>JAVJGG010000048.1:2045705-2061571 GCA_035590195.1 Aviceda cuculoides
TTTAGTGGGCATGGATGATGGTTGGACTCGATGATCTTGTAGGTCTTTTCCAACCTAAATGATTCTATGATTCTATATGCATACTGCAGTCAAATTTGTTTATACTGCAAATTTTGCAGTATAGCTTTAACCCTTATTTAAGTTAATCTTATGAATGATTCTACTATACACAAGCTTTGATTAAGACTGGTGGAATGGATGGTGGAAGGAGAAGCGTTTTTCGTACCTTTTTTAATAAGTTCTCTGATTTGAAGTCTCCCAATCCAAAACCATAATTTGATGGAAAGGCCATCCTTTATTTAGACTACTTAACTAGCATTATTTAAGTGTTGTTTATTTAATTAATCTGGTTATTTTTAAATAACCTCTGATGTGTTTATCAGAATAAGAACAACAGCCAAGTGCTGCTTTTGCAAAGGACAAGTTTGTTTGCCTTCTCCACCTTATTAGTTTGAAGAAAGAAATTTGAATTTTTGATAAACATAACTGCAGATCAGAAGAATCTTTTTATTGTGAAGATAAGCATAGGCTTTTTGTTTGTGGTTTGTTTTTTTGTTTGTTTGTTTGGGTTTTTTGTAGTCTTGTTACATATTTTATTACTCAGGAAGAACTACAAGAGTTACAATTACACTGGGTGTGCTAACTTGTTGATCTTTCCTTGGAAATTATGTTCTCTGGTTTTTCTGTTCATAGTAGCACCTCGGTTTTGTTTTCTGACCCCTTCAATTTCTGTCTTTAAAGTAGTCCAAACAGGAACAATCATATTTTTTTAGCATTTAATTGACATCCAGAAGAGCAAAACAACTGACCTCTTTATATTCCATGTGTCCGTTATAGTAACACAATTTCTATACTTGTGCTTCCCATAGTTATAGAGGTTAGTTAAAGGGACTGTGTACGCACTGTTACCGGTTGCTGGATTTGGACTTGCTGATTACAAGTTTCCTTAACTTTCGTTTGGGCTAGAGGCAGGAGAGTGGAGGTGGTTTTGTGTGTGTGTATATGTGTGTGTTGGTTTGGTTAAATAAATATGCCATAAACTTGATTAATTAGGTATCACAATAGTACCTTGATATCTCTGCAGTGTACAGTATACTGTGAGGTCTCTTCATGACATTCTAATCTTTTCTTTCACTGAGGCTAGGAAGCAGCAGTCAATCTTTATGTGTTTCTCTTTAAAATAACTTCAGTCAGATTACCACAATCAGATCTCAGTAACTCTGTCTGTCTTAACTTCATCACCTGCAGAATTGATCATCTTGACCTGTCTTCTACAGTTGTTGGTAATAAGCATATTAGTCTTTTGTTGTATATCACTCAATCTTATAACTTCTTTAGAAGCATTTATTTCAAGCAGTTCATATTTTAGCTTCATATGGTCCTATTTCTTAATCCTGTTATTCCTTACAATTTGCATTATGATAGGAGTTTTACATGAAACCAGAATATCATGAGCTGTGAAGTTTGAATTTGGTCTTTTTGCTTTATTTCCTTTATTCACTAAGGTTTTTATTTTACCAAATGGAACATTCTGTTAGTTTGGCATGATGTATTTTGAGAAAACCACATTACATTATTTAATAATTTATTTTCCTAAAACATTTACAAATTCTCAGTCAAGTAATTTCTAATTTATCCAAATAATAATAATAAAAAAACCCCAGATAAATTATTGGTTGCCTTGGAACATAATCTCTTATGTGTAAGTTCCCCTAAAATAATCCCTGGTGATTCTGATGTTTCTTGTGGCAGTACATTTAAGTACTGTGAGTGAATTTCATGAAGCTTTTCTACAAATAAGTGCTCAAATGCACCTAAATCACTGTTTCACATAACTTCGCTATTTTTAAATCCCTTTTTAAAAGTCTTGGGTAAAAAGCTAACATTGCAAAAAGAAAATCTTAACAGGAGTGTTGTCCAGGTAGATTTGGCTGCATATTATGAATGTTATTTAATAAAGATAATTGAACATGAAGCCGCTTGAAGAGTTTTATTTTTTTAATAACAAGAAATTCCCTGATGTTCTGTTTCTAACTGCTGAAGAACACCAAAAAGTGACAAGAAAGTGAATGTAAAAGAAGATATTTGTATTCTATAGACTTTGAAAACAAAATGCTCAAAATCTAAAAAATACCTACAAACTAATTGAATTTAACAATGATTTTTTTTTACATGAAATTCTACCTAAACTTAATTTCTTAAACTGATATTATTGCTCTGTTAGGGAAGTTATTACTGTTCAAATTGTATAAACGTCAGGTACACAGCTGTGAAAAGTTTTTTTGTTACCACAAGTTAAAGAATATCTAAAAAGTCAAATTCCTGAGCATTAAATTGGTCTTCTCCTGCTAAATGTAGTGTACTGCATGATGATATTCTTGGAGCAGAGAAAAAAAAATCTTATAATATATTCTGCAATAAGCATAATGGGGATTCCCAATAATTTATGAGAATTTTTCTGTGGGTTTGTGTAGTTTCTTTACCAACAGTTGCATAGTTGTTTTCCTTGGATTTAAAAAAAACCCAAAACATAGTTTTTTGACTATTTTATTCATTCATTTATTTATTTATTTCTGTCTAAAAATTTCTCTTTTATATGCCCTACTCCATTCCATTTGCTTCCTTCCACCCTTTTTTGTCCTATGTTTAGGACGTGCATACACACGAGGTCTCAGGGGGGGAAAAGCAGTAGTCTCTTACAGGACATACTCCAGTAAGTGGATGATCAGGTGCATGTGCTGTAGTCCTGAGACTTTTTTTTTTTTTTTTTTTTTTTAAGTTTATTGTTGATCATATTAATTTTGTGTATTAAACTGTTTAGATTTACTGAAAACACATATTAAGTCTCACATAAATGTTAATAAAATTGTGTCTTTTTTTTAAGTGTTAAAGGCCTAATTATAGTATAACTTGGTAAGAGCAGTTGTATTCTTATTTGGTACTTTTAATTGGTAAGGTCTAGAAATGCTTTGCAAACACTATGTTAATAAAGAGTAACACAAGAATCATTTATCCCACCACTGAAATGCATTTGAATATGTAGGGGAGGATCTTCATGTTTGACAACATTAAACATGAGATGGGAGTAAATTGCACTCATTTGCTTAGTAGGCTTTTCTAACAAAATGATTAAAAAAAAGAAACTAAACCAAACCCCAAAACCCAACAGATAAAAGTATCTGGAAAAGTACACTCTATAGTAAAAAAGTAAAAGCTAGATCATCGAAAGATGTATTTAATTTATTTTGATGTATTATTTTCTCAAGCTAAGTATAGCTATAAAATTGTAAGAAATAATTCTGAATGGAAATGAATGCGTTTTTCAAGAAAAGAACTGTAAGCAGTAAATAGCATAAGCTAAGAAGCAGTAGATCATGGCAGACAAACTGAAATGTATTGTTTTGATGGAAGTACTAAATTAGTCAATGAAGGGTATACTGTACATTATCCTCGGAGAGGATATTTGCAGTGAAAAGTAGAAAGTACAGTTTCATTGTAGGTTTTATTTAAATTTTCCTATGCAGATGTTCTACCAACAGGGCAGTAGTGTTGATTTGGATATTGAATGCATTTTTAGATATTCAGGAGTATGAGATGCCTGCAGTTTAGAAAAATCTCATCAATTACTTCTGTAAAAGGATCTTGTTCCCTTTTTAAACATTATGGATAAATTTGCAGGGTTTTCTAATATGTACATAGGTCTGTAGCTTTCCATTTTTTAAATAGTCTTGCTCATAATTGTGTAGTCTGTAAAATCATGTATTTCTTATTTGGTCACTTTGGAATTCATGATGTGCACTATTTACGTGCTTTCCTCTACCTCAAGAGCATTGCATTACTAGAGCCTGTGTACGTAATCAAGCTTAGAAGATGAGACCTAGAGAAGGCTAGGAAGGCAGAAAATGAGTTGAGAAGAAATGAATGACACAAGTAGGGCCACAGACAGGGCCTAAGGCAGAAGTGGAGAAAATCAAAAGTTAAAGAAGGGTCAGTTTGGGGCTTAATGAAACAGGGAATGGTACATGGTTAGGAACCTCAAAAGGACTTAAGCTTCTGATTTGTAATTTTTATTAATTGTTGGCTCTCTGCAGTAGGTTAGTAAAGTTTGCCTCAGTGGACTCTTCTGTTTTAAGATTTTCTGCTTTTGCAGATGACAGATTTTTTTTTTTTTTTTTTTAAATGAAGTTTTTATACAGGTGTTTAAGGTTGAGATTTAGGAAAGGAAACTGGCCAGACCAGTATAATCATAGGGATAGTAATAAAAATAAAATCCTCCCCCAACCTTGACTGTAGCTTAATTACATTTCCACTTTTTTTTAGTATGGCCCAAAGTACTAAGACTAACTAAAACCGGATGAACAGTGCCTCATCAGGTGGTAGTCAGTCACAGTGAGAATAAGATGACATAACTTATTACACAAAGAGCTAAAAAGATCAGTGTAGCAACCAGGCTTATTTAACCAATAGTAACAACCCCCAACCAAGCCTCAATTGATTCCCAGCCAAATTCTAGTATGGCCAAGTCTGATTAATCAGTCCAACATCTTCCCCCAGCTCTGCCCCTCTTTCATTTATTACGTATTCCCCATTGTAATTTTTAGATCTCAGCTTCGTTCCTTGTTCTTGCTTGCTTTTATGGGGGTTAGCACATCAGCCAGCCACAGAGGAGAAAGCAAGCAGTAGACATCCTTACTGAATTCTGTCTCTGTCTTTGTGGTTGATAGTCCAGCCTGGAGGGTGAGTTGGGTTTACTCATGGCTAGAGTTCAGAGTCTTGTTTGGCTGCTTAAAGTCCTTTGGTTGGTAGGGAAGCTTCCAAAAGGAGAAAGTGTGGTAGAGTGAGCAGGATCTCTGGAAAAGCTAATACTGAACCTGAGCTTTTAAGGAGACAACCAAGGGAATTATTTACTCAGAGTTTGGAGATGTTGTTTTTGTTGGTTGAATCTGTTAGAGGAATCTGTTAGAGTATTCTTCAGACCATTCCTTCTTGACACTGTCAGTTAGAATTTTTTTTAACTCTTTCAAAAATTTTAATTCCAAGTCACCAAATATGTGACTAAGGTTTCTTAAGCCATCTTTTACATCCAGTGCATTCATATTCAAGTAGTAATCTTGGGGGCTTTGAAGAAAAAGGTAAACATTAGATCTAACTTGTAAGTAATGTAAGCTGCTTACAAAATATGAAATGTTGAATTTGGTAAGAACTTGTTAGGTCAAAAAGAGCAGTTGCCTGGAAAGATGAGATAATTACAGGAAATGAATGATATTCACTATACATAAATGAAAACTAATATGACTCTAGAAAATATAGTTAAACAATAAAGACCAGGTAGGGAGATCTATGGAAAATAGTTGTACCAAAAGAAATTTGATGCATTGAGAGTTTGTACTTGTTTGATGTTAAGGTTGTTAAATACTGTTCCAGTTAAAAGTGATTTAGTTGAAGTCACTTAATCACGAATCAGTTGTTTTCTATCATACTTTAATCTAAATGTCCGTGTTTGGTTTAGGAGACCTTTATACATAAAAACGAAGGAAGAACTTTTGAAAAGGATGGAAGACATAGACCAAAGTTTCCAAATGACACAAAATCCTAGTTTTGAAATTTGTTAGATATTAAAAAGTTGTCTGATTTCAGAGCACTTTTAACCAATCTGAAGATCTGTGGGATTTTGTAGGTACTGAATAGCTTTAGAAATGACCTGTTTATTCAGGTGTGTAATTTTAGCTCCTGGTTTAAAACTTGGACATGAAATACTAAACTACAGTAAATATGCATAAAAAGAAAAGAAGTTACGTATATAAAATAGCTGTATATATTTGAAGGATATGAATTTTGGAGAAGAAATTGCTTTAAGGTAAAGTAACAGGATGAGTTTGAGAGAAACAATCTTTTATCCAATTACCTAAGAAATACCAGTATTAAAAAGTCTTTTCCTAATTTTTAAGGTGGTGTCTTGAGAGAAGTAGAATAGAGCACAGTCTTGAGTCGGTATTCAGGGCTGAAAGTTGACTAGCTGATCTTACAGAGTTTTTTAAGTGCCTGACTTGATTCTCTGAAAATTAAAAGTTGTGACATACACAGTCTTCCTGCTGTGAAACAGTTTTTTCATCTTTTCGAATTTTTTTAGTAATCCTCCTTACAGCTTACTTAAAAGTGCTTTAACTCAGTAGCTTATTATCCTGATATGAGTAGAACAGGTAATCAAAACTGATGCAAATGCAACAAATTAGAGATGCAGTTTCTGTTTTTACCACCTGCCACCAATCACCAGTTCACATACCTTAAAATGATATTTTATTTCTAGAAAAATGTTCTAATAGAACAGCAGTTTCAGTTTTTAAATGTTAATATTTCCAGAGAAGGAGGGTCCAGAGAAAAAGAAAATGAAGAAGGATGCTGGAAATAAGAAATCAACACCAGTTAGTATTCTTTTTGGTTATCCTCTGTCAGAGCGCAAACAGATGGCACTTCTCATGCAGATGACAGCAAGAGACAACAGTCCAGGTGATCTTACAAAGTTAACAGCTTTCTTCCTTCTGTCTGTTTAATTCTACCCCAATCAGAATATTCTGAACCTGCTGGTTTTCAACAATCCTTGTTTTTTATCAAAAATTTTTAAAATTATTTGTAATTCTGGTAAAACTATTGCGTATTGACTGGTAATTTGATGAAAAATTCTTGACCTTCTCTATTTATGTGCAAAGATTTGCATTATGATAGCTGTAAAACCTGAAAATCTCTTTTCTTCTTTTGATTATTTTTGCCTTTCAAATGCTGTTCTATATACATTAATTAAAAACTGAAATACTATGGTTTTTTGTGAAGTTTAACTACTGTCTCATTGCTTCCATTTGGAGTAGAATTTTAATTAGAAGAAAACTGGATTGTCTCCTTGGGATTTAATGAGAGAGGGGAGACACCTTGTTTTTTAATTGAGAATTTCAAGCTTTCCTTGATCCAGTTGTATTTAAAAAATCTTCCTGTATGTGTATGTTCTACCTATGTAATGTTTTTACAAATTTGGCATTTAAAAGTGAATGGCTGGGTTTTCCTTAAGAATTTGGTGTCAGTTACCTAATCTTTTACTATCCTGCTATGTTAAAAACAAAATCTATGTAGAGAAACACAAAGACAATTTCATGGCAAGAGGAGGTATCTTTAAAAAGCTTCTCAGATTTTGGAATAATTTGTGGGTGAAATAAAAAAATATTCTTTAGTCTCTCTTGCTGGCGAAGTCTGCCCCATATATGAAAACCCTTGAGTCCCTGGCTCATGGATATGTTCTTAGTTGCTTGAGAGATTAAACTCAGGGAGTCATGATGACAGAAACTGCCAGATCGATATGCTCTAGCTCCCTGTTGTGCATCATAAAAGTGGCAGAAGAATTTGGGCTTCCAGGCTCTTTTCTTGCCATCAAACCACTAGAAACATTGCCTGAAGTATTGCATACTTTTATTTAAATTGTTACTGAACTAGAACCAGACTGCCTTGGTTAGGGATTCCACTTTTAATTAATAGGCACTCTTCAATAGAATAATATTTGAAGTGAAATATTTTAGCTAGAATTCTATGATTTTAGTATATATTTATAGTCATAAGGCACTTTGTTGTCAGAAGCTTATATTCTATCAAATATATTAATAACTTTAATTATAGAAGAGAATATTTGAACTGACACCCTGTAACCAAAGACTACCAGAAAAATACAGTACAGGCTGTCTTACTGCAGTTTCTCCTTTTGTGTAAATCTGGCTTTGTGGCTTCCCTTATTTTTGAGAACATTTTGAGAAACTTTAGTAATAGTAGTTTACTGTCCAGTCTACCCCAAAACATTTGTGGTGGCACAACTAAGAATGTGCAGGGAGTACAATGCACAACCAGTAATTCCGTAAACTGGCATACCACTACCTAAAAATACAGCAGAAGTATGCTGGAGGAAGGGGTAGCAGGGTAGATACTGATCTGCATGGTGATGCTTTGTCTTGTTTCAGCAGAATTTATACCAAAGTATGTGAACCTTGTATTTTGTATAGACTTCATCTGTCCTTGAAACCTACTTTAAAAATAGTGAGACTTTGCAAAACATCCTTTTGCGCATTGCAAAAGAGGCATTGTATTGATACATGTGAAATGTCAAATACATCCTTTATTTAAACATAATTATTCACTGATAATAGTAGTCTTTGAATACAATTGTTAGATGAAGTAAAAATAGTGTTGAATAACTTAGTGACCATTTAAAAACTTATTTTGTAGATTCTGCCTTAAATCATCCCTTACAAACAACACCAACGCAAAAGAAAACTCCAAGCTCCTCTTCAAGACAAAAAGACAAAGTTAACAAGAGAAATGAACGAGGGGAAACTCCTCTACATATGGCAGCAATTCGAGGGGATGTTAAACAGGTTAAGGAGCTAATCAGTTTAGGTGCAAATGTGAACGTAAAAGATTTTGCAGGTAAGTTGATACATGTTCTCTTAACTGTATGAATTAATTATTACTGCTGAAGTTGTTGTCAGAGGTTTAATTTCAGTTATATTTGGTATATAATTTTGCTAACAAATACATAAATTTCAGTTAATTTGCTGTATGCAAATGAAAAATATAAAATTGATGGGAAATTTTGATTACTGGTGGCAGTGGTAGTACTGGGATACTGTAGTTCATAGTATATTTGAATGGTATAATAATACCTGGATGTTTCTGTTGCGGCCAGGACCTTTGCACACTAGGCATATATAAAAATACATGTGCTCACTTGCTGAACTTTGTAGAATTATACTAGGCCAAGTCAGTAACTGGTAATGGGATTGTAGGCTATGTGAGGAGATGCAAAGTTTAGTAACAGTGAAGGTGGTAGCACTGTAATGTACGTTGTCGTCTTACTGTGACAGCTAATACGCAGCAAAGCAGATGGATGTGGTATAGTTTGCACTTATCATCTAATCCTGCTAGATTAATACTAGTTTTGGTATGTCATTCTCTGTTGTGATTTCAGCACCGATTGATAAACTTTAAGGTAAGTTGTAACTTGTACCATACTTTTAGTATCCTTTATTTGGTATCTTTCTTTACTTTTCTTAGTATCTGTTTAGTAACGTTTCTATAAGGAAACGTCTGTACTGCCTGTCTATTTGTCAGCAAGACCTCTTAAATAATCTTTTGGATCCTGCTGGCAAACTTTTGCCTATTTTGCTTTTGATACTCTCACGGTAGTTAACTTTCTACGTGTTTTAGTAAAAAATCTCCAGGAGAGTAAATATGAGATCCCCAAAATAATGCTTCCACAGAAGACAGAACCTGCAGTTTTGAGTTCAGTAGGTGCCAGCTGTTGATTGGCCAGGCACCAAATTAAAGACATTTGCATACTGAGATAAGCCAAAGTACCTACTGTTTTTTCCTCAACCAGCGTAAATGGCCATGAGACTTAGGAGCTGGAGTATTGGGTAGACATTTAGGGCATAGAAGGGGGTTGGGGTAACAAGGAGGGATGGAACAGAGCAAAAGGAAGTCTAAATCAGAGGATAAAGGGTTTGTGCAGAGGTTGTTGTGGAGTTGGGGGCTAAGAGACATCTATAAAAAGAGAATTCGGTGGATGTTTCTCTCTTAAATGCAAGGATAACTTTAAAAAAATAATACAAGTATCATATGCACATTATATAAACAGCATAACAAACTGTTTCTAACACTCTACCTCTCAACGTTAGCCATTATACACTGGCTTTTTTGCATCCACAGTACAAGTGGATCATGGGAGAGTGAGGAAGTAAATATAAGAAAGAGCCATGTTGCTTTTGGTTATGTTCAGAAAGACCATGCTCCCGATGCAAAAGGTAATGCTGAAGAAAAGGTGACAAAATTTGTGAGGAGTTGCTGGCATCCCAAGGGAATAAAGAGAATATTGAGAATACTCGTTGGTATAATTAACTGGCAGCACTAGCAGTTTCAGGTTTTTATAGAGTCATTGCATAATAGAAGCAAAACCATAATGAAGGTCTGAATGAGAGTTTTGACTAGACCTACAGTGAAGCCTGCTAAAGATGCTCAGTTTATGGGTCTGAATGGTAATAAGGAGAATTATACTCTCAATGGGAGTGGTGAGATGAGCTGAGGTAGCAGGCCCCAGTGAGAGAAATGAAGAACTATATGGTACAATTAGTTGTCAGCTCAAACTTGACAGCAGGAGAAGATATTAATGAGATGGACTAAAATCTTGATTTTAGGTAAGAAACAGTGATTTCTTGGTGGGGTAGATGGATTTGTGTTTGAAGATGAGGCTGCCCAGGACTCATTTGTAGAGGAAGAAGAGAAAGGAAGCAGAAGTAGAACCCAGTGGGATCTTCAGAGAAGTTGAGAGGGGAGATGGGAAGAACTTGTTGAAAGAGCAATTTTAGAAAAAGCAGGGGAAGTTCAGGGGAAGATGGACCCATAGAAATCACAGTGACTATAGAAACACTTCAAGAAGAGATGTTGTTTTGGGTTAACCTTGGACGGCTGCCGGATACCCACTTAGCTGCTCTCTCACTTCCCCTTCTCAACAGGAAGGAGGAGAAAATAAGATGGAAAAAAGCCCTCATGGATTGAGTTAAAGACTATTTGATAAGAAAAGCAAAAGCTGCGTGTGCAAGCAAAGGAAAAAGAGGAATTAATTCACTACTTCCCATCGGCAGACAAATATCCAGCCAATTCCTGGGAAGCAGGGCCTCAGCAGGTGTAATGGTTGCTTGGGAAGACAAACACCATAACTTCAAACATCCCCCCCTTCTTTCTCCTTTCCCTGAGCTTTCATTGCTGACCATGACATTGTATGGTATGGAATATCCCTTTGGTCAGTTTGGGTCAGCTGTCCTGGCTGTGTCCCCTCCCAGCCTCTTGTGTGGGGGGAGGGAGAGAGAAAGCCTTGACACTGTACAAGCGCTGTTCAGCAGTAGCCAAAACACTGGTGAGTCATGAACACTGTTTTAGCCCCAAATGCAATGCACAGCACTGTATGGGCTGCTATGAAGGAAGTCATCCCAGCCTGACATAGTACAGATACTTCACTAATTTTAAAGGCAGATGAATGTATGAGGGGAATGGCTGAGAGATGGTTCTGAGAATCAGTTGGGAGCAAGTAGTTGTAGACTTCATTTAAAACTCTGGAGAAGGTGTTTGGGATCAAGTGAGATGCTTTTCCATTGGTAATCCAAAGTGAGAAGCAGAGGTTGCTGAGCTTCAAAATCCTGCACAGAAGTAGTAGTCAAGAAGAGGGGGAGGATTCGAGCAGTGATTCATGAGTGGAGAAAAATAAGAATTCAGGATGCAGTGAAATTTAGAGTTTTTTAGCTAAGAATTTGGCAGAATTAAAGGAGCAGAAAATGAATTGGTAATGGAGGAGGTAATCCTGCTCATGGGATATCTCCCAGAATGATACTGCTGTGTGAGAACAAGAGTAAAGAACAGATGTTGAGAACAAGCCAGGACTAGAGTTGGCACGCCAGACATTGTGATAGGATAGAAAGCAAAGCAGTAAAACATGGAGAAGAATGAATTTCAGGGAGAATTAATAAGGGGAAAGAAGAGAGGTATCAGAGAGCTGAGAGCAGAAGAGTGTCATCATTGTGGGTGAGTGGGAAAAGGGCGAATGACAAGAAAATGGAAAGAGGGAGGTGGTAGCCAGGCAGTGTTGGAAGTGAGTGACCAAAGTGATAACTGCAGGGGAAATCTAGTATATGAAGATCAGGAAGAAGTGTTTTGCTGTAGAATAAGGTAGAAGCTTTTTTTTTTTTTTTAATTTAGCTTTTTAAATTTTATTTAAATGAGTAGCAGGTGAGAAGTTGAGTGAGAGATGAAGGTGAGAAATCACCTTACTGGGGGATTACCTAAGTTAGGGGTTTCTTGTACCTCCTCTTCATGGACATACAAGACCATTACTGATTAGACACAGAGTTCAAGTGAATAAACTCTTCCAGACTTGCACTGGTTATGTTGGAAACAAAAGTTGAATGCCTTGCCAAAACTAGACTTTGAGAAGGCATCAACAGCAGGCTAGAAGTTCAGGGCAGCTATGAAGTAGAAGGCATCAAATTGAGAAGAAATAGAGGTAAGGAATATAGTGTGTGTGGGTTGACCATCGTCTTCAGTTGAGGCTCTGCTACAAAAAATGAGCACTGAACTTCAGATTATCAATGTGGAAATAAAAATTGCTAAAAATGACTAATATTCTAGGAAATATCAAGAATAAGTTCTCCACCAATATTTATTAATAGCTTGGTATCTAGTCTCATAGCTGCTGAATGTTATTAGTGATTCCTGCTACATGTTCAGTGGTTCTAAAGGAGCACTGGTTGTGATAATTTGCCATACTTAGTCTTTCCAATAGTGTGGTTTTCAAACTGTTTCCATATAAAATAATGTTATTTATAAATACCTAACACTGTGTTCAAATGCTCACTAATCAAAGAATTTCTAATGTGTTTAGCCTGGGGATTTTCTGCCAGGTTTTTTTCTATGTTCAATTTAATCACTGTAAAATCACAATAAAACTTGGAATTTGGCACAAGGTTTGAAGTTGATAAAGCATGTTGTTCATCAGATGGATGGCATTACCTTCCTCCCAACTACTGTGTGTAATTTGAAATGTTTCAAGGCAACAGAGATCTATAGCACAGGAGGAAAAAACAAACTTAAATCTTTGACCTTTCAAACTTACACTTACCACTTTTCACTATAGGTTGGACACCACTGCATGAAGCTTGTAATGTCGGTTACTATGATGTTGCTAAAGTCCTGATAGCAGCAGGAGCTGATGTGAACACACAGGGCTTGGATGATGATACGCCACTTCATGATTCTGCTAGTAGTGGGCATAGAAATGTGAGTGTACTGGGAGAGTGGGAGGGGAGTAAATAAGTAGTTTGAAATGCTTGGTCTTTAGAACAAATCTGAACTGTCCTGATTTTTGTCATATGGTTTTATAATTCTGCTTCTGCTGTTTTGGGGGGATCTTAAGGTTGTTTTGGTTTTCTTTGATTCATCTTGCTTTTCATTATACTTCTGTTGCCAGATATTTTCTGCCAGTTTCTGTTTTCTGAAATATTTAACAGTTTCGCTGTAACTTTTTTAATAAAATAAACATTTTGGTGACTTACTTTTTTTTGAGACTTCTACTGTACTGTACTCAAAAGAAAAATGTCTCCAAACAGTATACTGTGGGGTTTTGTGTGTGTGTGTGTGTGTGTATATATATATATAAATATTTAAAGGTATATATCCTACATCTATTTTTATATATTTGTTTATGGACTTTGTAATAGAGCACTGATGTATATATAGTCTTAATAATTTTTTTTTTAAATTTACCAATAATAACTTAGTGGAGAAGATAAATGGAGCACTGTAGGTATTTTACATAAATTTCTGAACTTGTTCTTGTTTTCTGCAAACTAGATGCAGAAATTACTCTGCTCTCCCTTTATATCTCTTTTATTTCATTACTATGTGTGCGATCTGCTGCATAAAGCAAAAAATAGAAAATATCCTTAAATTAAGTATACCTTCTAAAGAAGATACAGAGTTTGAAAGGATCTCGTGGAAAGGCTAGAGAAATGAATTATGATAATCTGTGAAATTTTTATTAACTGTTTAGTAACTGTTTCTTATGGGTGTCTAAACAAAGGTGGGTCTTTAGATTAAACTTGCATAAAATTTTAGAGTTTTGGAGAACAGGACCTCTTGCTTGTCTGGTCTTAGTATACCTATCTGTGACAGTCTCACTGACACTATGTATTGGAAAAATTCTGAAGTTTCATGTTAACATATCGCTGTCTGCTGAATTTCCCCATTCTTAGCATGTAGGACAAAAAAAAAAAGTAACTCATAGTGGATACTGTGCTGAAAATGCAGAGGCCTTGGTATCATTGTAACTTTAATAATTAATTGCCCTTGATGCTAGAGCAATTGATGATTTTGTTGTATTGTATTCAGTTGGGGATGGGGGTAGTTTGTTCCTCCAGTAAGATACTTGGATCTCTGTCGGGGCTTTCCTGAAATGCTGTGGAAACCAATAGTAGTGCTACTTGAAAAACTTTTCCCATTCTTAAGAGTAACATGCTATAAAATTAGGAGCAAGGAGGTGAATCAACTGCAGAGGAGTAGAGAAGTTGGTAGGTGAGAAACCAAATGAATTGTGTGAGGAAATACTATAACAGCACAAACAAAGCCACTGTTGCTTTTCTTTAAGATGATGCTATGTCTGTGTAACAAGAGGACAACTTTTTTTAGTCTTCCTCATTACCTCTTTTAATGAGCAGATTACATACACCTGGACTTTACAATCTAGTTGCTGAAGTCTTGCTTTCCAGTCTGTTCCACAGGTAGGAGTTTAGGATTGCATATCACATTATCCACATTTTGTGTGCAATGAAAGATTTTTATGCTGGTCAAGTAACATGCTGTGGAAAACCTAAAACTTCATTTATTTAATGCTGCAGATTGTGAAGCTCTTGCTTCGTCATGGTGGAAATCCATTTCAAGCTAATAAGCATGGGGAGAGACCTGTTGATGTTGCTGAAACAGAAGAGTTGGAAATGCTATTGAAAAGGGAGGTGCCCATCTCTGATGATGAGGACAGTTGCTCAGGTAAAACCCATTTAATTGCATACTTGAGGTGTGTCAATTTGTCTGAAGACAGGTGGTTTTAATCTTTTGCATAGTGTTAGCTATTAAGAGTTGCTGCAGCTAGCAATTGCTATTGCTAAGGTTGTTTTCCACTTTTAGCTTTAGAGGTAGTTTTCAAATCCTTCCTCCCCTCCCCTCTCTCTCTCTCCCCCTCCCCCCCCCTTCCCACTCTCCAAATCAACCCTACTCAGAATGGTGGTTTTACCAGAGGAAGATACGGAGAAAAATATCATATTTATTATGATATGAAGTGGTTTCTGAGAGGTCTTTTTTGGGGAAAATATCCCCGAAGTCACTTATTTCACATCCTTAGTAGATGAATTGGGAGCTAATGTCTCACATGGGTATAACTTAGTTACACTTACTCAGTAAAGTCCCTGCCCATGGGGGAAATCACTGGTTTGTGAAGGTGACCAGATAGTAGTGTGCTTACAGGGAGGCAGTAATTTTTGGCCCCTACTGTATTTCTGCAGATTAAGGAGCAGGTATCACCTCTTGGGGCACAGAAAGAACTATTGTCTCCTTGGAAGCAAAAGATTCTTGACCATGATTAACTTGCTTGAGTGCTAGGCAGGAACTTTTCATTCTACTTTCACAGAATCTTGAGGAATTCAGATTCTTTTGAATAAAAGAAATGAGGTGGATTGAAAACTGGCTGAATGGCCAGGCCCAGAGGGTGGTGATCATTGGAATGAAGTTTAGTTGGAGACCAGTAACTAGCAGTGTACTTTGGGATCAGTACTGGGTCCAGTCCTGTTTTAACATTTTTATTAATGATTGGGGTAGAGTGTACCTTCAGGAAGTTTGCTGATGACACAAGGTTAGGAGGAGTGGCTGATGTACCAGAGGTTGTGCTGACATCCAGAGGGACCTCGACATGTTGGATAAATGGGCTGACAGGAACCTCATGTAGTTCAATAAGGGGAAATGTGAAGTCCTGCACCTGGAGAGAAACAACTCCAGGCACCAGTACAGGCTAGGGTCTGACCAGCTGGAGATCAGCTTTGCAGAAGAGGCCCTGGGGGTCCTGGTGGACTCCAGGTTGAACATGAGTCAGCAATGTTCCCTTGCCTCAAGGAAGACCAGTGGTATTGTCTTGGTTTGAAAGACAGGTGTCTGCCAAGGAACGCAGGAGCCCCCCCCCGGAATGGCAGATGCAACCCCCCTTCCCTCCGAGTTATTACAATTTTGAAATCAAGGAGCTT
>JAVJGG010000048.1:2087763-2108627 GCA_035590195.1 Aviceda cuculoides
AAGTGCGGCGGGGGGGGGGGGGAGCCGCGGGACGGGGGACGTGCGCGGTCAGCCCGGGGCGCCAGCACATCCGAGCGGGGTGCTCGTGGAAATGGCATCGCTCCGGCTCAGCTTCTCGGGAGCCTTTTATGTAAGAGCCGAGCGCGGCCCGCTGTCGAAACAGCGCGGTGTTAAAACACGCCTGGGTCGCTCCTCCAGCCAAGCATCTTGCCTTGGCTTCCGCGCCTGGCCTACCGGAATGCAACAGCCGGCCGGGTCCGGACCGTCTCTAGTCGAAGGGAAACTTTCTTTGCTCTGCGTAGCAGGGGGAGTAGGCAGTGACCCTTTTCTGAGGGGAAAGATCCCGTGTTCCCCATGCGTGCCCCCGGGTCTTGCGGGGGAGGGGGGGTGTGCCTCCCAAGCCTGCGTAAGTACAGATGGTGGTGCGCCCAAGGCAGCAAGAAGCATTTAATAACCGTTGTTAAGAAAGGCTTATGTGACACAGGCTTTAAATGTCCAGGTCGTGCCTTGTTTACATGTTGGCTTGTTTTTCTACTTTTTTATGTTAAGATACCGCTAGTTGAGGGGTGGGGGGTTTTGAGTTCATAAAGAAGAAAACACTTTTAGATACAGAAAGAAAGAAACCCACTGCCCCATTAGCATTTTTTTTCCTCTTACGAGAACAATACAGGCTCACTGCGAGCTTGCCCAAACATGGGCTGCCTTTTATTATATATTGGTACGGTGCCTAGGGCCATAGGGTCCTCTTTTGACTGGGTTTGCGTGCTAAGCACAAGTAAGAACTCAGTGGCACACTGCTAATCATGCTATATTTGTAACAAATACCACCTGCAGAGAAGCTGTGTTTTCACAAAGGGAGAAAAGGGAGAAAGGTGGAATGCTTTGAACAAACTCAGTTCTTCTGTCTGTTTGAAGTAGCAGATGCTCATCTCTGGTCGACTTCAGTTACTTGCATGGCTCTTGAAAGTCATGTCGTTCAAAGTCTCCAGTAATTTTTTTTTTAAATGTTGGTGTCTGTGTTTTTTAAAAAAGAAGTTAACAACTTTGTGATTGAATTGAAAGCCTATGTAACATCGAAATACTTGTGAAAATTGCTCACCTGCAGGAAACATGAGGCAGTACATCACAGCGCCCACAGTCACTGTCCTCCTGTTCCTGCTGTGGATCCAGTCGTCAACAGGCTGCAATAAGGCTCTCTGTGCTAGCGATGTCAGTAAATGCCTGATACAGGTAAGAGTTGTGTTTCCTTTATTTGTTTTTAAGCGTTTAAGAAACAGTTCTGAAGCTGTGTCTTGAAAAGATCCAGTGATGAAAAGAACCAGTATTTTACGTTAAATAGTGTCTTTTTAAAGAAGTTAATTTGATCTCCTGCGCATATAAATGCAGATTAACAACCATTTTATAGATAATATTAAGTGCACGTGTATATGGGCATGTTTCTTTTTTTGGTGGAAACATTTTCAAGTCGAGGATTGTGATTGCTGGGTTATTGTTAGAAGCCACTTCCACTCACACTGTTAATTTTCAGTCTCTTTCTTCTTTATTAGTGATATTATGAACAAGCAGCGATTTAAAACAGACATTTTATTAGAAAGGTTTCTGTGGGCAGCAACTGTTTGTTTTAAAGACATCTGCAATACCAGAAGTTCAAACATGCTTACAATGTTTCCATATCTGCCTGAGATGTTCCCCTCATCTGTTCCCCTTAACTTGCAATCTATTCTCTTTCTTAAATATCCTGGCCCAGGCAGAGGGTCAGTAGCTGATGCCTGAAGCTCTCTGTAATATCAGGTTTGTACGATTAAAAGATGCCTAAAAACCCATGTGAGAGAACTAACATGAGTAGGGACCTAACTTGTCTTAGAGTCCTGAGGTGCGTTTGGAAAAGTTTTTTGATCAGGAGGGACCTATGGCTACTAATGGTAATGAGCAAGCTCTGAAAGCATGCGGGTCTACCTAAAAAAAACCCAAACCAAATAGTTATAAGTTGAACTGGTAGGAAACGGCTGTTAAACTCAAATCCAGATGCTGCTTTTGACTCACTGTGTGTCTTGTCTGTACTGAAAGAATCTGACTGAGACCAGGTTACTCTTCTTATAGCAGGAGTTAAGAGGCATGGTGTGCAGCAGAGCAAAAGTGCATTTTCTAGCAAAATTGCAAGCAGTCTGGTAACTACCAACTATTTATTTACTAATGGTGTATTGAATGCGCTTCTTGACTCCATATTGAAAAAAGGAGCTTTCATGTGATCAGTTGCAGCTTCTTTAAAAGAAACTGTTTCTTGCTGCCTCTTTGTAGATTGGAAATTCAATAGTAAAGAGCAGAAATATCATATGCCGGTAATGTGCTAGTATGCTTACTATAAATGTATGATCACCATCTAAAAAGTGATACAGAAGTGGCATGAAACATTTCCACGTTTACTTCTTCTCATTTACTTCCGTATAAAATTTGTCTGGTTTACAAACAAAAAATACTTGTCAGATTCACAAATCCATCCTGTGGAATGAAGACTGACTGTAGGCTGAACTGTCTTCTTTCTGGCTTCTGCATTGTCATTGCTTTAAAAAAAAATAAATTGCTGGTTCTCCTAGCCCCACCATGATCTGTGAAGTTGTTAAATACAGGAGCAAGAAAAAGAGGCTTTTGACTTTTACCTTCTCAACGACAATGCCAGTGTTTTTGTTGGTACATTGGGCATTGTGCACTGTGACAAACCGATGCACTTACAAGTTCCTTCCGTTGCATTTTTTCAAATCACCTCTCTAGGCTTGAAACCTTTAAAAAGTAAGATGCTAGTTGTGGCACTGGATGTACAAGGCACTTAATTAGCAAGTGCAGTCGTAATAATTTGTTAATTCAGGGGAAAGCTGTTGGTCCAGATGAAGTGGAAAACAGGGAAGATGTATTGTCTCCTTTTCCTGTGTCACTGATGGAGTCCACCATCCATGAAAGCACAGACATCTCCTTCTCAAGTAATCACTTATCTTTTATTGAGTCAAGCTTGAGACACCTAGCATTTAGACTTTATTTTTATGAGCTAGTAAGAATACAGTACAGCCCAGGAGAAGTGGAGCTAATGCTACCGGAGTCCTTCCTTGGCTGGGAATAAGATGGCTGAGGTTCAGCACCGCATGGAGGTGCCTCGCACAACTGTGCTTTACTTGGATAACGTTGGCATCTCTGTGGCGACGCAGCCCTGTGCATGCACAGACCCCTGTAGAGCTTTACTTGTTGTAGGTGTGTTCTCTCTTAGTTCGTAGAGGTGATGTGGAATCCCTTTTCCCTAAAATCAGAATTGTATGCAATTCTTCAAGACCCTAAAGTAACCCAGGCCACGTGAATTGTGTACAGTTACAGGGAAATGCTGCTGTTCCTTTTCACCATCTGGCTGCTCTGTTCCTGCAAACAGGCCTGACATACCAGTCAGTGTTCATTCTTTGTAGAAGAACAGATCAGGTCAGCCTACTCTGATTGTGGATATGAAGACTCCTAAAGCTTTGCCTTGCAGCAATTGTCATCTTTCTTCTTGGCTTTTAAAAAACAAACAAACAAACAATAAAAACTTCAGGACTGTTGTGGCAGAAGCGCTGCACTGGTATGTGAAGTGCATGTTATTTCTTGGGTAGGTATACAAGTAGAATATATGCATGGTTTTTTTTCCCCTCTAAACTCTTCTGGAGAAATCTGAACTTAAAAATAAAATACTGTGGTGAGTTTGCTTGACTATCGCATGACTTGTATTTTTTCCCTAACCTAGTTTTAAAACTGTTCTAGTTCAGCGAAATCTGTGGCTTGAAACCAAGATAATGTCACTCGGAGACAACTGGGGGAGCAAACAGAATGTGAGTGTTTGTCATCTGCATTTGCGTGCAGAAAGTGAGGCTGCCTGTCTTAGAGACATAATGAGACAAAAGACCTGCTCTCTCAAAAAGCATATGGTTAACATAAATATTTTTGCCAGAATGGCTAGAAGTCAGTACAGTCATTACTGCCACTCCTTAGGAGCTGCTTTGCTTAAGGGTGGTCCCTACATAAATATTTATTTTGTTAGATCCAGAACAGAGCATGACATCAACAACTTGCATGCATTCAGCTTTCCTTGTACATCTTGAGGCTCTATCTTCATTGGTGCTCTCATAGTCTACTTCTTGTCTTTCTGTAAGCAAAGATCTGTAAGAGAATAGCTTGAGGCATCTCTCTGCATAAGCTTAGCCTTCACAAAAAAACTTTGTGGGTTCCTGTAGTTGTTGAAGGAGTTGTGGATAAGACTTGGGAATGTAGGCAGACTGGGACCACAGAATTAGTTTCCTTGAACGCTTTGGTTGTAGCTCCTTCCCATGCCTCTGGGACTGGGGTGTTGAAGTCGATAACTGACTGTTACCTTGCTTTTCAGGTAGGCCACCGAGCCCTGGTTGCACATGATGTGTGTATTCTAGCACATCTGTTGTTGACTTGGGCGCGTGGGTTGTTGTGATGTTTCCATGTGTGGAGGAGATGAGAAGGCCAGTTATGCTCACTGGGCAGAGTGGAGGACTATATTGTGTCCTTCCAATATGGAGGAAATCCTTAAAGGCAGAAACCTCTAGGATAGGATGTTCCCACAATTGTTGATAGCAAACAGGTTTGAGGTGAGTCCCAGGCTGGCTCTTGTGGTGCAGAGCTACTTGCAGTGTTCAGGCTTGGGTGGTACGTCTTGTGTTGTGCTGGAAGCTGAGCTTTGCTGTCTCGTGCAACAGCTCTTTAAACTACTGCTGTGTGTAGGAAACAAATGGTGCTATAGTTCAGGCATGGATTTCAGATCCTTCTAAAGAGGGGCCGTCTTGCAGAGAATACAGTGTTTTCTGTCCGGAACACTACATGCCTGCAGTTACCTCAGCTGGTGCAGTATCGTTCCAACTAAAATCTCTCTACATCTTTGCCTTTGCCTCCTGCTAATCTTGTGTACAAACTTGTCGGCTTGAAAGGATTTCCAAGACTTTTTAGCCCTGTCATATGAAATAAACACCACTCCTTAACTTCAGGGCTTAGGCATTCAAAAATTACTTTTAGTGTGTATGTTTTAGCTGTAGTACATAACGCAGTTGGGTTAACAAAACAGTTCTGGCTGGTTTGCTTCCAGGAGATTTTCTGTTATTAAACTGTTCTAGGAAAAAACATTAGCTCTTTTTCTTTCACTCCCCCATCCAGTTCACAAAGATGTTGCCAATGCCTTCAGGTCCTGTTTCTCACTGCACTAAGAAAATAGTCTCTGTCATTTCAAGAAAGCTTTGAAAAAATGCAGATGTTAAATACCTTGTAAAAATCTTTATTTGCTCTCTGGAGCAGAAGTATCTTTATTGTATGAACATGCCTGCTTCCTATTTAATGCTGTATTTTTAGACTGAGAGGCTTATTTCTTGCCTAGCAAAATAAATTCTCCAATGCACCTTCAGTAGTTCAGCTTGGGAGGTTGCCAAGTTGACTTATGAGTAATATTTTCTTCCACGGATGCCTCACCACCCCCAGCTATCAACAAGGAACATTTCTCATTCTGCCTTGCTTCACCCATGTCTCATGTAAGCATTCTTTTAAAAAGATGTATCCTGTACAAGTATCCAATGTGGGTGAGTCAGGCAGAAGGACTCAAGAGTGGTTAAGGAAACCATGTACATGCAAACGCATATATGGAAAAATATACAGTTATTGCCCTGAAGAGACAGTCGAACTCTGAGGAGGGAGCTGGAGAACTGCACAGAAGACTAATTAGGTTGCTCTTTCTTCCCTCCTCCCCCTCCAAGTAAAAAAAAAAAAAAAAGTAAAAAATAAAAATAGAAAATAAAATAAAAAGTTACAATGCTCATAAGCCCTTCCTATAAAAATGAAGTTGTTAAAAGACTGGTAGGTATAGTGATGCTATCCGAAGCTAGTGCTCACACCTATCAGTGCTAAGCAGAATTTTTTTTATTATGTTGCAAATGTATAATTTAAGGTTACATTTAATTCGGTGAGAATACTCTTCTCTTAGATTCACACAGTGCAATCTATAAAACTGAAACAAATTTCTTGAATTTTCTGGCTTTGATTCATACATTACATTTAATAGTTTATGGAGAATCACCTCCTCCCATATACTGGCTTGTTGCTGTTGCAATGCCTTTAATAAGTATGAAGTTATTTGCCCAGTTTTGCTGTTGAACTAAAAAAATATATAGGATATTTTTAATGCTAGTATGTATTAATACTATTCTCTGGCCAAGGTAACAGTACTTATGGTTGGTTTTATAGTTGTTTTATTCAGGCTTTTTATTCTCAAGGCTGAGACAATCTGTTTATCAAATGCTAAGATAAATATTTTAGAAATGTGTCATTCATTCACATAAGTCATCTTCCTAAGTTTGTGGTGTCTCCTCTTGTGGAAAAAATTGTATATTTCATTAATGAGCCTGTTTTTCATCTTTCACTTGGAAACAGCATAGTAATAGGTGACATTATTAAACTTTGAGGATGAAAAAGTAAAAGATCTTGGTAATTTTCCACTCTGTAAATAAAAATCAAGACTTAGTAAGACTGCATACTACAGAAATGCATGTGGAGCAGGAGTTCACACTCGATCACTCAGCAGGGGCAACAGTATTTCTCAGTATTACATAGAACACGCAATAGTTTGTGAAATTGGTTTCTTTGCTGGCTTCAAGAAGATTTGCGATCCGGGATGAAGTGAATGGCAAAATAACAGATTAATGAATTTATACTGCATTAATACATTGTAGCACATCCGCAGCAAGTTTGGGGATTTGTTCAGTTTTAGTCCAGAACTGGGAGCCCTGAACCTTCATTTGCTGTATTTGTAAGCCCTGTCCCTCACCAGGCCTCACCCTCTGAAATGCACTCTTCGGTCTTCCGTGGGCCCGTGTGAGTTGGTGCGAGAGAGAGGTGATCCCTGTGCAACTCAACAGGCTGCAGACATTTGCAGTTGCCAGCATTGCAGAATAAAGATAGAATGGGAGTTGTACATGATCAGGTGCATCTCTGTGCCTTGCCTTGCCTAGCAAATGCGCTCCCGATGTTTGCTGTAAAAATGCCTCCTTTCTTCTCTACCTGATGTTTAATGAGATCAGGCAAAGAATTACTTAAAAAGTGGAGGTTTGCCCCCTTGGCTTTTTCCTAAGGTGATACAGAAAGACTCTGTGGGTGCTGTTTGTGTGTGCCTGTAACGTGTGGTGTCCCTGACCCAGCTGTGGTTAGCTGAGTTGGAGCCTCAGGTAGTGACTCCAGGTTAGGAGAATTTCATGCCAAACCATCTTCCTGCCCTTCTCTCCTGTCTATGTGTGTCTCCCTACCACGCTGCAGTATGTCTCTCGCCGGCCCATGGAGAATGGGATCAAAGAGTGGGGATGGGCTTCATCTTCCTGGTCTGGTGCATAGCAGAGATTTGCCAATGGCTTTTCCAGTAAAACTGGGGGTGGGTAGGATCCCGTGGTCAGTGTTTCCAGTAACAGGATTTTGTTTTCTCATCAGTTGAGCATAACATGATAGTTAGACAGATATCATCAAACCCAAATTCTTAGACAGGACAACCAATGTGACTTCATGACTGTCCACGTTTTGCACTACAGCATGATTCAAGCACATATATTATTGTTGTGTAGCCACAGTCTCTCAGCCAAACTGGAATTAATAATATGGATTTGAGCTAGAGGGAAAGAGACCACCTGGTTTTTAGATTTCCTTCATCCATGTAGTCTGTTTCTGTGCTGTGGGGTCCACAAGTGTATGTCTCCAGCCAGCCTGCTAAACCAGCGCCTTCAGGTTTAGGTAATATGAAAAGAGAGGTTTGTCTTCTTGCTTCCATGCCTTTTCCATCTTTTTAGCTTAATAATGGTTAAAGAAAAATGTGTGTGTATACCATTTCACTTTCTAGAGGCTCCAGAAGTCTTGGAAGTATCCCGAGGTACTGATTTTGGGGGAAAGGAGGTGGAGGGTTGTTTTCGTAATAGCAAAAATGAATCAGCTGGACCTGGGGGGAAAAAAATAATCTGGTCACTAATACTGCAGGTGGAGAGCAATGTGTAACCAGCATCCAGAGATGCACAAAATTCTGTGGTCAGATGACTCAACCAAATAAGTTCCTTTTAGAATCCACGTATAGGTGTGATTGTAGATGTTGTGTGTCTTCCTGAGTGTGCATATGCTGCTTATAGTAACTTTCTTTTTTTTTTTAGCTAAATTACAACATATGTGCACTATTTATATATAAAGAAACTTGCTCTGAATTTCCTGTTGTGATGGGAAAAACATTCAAAGAACTCGTAGATTCAGGCATACATAGAAGTGCACACACCTTTCCCATGAATAACATTTTTTCTCTTTTTAAATGCTTCTTGACTTGAGATTTGTCTTTAGAATTTCACCTTTAAAAAAAAAAAAACCAACCTTGCAAAAGATCCTTTTGTAAACTAAGATTAGTTCTTTGGCTGGAACTATTTTACCGTTTACTCACTATATTAGTGTACTCAGCTTTTTTAATGCTGTAATTTGAGTTGTGGCTTGAGGAAGAATTGCTCTGCTGTGTTAGCATTTTACATCTGGGATCGCTGTGGTGTAATGAGTTTCTGTTGTTCTCAGGAGCTGTGTCAGTGCCGCCCTGGGGAAGGGAACTGTTCCTGCTGTAAGGAGTGCATGCTCTGCCTGGGCACACTTTGGGATGAGTGCTGTGACTGTGTTGGTAAGTTTGCATTTCTTTGGGATTTTCTTCATTTTTTAAATTGCTTCCTCCTGCCACATGCTGAGCTCACATTCTTACAATAGAAGTAAAATATTGGGCCAGATTCTGTGCTTTAAACAACTTACAGCTCATTCTGTGGGTACTGAATACGTTAACTGTGGAGAACCAAATGTTTGAAGGGTGTATCTGCTCTGTGGAGTGGGGAGTGGTGGTAGTCCAGATTTTGCTTGGTTAATGTCATCATAACTGACTATTAATTTTGTCTCTAAAACATAAACTCCTTTTTGAATTGTCATCTTGAGGAGACTATGCAGCACCTGCTTTATGGGGTTGGATGCTGTATGGAGGTTTCTAACTGTAAAGTATGTTGACAGGTACTGCACAGGGGCAATTTTAGGTTTGAGTTCCCTTGTGAATCGTTGGGATCAGTAGTAAACATACATGGCCCAATGTTTTTATCACTCTTTTATTTGCAAAAAGAGCTCTTTGTGGAGGGTAAGAAAGAGGCACACAAGTTCTTACTGTAGTATTAGATGATAGTCTTAACAACAGCATTACTACTAAAAGGTAGTGTTCAGAGTGTCCAGATATTTGCGAGTGCTGCTCCTGCTTAAGGATGATGTGTTCTAGTTCTGTCTCTTGTTTTAAATGCATTGAAAGTTTCATCCTCCTGTGGTTGCTGGAAGTCTCCCTCTGCTGCCATTTAAAATCCTTCTAGCTTCCGTGAAAGGAATGCATCTTGAGTGTTGTACCTGCTCTCAGCTTCTCTGGCTGGCTGGGTCTTCTCTGAAATCATGAAGATGATTAGTGTCAAAATGCTCCTTTTCAGTGCAGTCCATTGCTTCTTCTGTTCCATTATGATGTGAATATGCTTTCTGTTATCCTGCTTTTTGCCTGGTTCTGGCTAGCTTATCTTTGCTTTACTGTCTTTTGGCGAGCAGTGGAGTGGCATGGTCTTGCGCATGTGTGATTCTTCTCAATGGCATAAAGTATTCTCAGCCCCTGCACTTGTGGAGGGTATAAATTTAGAAAGAGGCCCTAGAGTTTGTTTTTTCTATTTGATTTTGGGATCCTTGAAAAGTGAAAAAAGACCCCAAAACCAAAACCTCTCTCCTTTTTTCCCCATCCCCTTTGGCCTTCCAATGTCTTCTTGTTTTTTGTAATGTAATACTAAACTGCACTGTTGTCATATTCAGTCATAGATGTGAGGAATAATATAGTAGGTTACTTCCCTAATTCAGAACCATTATCTGCTGTAGAAAGCAAGGCATAGTGTGTGTATCTCCTCTAGGGAGAGGAAGAACCTACCTTTTGGGATTTTGAGGAAAAAAGCAAAGTCCACACACAGTTTTTTTTTTTTTCTAAATCTGCAGATTACTCACTGTTATGCTGAAGTTAATGAGGTTTAAGGTTCAGTTTTCTAGTACTGAGTAAACTAAAACATCTCTTGATGGTTCTGCGGGTGCCTCAGATCTTCTTGGTTCTATGGTATGGTCCTATTCTCTTCAGCGTAGGGTCATCCTCGCCATAGCCGTATTCAAATGAGGAAACAGGAGTGCATGCCATACCCAGCTTATTGGAGACAGTTCTTTGTGGATACTTGAGGTGATACTTAAGTCTCTTTATAAGCTGATCATGTCTAATGTAAAAGAAGATAGGTTGTCATGTCTTTCAGGTCATGTCTGCTCTGAGGTCAGGAATTACTTCCCGCCCTCCAGCACTAATTTTACTGATGCTCAGTTGATGCCCTGTGTTTTGTGTGGATGTTCTCTCCCTTCTCTGACAGGGAAAAAGACACTGGAGGAGGGAGAACAGCAACACGTTCCTATTTCCACTATTTTTCTAAGCTCTGTGAGTTAAGCTCTTCTAGTCCCTCATGTAAAGGCTTGTTTGCTTCCATCATTTCAATAGCCCATTTCTGCATCTTCTCATCTACTCCAAAACAGTAGACATGTTTGTGCCTTACCAGTTGCTCATAAGTTAAGCTTTTTTAATTTTTGTTTTAAACCAAAGCTACAATTTTATAATATTTATTATATGTAAATATAATTATTATAATTAAAATACTTAAATAGGGAAGGATCTTTGTGGAATGAACAGTTACCCATTAAACTATGAGCAATGGTTTCTTGGTACCATCTTAAGATATTATTTTCTTATTAGATTGATAGGTACACAGACTGTAAACATTCTGCAATAATTTGATGAACAATCTTGATGTTATTTTTTTCCTGTATGTCCTTCTTATAAGAAATTTATTTCGTGAATCCAACCTGACAGGGGGTCTCTAAAAAGGCTTACTGGTTTCAATTTCACAGCATTAATACAATGACATCAACTAAAGTGTACGTCTCTTGATGTCTCTGTACAGAACTCTTAGCTGGTTTGGTATCTTCCTAATTAAATTTTAGGTGAGCATCTATCCTGGTTTTGGCTGGGGTAGAGTTAATTTTCTTTCTAGTAGCTGGTATAGTGTTATGTTTTGGGTTTAGTATGAGAAGAATGTTGATAACACGCTGATGTTTTCAGTTGCTGCTAAGCAGTGTTAATATTAAGTCAAGGATTTTTCAGTTTCTCATGCCCAGCCAGCGAGAAAGCTGGAGGGGCACAAGAAGTTGGGAGGGGACACAGCCAGGACAGCTGGCTCAAAGTGGCCAAATGGGTATTCCATACCGTGTGACATCATACCTAGTATACAAACTGGGTGGAGTTGGCCAGGGGGTGTGTGGGGGGGGTGGATCGCTGCTTGGGAACTAGCTGGGCATTGGCCAGCGAGTGGTGAGCAATTGCATTGTGCATCACTTGTTTTGTATATTCCAATCCTTTTATTATTATTATTATTATTATTGTTGTTGTTGTTGTTATTTTATTCCTTTCTGTTCTGTTAAACTGTTCTTATTTCAACCCACAAGTTTTACTTTTTTTTTTCGCCAATTGTCTTCCCCACCCCACTGGGTGGGGGGAAAGTGAGTGAGCAACTGTGTGATGCTTAGTTGCAGGCTAGGTTTAAACCATGACAGCATCCTTTATTACAATTGTAGAGTGAATATTCAAAGTGCTTACTAAAAGGCGATAATGCAGGGACAGAGATTTTTGGTTAAAGGAGTGAGTCCAGGAACATCTGTGAAGAACAAACCTAGCTGAGAGGAGTAGGAAAAGAATTGTTTACAGTAGAAAGTTTGCATAAGTGGAATTACTTTTTAGCATGACCTGATGTTTGGAGGAGAGGCTTATTTTTTTTTCTACTCAACATTTGGCTCACCTTTTTATAGGAGCAGACTAGCTTGTGTTATTTGTGTTATTAAATGCTGGTAATGCTAACCGCTTGCATAAGATCTGCCAGACTGCATGCTAATCATCATGCACGAACTTTGCTCTGTTTTGTTCATTGTGGGAATCCATCTACCTGGATTGAAAAGATTGTCATTTTGTATAGGGTTCTAGTTAAAAACGATTTCTGAAGCTGGAGTCCTAATGTATCTGCAGGGCAGGAGATGCTTCTCTAGTTGTGTGGGGCAGGTAGACTGAACATTTATGTTCCGTACTGCTTTGATACAAGAGACTTTAAGGACTGGTGTGCTTTGCAGCTGTAGCTGTCTAAAACTGTACCTGTGAAACTACTCAAAATGATATCCAGATATACATGAGGAAAACAGATTTGTCTGTCTCTTGCCAGGTGATTTCTAATAGTGTTTTATGGCTTCTGAGTTTAAATACCTATGCAGGTACAACTTTTCGTTTTAATCTTGGTTGTTTCAATGTTTCAATTAAATCAAGGTACCCTTCAGTTTCATTGCTGGTAACAAATGTTAGTGTTTAAATGGCTGATGACAAACTGGCACCTGCACATCACAAAAGCATTTTGTAGGAAGTGGCCAAGAGGATTAGAAGGGTTCAAAAAAGGTACCAGAAAAGACATTGAAAAATAGAGAAGAGGTAACCTGGAAATAAGCATTTTGCCTGTAGTGACCCCTCCAACTAAATAGCAAAATAAGGTTCATCTGAGCTGTCTGTAAGGAGGTAAAGTAATTCAGGCTCTTTCTCCCTCCTGTTACTGATCTTTGCACCCTTGGCAGATGACACTGCTGCAGCGGGTGAGATCGAATACTTGAATTCTGTTCAAAAGTTTCATGTACCTCAGGACTTGTCAAGATACTGTCTTCCTTCAGGCATAAGCTTTCATTGCAGATTTATGCTAGTATCGGTTATGCTGTGCTTTGTCTCTTTTCCCAGGGGAAACAAGCCTTTTGTTGAACTCTTCGTATTCTAAATGGTAATGGTAGCATGAAAAGGGAAGGAAAGTGCCATGTAGATGAGGTTTTTCTTTTCACTTGGTTCTCAAAAGTTGCAGGTGTGTTTTGTGGAAGTCTGCAGAGACCTGAGAGCTGCTGTTATGGAAAGCTTACCCTGCTGTATTTGGTAGCACTTCTGCTATTGAGTGAAGAGTGGGATATATACATAAAAGGGCTCTGTTCTGCTTAGAAAAAAAAAAAGGGGTGTGTGTGCAATTTTAATTTTCTAAATATTCCCGCCTGTTTCAAGGGGAAGAGTTTAGGGAGTTTTGTGTAACTTACTGTTTCATTCCTCTGCAGGTATGTGCAATCCTCGCAATTACAGTGACACACCTCCAACATCCAAGAGTACTGTCGAGGAGTTGCATGAACCAATTCCTTCCCTTTTCCGGGCACTGACAGAAGGGGATACTCAGCTGAACTGGAATATCGTTTCTTTCCCTGTGGCAGAAGAACTGTCGCACCATGAGAACCTCGTTTCCTTTTTAGAAACCGTGAACCAGCCACAGCATCAGAACGTCTCTGTTCCAAGCAACAATGTCCACGCACCTTACTCTAGTGACAAAGGTAATGAGTATAGTGTCTAAATTCCTAGCGTTTCCTCTTGTCTCTTCCAGGAGCCTACTTGGTGCACCTTCTGTGTTGTCTGTGCTCGCTGCTTTTCCCATAAAAAAGTGTGAAAAGTTCAGTCTAATTTTGAGCATTACACAAAAAGAGTGAGGCAAAAGTGTTGAGGAACATGGAAGATGGTGTTAAAGTGTCCAATGATCTTAGCAGACGCTGAACCACATAAGTTTGTTATCTCTATAATTCCTTCTGTGGCATGAGGCAGTTTGTTCACATTATTTCATGCACACTGGCTCAGTATGTTCTTTGACTTTGAAGCAGTTACCTGTAGCTTAGGAGACAGGACAGACCAAAAAACTGAATCCAAATTGTGTATCAGTGCAGAGGCAGGCAACCGAAACGCATGGCTTCAGACGTTTGAGAAAGCCACATGCCATAAACCATTTTTATGTGGAGTAGATGTTTGCTTCTTCCATCTGAGCTGGCATAACTTGAACTCTTTAAAAGGATGGTTTGTGGGAAATCCACGATTAATAGTAAACCTGAGTAAGATTAGCAAGACCACTCTTTATGTTGAGGAGGGATATGTGATAGACAATCCTAAAAATAAGCATTTTGGGGGCAGGGGTTCAACTTATGGACTTCTTAATTTATATCAAGTTTTTATATTCTCACCTTCAGTTTAGAAGACAGACTTCAGAATATTGTTTGCTGGGGGTGGGCAGGGAGTTGAGAAGTTTGAGGTAGTGACAGTAGTGGCATAAGAAAAATACTCTGTGCTTCTTGGTTTCCATACTAAATGTGAAATACTTTCCCCTGTAAATCATTACCTCAGACTTAAAAGAATCTCATAAAAAGTTTATAGTGAAATTGCTGCTTAACAGGGAGAAAAGAGCATCTGATTTGTTTTATTAGTGTAATAATGCTTTACTTCCTTCCCAACACACACTTGAAATATTTGTAACCCCATATGTTGCTGTTGATAGCTCTTTCATCTTATCATTGAAAGATACCCGAATTGATGGACATGCTGCTTTTCCATACTGTTGTGAGCCTTTGACCTAGTTACGTTTCTGAGTAGGACAGCTGTTGATTAAATGGGACCGTAATGGTAACTTTTCTAATATCCTTTTCACATTAGAAAAATAAATTAATTCCAGAACTGGGAAACCAGATGGTCAGAAAGCATCTCATTCATATGTCTTTGACATTATTAAAATGCTTGCTCGCCATTATGAGAATTACGCAGAAAGCCATGTTACATGGCAAGCCACAAAAAGCCCTGTGTGCAAACGCTACAGTATTTAAAGATATAAATTATACTTGGAAAAAAAATTATGATTAGAACAATGTCGAATATATCCCATTGTACTTAGGTACTGCAGCCCTTTACTACAGTCCAACAGCCCTTTACTACCATACCAACAGGATGAGCTAATGATAATTTTGGATTAAACTTGGGATTTGAATTGCATCTCAAGGGTGTTGAGGAGTTTTGAGTTTAACAACACAGACAAGTGCATAACACTGCAATTTTTTCTTAGTCAAAAGTCTCCTTGATTTCATTTACTAAGAATGTATTAGAGATTAGGTTGAGAGAGCTTTCACTGGAATGATGACGGTACAAAAACAACAGTTGTATTTGGAAACAGTTACCAAATGCCACTGGTTTTCAGGCTTCAGTAGACGGAACAGAAATAAATGTCAGAGCTGTTCTTGTAATCATTGGTTATGCCTCTTCCATCTTAGTGATCAGTGAAGAATTAGAAAATGTAGAAAATTACTTTCAACATCCTATACTTTAAGTATTTGAATACTTAAGGCTGCTGGCCTTAAGTTGGCTGCTGGCCTTGGTCAGTCAGTTTATTATGGTGGAAGCAAGGACAACTGGGGAATTGTACCTCTTGTGTTGGATGTTGTGTGAGCCATGGAGTGGCATTGTTTTTAATGCTTTTTTGTGAGTTCATTGGGGAAGCAGTAACCAAAAGGTGGAGGGGTAGTAGGTCAAGGGCTAAAGAGCCTCATGAGCATGGGCACAGAGAGGGAGCCCAGGAAGTAGCTGGAGTCTGACGGCTTCTGCCCATTCAAAGTTCAGTCACACAATCAAGTCAGTGTGGTTTAACAAGCTGGCATGTGTTGGAAGAACCACTGAAGGAGAGGGTGGGTCTGTGCGTGTGTATGTGTGCGTGCTCAGCTGTAGTAAATACAAGCATAGCCTGCGGTGGAAGAAACTGAAGACCATCTGTTTACCCTTTCCTTCTCCCCAGATGTGCTGCTAGGCTTAAGGGCAGATCTTGCAAATGGAGACGTCCTTAAGGTGACTTGCTGAGCAGTTAGTTGTCTTCAAGGGCGTGACAGGGATTTGAAAGAATATTCCTGTGAGCAGGAACACAGATGCTTTATGTTTTCTTTACAGTGCTGTGCCTCATCCAATTTGTGGTTTTTCTGTGGCTTCTTGCGTGCTTCACTCCAACATGGTATGCTGGCAGCAGCCTATTGTGTTGCCTGCAAAACGAAAGGGGCTAATGAGAGGTAGACTTTGGTAACGGGACAGTAGTCTCTGTGCTGTCTTCTGGAATGCCTCCCAAAATTTGGAAAGGCTCTGCCTACGAATACCCCTTGTCATGTCATGTAACAGTTCTGATTTTAATTTCAATGCATGTTCATGCAGGGATCGCCATTAAGCTGGTCCAGGGTGCCAGGCTTGCTCAGTGCAGTTCTGGTTGAGTGCCAGGTAAAGCAGCACCAGCTACGGGAATCCACAGGCTTTGTGCTTGAGTGGCATGAAGCCATCAGCCCCAGTAGGGAGGAGTTGTGGTTCGGTAGGATATAAAGCATTCCTTTCTTGCCCCAGCCTACTGTGAGCCCAGCCGCCAGACCTTGAACTTCCCAGTTATTATCTTAATGAGTGTCTTCCCTTTCCTCCTGTGAATTGACTTTTTTAACGTTTTAGCTGCCAAAGTATGTGTGCGCTGCTGGAGCTGCTGTAGTTCTTCGTGTCATTAGTTTCTGGCATTTGAGCCGCTACTTCAGAGGGAACTGTGATGATTATTAATCTAGAGCTACATTTGTACTTTATTATTTTTGCTTTACTTTTAGCTGATACCCTCAGACCTCTGAACTGCTAGTTCAGATGTTTAAGCTTAGTTGTTTCAGATGATGACAGGACCTTGGTGAGAGAGAGAGGGGAACTAGATAATCTTTTGGCAACTGATGGAACAAAATCTGTGTTGTAGTTAGGGGTTTCTGACTTAAACTGCTAGGTGACACAGGGGATGGCGTCCACTATGCATTTCCAGTCCTCTCCAGTGCCAGCCAGGTAAAGAAGAACTAGAAACCCAGAAAAGTGGCATCTACCTCTGTAGGTTCTCTAGGAAGATTTTTTTTTTTTTTTTTAAATATTTCTTTTTATAAGTTCTGATTATCATAAAATGGTATGGCTGCTGGATGGACAGTTACCTTTTTAAAGTATTTTTAGAGCTACTGATAAACAGACCAGCAGACAACTGAGCTTAAATAGCATCTTTAACTTCAAAGGTGGCATACAGGGAATTGTCATTAACTGGCAAAGTTTTTTCATCTTGTAGATAGGCATTTTTCCGTAACTTACAAGAACTGAATTGTTTTATCATCTCCAAGTTGCTAAATCCCTCCATAGTGCACCAATACAGATCTGACTTGCAGCACAGACAGTATCATAGCAAAGCCTGATAGAAATGTGAGTCCATTTCTTCTGGTCATTTTGAATTTAGACTTGATTGTTGTTTCTCCTACACAACCTTTGTTGAGTATGAATTGGAGGGGGGGAAAGGTGAGAAACTCATGTTCTGAAAAAAAAGAATGTTGCTGCATCCTCCCTCCCTACACCTGTAGTCTGTAGTCCTTACTGTGTGAAAATTGGCAAAATGCAAATGAAAGAGCTGTTACTGCACTAAGTAACATCCTTTTTATCTATACTGAGGGAGCCAAATGACGACTATAGAATTAGGTATGTGAAACAATTTAAGTGCTCTCCTGGGTCCCTGGATCCCAACTGAGTCTGTAGGGTATGTATTATTTTCCCCTGTGTAACTCTTGTTTTTTGCAGCCTATAAAGAGGGATTTAATGCTTGAGGTGAGGAACTCTACTGCTTTCAGTAATTCAGCCTCTACATGGGCATGCAGACACTGCTGAGGCGGTGACCAGGAGTGTCCTGTGATGAACAAAGTGCACCCTGGCCAATCTGACTCATTCAGACCTGGCAAGTCTCTGAGTGAGCAAGACTTCAGAAACAGTTCAGTAGCACATATATGGTGCATGTCCTCCAGCTGCTTACAAGAGCTACTGGGAACCAGCCAGATCTACTGCTGGCTCTGGCCTGCAGTGTACAGTCTGTCCTCTGCCCAGACCAGCATTTCTGGACTTGTCCTCTAGGACCTAATCCTTTTGGCTTGTGTGCAGGTGGAAATAAACTTTCTTCTCCACTTTCCAGTCAGTCAAGATTAATGTCCTTGGTTGTTGCTGATGCTTTAATAAGGTTGAGGTCTGGCTTTGGTTCCCACTTTAGTCCTGGGAGAGTGGTTGAGGAGACCAGTCCCTCCAGTCTCACAGGACCTGACTTCTGTCATCTGGTTTTGCCAGGGTTATGGGCCTGGTGCTGCTCATCCTCTGGCCTGCTTCCCCCAAGAGGTGTCTTTAGTCTCTCAGTTCAGTGTTGTTGATCTTTATGTTCTAGAAATTACAGGCTCTTCTTCCACAAGAGGTTTATTTCAAGTTTCAGCAGGCATTAGCTGATGAACTGGGCTTCTCCAGGACTTCTGAACTTGTACTAACACAGATGAGGTTAACATGAAGGTGAACACATATGTCTCCTAACACAGAGGGGACTGGTCATCCTCTGGTGTGAAGACAGCCTGCAACTGCTGGGAGCAGCTAGCCCACCTCAAGAGTGTGCACAACTTTCCTGACAAGATTTCCTGACCTACTGTAGGCTTTCCTTTGTGTGTTACAAGTGATCAACATGATAGCAGTGAGCACTTCTGGCAACCCTTTGGAGAGGACTCTAGTTTCTTAAAAGAGTTGTTCCACTACTATCTAGAGAGAGCCATGAGTCATTTTGATTTCTCAAGCTGATCCAGAGACTAGGTCAGTCAGGTGGAGATGACATCTCAAAAGCCAATTTTGCAGCAAGAAATCTTTCTGGATTAGCCAGAATTGCCTGTTCTGAGGCAGAGGCTCTGTGCCTCCAGCTGACACCTTTGAAGACTGACCCTACCTATTGCATTTAAGGTCAAACTTGAGAAGAAAACTACTAAAAAGGTGTCAAAGGAGTGAACTGGGATTAAGCAAGAGGGTAAAAAAAGTATGAATATGTCCTAGAGAGGCTTCTGTAAGGTTCCTGTGCTTGCACGCCAGCACTGAACTGGATGACTGACTAGACACTCACTGGTGCCTAGAGTTCATGAGGAATGACGCCTGGAGACTCACCTCTACTTTCTCACACCCTACCCTTCCACTGAAAACCTCCTGTGAGGAGTGAGGGAGGCAGATACCTGGGAATGTCTGGGCCTCCTGGGAATGGATGGTGTGTGCTCCTTCTTGGGACCCTGTCAATTTTGTGACTGGTGATGAAATGTTGCCAAGTCCTTTTACGTTCTCCATAAGCAGATGGGTGGATTCTTGCCTTTGAGGATGACGTGGCTGCGTCTCCCTACCACTTTTCAGCTTTGGCTGACCACTTCAGGTGTATACCTGGCTGGTCACTCTTTGCACGTGGCACCACAGCATACTCTTCTGTTTCGCTCTTTCCTCCTCCCCTCTCTGAATGAAACGCCCTTACTGAAGCTGTAGATATGTTGGTTGGTTTTAGGCAGAGGTTTTGTTCTCTGAGAACTCTCTTCCTCTGGTTGCTGTGCCTCAGGCTTTATTATAAGGAGTCACAGAAATAGAAGTACCAAGAATGGGACAGGAATTACACAGCCTCAGTGTACTTTGTTGACATTCCCAGCAGTACTTCAGGTACTCCTATTTCTTGGACAATTGCAGCTTTATTAAATGCAGCACAGCTTTTCTGGCAGCACAAAACTGCTTCAGCTATGGGTCTTCACTTCCTCCCCAAGATCCTTATTGCCTGTTGCACTGTATGTGATGTCTGCAAGATGCGTACATCAGTTCAGAGCCTAAACAAGGCAGTGAATACTCCCTTGCTTTCAGTGGGCTGGCAGCATGACTTGTGACCCTCTTGCAGCTGTGTAGGTAGTAGTAAAATAGCTTGACAGTGGTCAGGGTTTTAACATGTTTTAACAAATGATAATTCCTAAAAGGGTCGGCAGGGTTTCCAGATGGCGAGGAGGAGGAGGAGGGGTCCACAGAAAAGCTGTTGGGTACATTGTGCTCTCCTGTATGTTCTGTTGTCCCTTGTCACATGCCCAAAAGCATGGGCACCGCAGAAGTCATCTACTGGGGAAACCGGCTGCATAGATCTGATGACTTGTAAGCTGATAGAGACCCTTGCTGGCCTCAGCTCACCTTTGGACCTCACCTTAAGAGCTTCCTGTGAGATCTGCATACTACTGAGGCTGCTAAACTATGGGACACCAATATTTTGAACAGGAGGTTCTGTCTCCAATTAAAACTCCCCCCGCCCCGTCTTGATTTACCATTTATGCTTGGATTACATTTTTGTAATCCATGTTGGAATGTAGGTCAGTACGTTTCTCCTGTATCCACACACTGTAAGTAGTAATAGGCTAGAACGCCCTGTGACATCTCCCACTTGCAAATCTGTCTGATGTGTGAGACATTCATGTTTGTAGACAGCTTTCAGCTGTTTTTTACCCCAAAGTGTGCCAAGCTACACTGGGGGTAAATGTGATGCAATTGAGGTCCTGTGGAGGATGAATGAAGTTACAGCGTAATCACCCGGTCAACACAGAAAAAAGTTGGTAGAATCTGACAGCTTAGAGACCTGGAAGTAGATTAGGGAGAGATGTTTTTGTATTATAGTTGTGGTGAGTGCCTCAGCTCCAGTTTGAGGTTGCAATGCCAAACTTCATGGCATTCCACATAATTGCATGGATGTTAGAAGAATAAAGTCAACACTTAGGCAGAAGGGGTTTCTTAATCAATAGTAAAGCTGGTGGTATTGCTAAAAAAAGAAGAAAAAAAAGTGCGCAGTTTCAAGCTGAGGAAAATGTGATTCTCTAGCTCTGTCATTTAGTGTGGCTGAAGAATATTGTGGGGTTGGGGGGTTGTTATGGGTTTGTGTGGCGTGGGGTTTTTTTGGTAGTGGGGGAGGGACTACAGGGCTGGCTCCTGT
>JAVJGG010000048.1:2108727-2121038 GCA_035590195.1 Aviceda cuculoides
TTGCGTTTTCAATTTTTTTTTTTTTTTTTTTTTTTTTTTTTGAGCAGAGAGAAAAAAAATCCGAACTTTGGCTATTTCAAGAAATTACAGCAATCACCTAGATGTGCAGCTGGAGTACTATTGTAGTACATACCGATATCCCCCAACCCTTTATCCTAGATCTCCAAATCATTTTGAAAGGAAATAAATGTCATTATTCTCATCTTACAAGTAAAGAAACAGAGAACAAAAGAAGCAAAGTGATGTGGCTGACACTGCTTGAGACCAGAGATGGAAAGTAGTGAATAAAACGAAACACACCCAAAAAAATCTTCTGTGCTATTTTTGGCTATTTGATGCCATTACATATATGACAGGTAGCAATCTAATGTATGGTTCCTAATGTGCCAGCTCTGAGTTGTATGCCAGGCCAGACCCTGCCTCCCTGTTAGACTTGCCATTGAGTCAGCCAGGCTTTCCAGCCTTTCCTCAGCCCACGCAGTCTCCCTTCCCTGCCCAACCAGTCCCTCCCTACCTGGCAATACCTAACCTGATTTTCAGATTAATATATTTGCATTTATTCACTCCTTCATTTCCTGGTCTACTGAGTTTAAATTTGCATCTCTCTAGGTCTGCTTAGATATTGGCACATACAATCAGCTCACGCTCTTCTTCTGAATCAGAGTTATTCAGATCCCAGAACACATCTCAGAGGGACAAATGGGACTCAACTATCACTACCAGCAAACCTTCTTTTCCTTTCGGCAGTTGTCCTCCAACATCAGTTTCACATCCTTCCAAATACTCCCTTCCTATGATCCTTTCTCTTCTTACCACAGCACCAGCTCTCCCCACCCTCTTGCTCCTCCATCCCCAAGCCCTCTCAGCAAGCTGCTGCATATAGCACTTTTCTGTTTTCATCGACAGTTTTTGAACCTCCTTACTGTTTTCTTATGCTCACATTGCATTTTTCCGAAGTAAAATAGAAACAAACCCCAAATTCTGGCAGAAGTGGAGTCTGGCAACCTGTCTGCAGACCTTTTGCAGATTTGAGTTGGGCTTAGGTCAGATTCAAGAGTAACACTGTTTCTCAATCCATGTGAATACTGACTGGCTGGAAGTCTTCTTGGCTACCCTATTCAGCCAACAACAACGTAATCCATTTAGTCAGGGAGAATTGGGTACATGCCTATGCAGGCAGCTAAGAACTTTTTTTTTGCTGATCTGAAGAGTAGTAGGTGCCAGTGGGATGCATGTCAGGAGAATGATTGCTTTGGGACATGGCTTGTTATCCCAGCCTGTGTGATTGCTAGCACCTGTCAATCCTAAAAAATGCGAGGGGTGGAGAAATTAAGGGGTTACATTCTAAGAACTCTTTGTTGAGACAACCCTGGCTCTTGTAGGAAGCACACTGCATTTCAGGGTCAGTTACACGTGTGTACTTTAGACCTTTGGAGAAGTCAGTCTTTAGATGTGTGTACTTGTACAGCCTTTTGAGGGCAGATGTGAACTCATTGTGCTTGTGCTCCAACTCAATCAGCAACTGTATAATTACAGTTCATGTAGCACTGAGCCCAGACAGACATATGGTCAGACAGTGGCACGACATTTGGAAATCAGTCAAATATATGCAAAGTATAGCAGACATCAATCCACTGAAGAAATAATTGAAATTGAAATTTTTGTTACCCTAGAAGCGGAGGCAGAGAATATTCTAAAAGACTCAATGTGTGTGTTATTTACACACACATTATTTAGTGTTAGAAAATGTGTAGAATCTACAGACTATGAGGAAGGATTGTATAACAAAGAAAACAATCCCTAAAAGCTACCAAAATTAAGGAGGACAACTGAATGTTGGTTCTTGACATATGCCAGTTTCTACACAGAACATTTCACCTGTCGAACTGGGAGGAAATCCAAAGAATGAAGTGTTTTATCTGAAATAAATGTACACAAAACTAGAGGGGATACAAATAAACATAAAAACCTGTGTATAATCTCTGAGGAAGGTGGTGTTACAGTATGAGTTATGAAGTCTGACAATGTACAGGGCCAGATGGTTTGCAATAGCAAGTATTCAAAAGTTTAAAGAGCTGTCTGGTCCAAAAATAGTTCATTTGCTTAATTAAATTACCTAAGATGTGAAAGGGCAATTACAGTCCTAAAGCGACTCCTGGCTAGGCTCATTGTCTCAATAATTTCCAAATCAGCTTTGCTCGCTTGATATATAAAGGACCATTTCCTTTTTTTTTTTTTTTTTTTTACCATCATATAGGGCTCGAAGCACTGGGTGCCTGGTTGTGGTACAAATGTAAGCTGTAGTATTTTTTAACTGTGGGAACAGTCAAGGGTGTCAGGTATATTAAGAAGATTTATGTTACTGCATTTTGACTTCTTGGATTCGAGCACTGGCAACATTTCAGGTTCAAAGGCTTTTGTTTAAAATGAGATTTAATGTACATAGACTATAGCATTGCCAATAATATCTTGAACTGGGTGCGTTTTATTGGGTGATTCATAAAGAAAGTCAGACAAAGTATGCACAGTGGTATTGGAATGTGGGTGGGATCAAAGTAATGATTTAGTGGAATATGTTTGTCAAACACCACATACAGGAAATCTTCTTTCTAAATAAGGATGGATTTAGCCCATGAGAACTTCAGTATATTTCCAAATGTCAGTTATTCCAATGAACCCCAGTGAAAATACCAAGTGAAACAAGAAAGCTGCATCGTTCACCCTCAGATATTCCATTAGCAGTGAGACTACAGTCAGACTTGTTGGGATTAAAGGGTAGAAAAACGAATAAAATTCATAAAAAAACCATTGCTTTAAAGGGACACTGTCTGCAGTTCCAACAGAGAAGAAAATTCTATCTGTTCTCTAATAGGGTGGCTGCAAAATTTTTATTTAAATACAATTTTGCTATTAATTGAGCATCCATAAGCCTATGCTGAGCTGGGTTTGTTGTGATTGTACATGTGAAAGGCAGTCTGCTGTTTTTCAAGACATATGTATAGAGAATTAATATTCCACAAATGCTATTTAGTTCTCAAAATTTCCAATCAACTGTGTTTTTTTCAAGGGTATGAATGCTGTTAACCCACAGGTTAATGGATCAGGTTTAAATAATATACTATATCTTTCACTCAAATGTACTTTAAGATTTAAATTAGAATAAATATACAGGGAAGATTTTAGTTTGTAATTTGCCTCAGCGAGAAATAGATGAAAAAGGCGGCTGTGCTTGCTGTGGTGTCCTTCACCAACCCATTAAAAGTTAATCTGTACAGTTCTCAAAATTGTCAGGGAACAAAACTTCAGGAGATTAGGAACTTGAGAATAAAGGAAAAGTTCTTTCTCTTGGAAAGCTTACATGCATTGACAACCTCATGATACCTTTTGGTTAGCAAACAGAAAAGCACACAGTGTACAGCAAGCCAGCGCAAGTTAGAGGAGAGGCAGTGAAAATTTGGCTTTTCTTGAAAAAACCAAGCTGTTAGAGCGATTCTGTTTCTTTGATCCAGAGATCAAGCCTTCATAAAGATAGAGCTGGGAGCAGTATGTCTTACTTTAAGATAGGCTTTATGTGTTCTTATCCTCAAAAATCTCTGCACCTTTTTTTCTTCCACTTTTGGCTCCTTAGATGCCACGAACACAGCATATGTACATTGAGCCTGATTACTTGTCTGTTTTACTTCTTCCCTTGGGCTAGATAAGCAAACCAACCAGCCCTCAGTTTGATCTTATGTTTTGGGTGACCAGTCCAAGAATAGGTGTCCCTCAAAGGGATGCTTACATCCTCAATCCTGTGTTAGAATAAATGCGGTGTTACAAACTTGCTATTGCTATGGGGTAACACACCCTGGCAGCGCTGCGTTTGGGTAGAAGTCTTTGAACTCACACAGCGTCATTTACCTACCCTTCCTGCAGGATAAAGCAAGCCAGCAGTTCAATTTTTCCCCTTCCTCTGTGCAAATCATTTGAGACTCAGCTCCCCAAATCCTCTGTTATTTCCAGAGGTCTGATTTCCTTCCTTTCCAGGTTGCTGTTTGTTCTGCAGCCACAAGCAAGTGCTATGACCCAGGTCACCCTGATGCCCAAGTGCTCCCATTCTCTGTGTAGGAGCCAAAGGGGATATTCCCATCGGGGTGCAGTTCGTCAGAGGTTTTTTGGAAGAGGGATTACAGTCAAGACACATGCCCAGAAGTTCAGTGAATGATAGTAGCTCAAATAAAATCCAAATTGTTCATGAGCTAAGCTCCTCCCTTGCTGATGACTGCATGAACACCTGGACCAGGGGGCTGAGGACCACATGTCCATTCCAGCCACTTGCCTTACTGAAAGGACTTATTCGGCTTCAGCAGGACTATCTTGAACTCAGACTTCAGCCAAGAGCTGAGGAGTTCAGCTAAGAGAATTTATTTTAATATGTCCTAACACCAAAATGAGACTTTTGACTCTTTTTGGGTTTGGACTGAATGATATTTTGTCTCTGTCAGAGTGTCAGGTTTAATTATTTTCTAATCAATTTTATCACCCTCCTGATATCATTAGAAAGATTAATGACTGTGGTAGCTTCTCTCTAAGGTTGTCCTGCAGATAGATCTTCACTTTGCTGACTCCATTACTGCAGATAACTAGTGCTAGTCCTCTTCAAACTATACCTTCACAACTGACCTTTCCAATTATTGCTCTATTATTTTTATTCTCATCAGTTCTTAAAACTTTTCTAACTGTGAAGGTGAGAGCTGTAATTTCCTGATCTACCTGCTACTTGGTGAAGGTATGTCTGCATACCCTTAGAATGCGGGCTTAGTATAGAACTTTGCTTGGCATTTAACTGCCCTAAGAAATAACACTTAGAGCCTCCTTGTGTACTGCAGCATCTTTGGACCTGATGCACCCATCACTGTTCAATCATCTTTAAAGAAGTTTCTTTAAATCAACAAATGATTGAAGGGGAGAGTAAAAGGTCTGGACTGATAAAATATGCTGCATTACGCATATTTCCAATTTCTGCTCTACAAGACAGTCTCTTAGCTATCAGTTATGTCAGGGTAATCAGCATCTGTTGGTGCACTCAAGGCCCTGACAAGTTATTGCTTATTTGAAGACATTACTATATTATTACTTCTCACTAGAAAAACAAAGCTTTTGATCAAGTAGTGCATTCTTTCCCCCCTTGTAAAATAGTTTATATACTAAATATTCAAAAGCTTACAAAACAAAGCATAAAGACTTTTCATTTATTTTTAGGTTTGAATGAACTCAGATTATCTGTGTTGGAGGCAAATTCTGAAGTCCATGGACAGGCAGTACTACCACTTGTCCTTGTCCTGAAAAGAAAAATACAGACATCATAACAGCAATAATTATAATGTGTGTGGTCAAAACTTTGCAAAACTGCAGGTTTCTTTAAGGGTTAATTTGTCTTCACAAAGGACATAGACCCAAAAGGGGATTTGGAGTTTACATCAAACATCCTCTGCATTTCAGCACTGTTTAGACTGGCTGTGGGAAGAGGAGAGGTCATACTCCCAAAGTCAGACTTAAACTCATTCAAACACACAAAAAGTTTATTCATAACAGAAATAAAACAAAACAAAACAAGTTAGAACTCTATCTTTCACGCTGTAGGAGATTTTTGTATTGATGCAAATTTCTCGATCAGATTTTTCTCCCTCTGAGATTTCTTTCTCAGATAGTTTTCCTATGTACTGTTTGGACTGCAGAGAACCCTTTCACTGCTAAGTCTAAACAAAAGAATCAACTTTAGTCCATAAGAGAAGTCTCCTCAGTCACCACCTGGCTTACAACTGAATTTTAATTTCTCCTTTTCAGTTGCATCATGATTGCTTATAACGAACACCCAGTTCCACTGATGCAGACAAAAAGATAGGAATGACACCACAGGCTGGCTACAGACACCCTACCCACCACCTAAGTTACTGTAAGGGTAAGGCCAGGATGGATAGGTGCATTTTCGTTTGAAAATTTTAATTTGAAGCTTGATTGGAAGATCCCTGTTTGGGTCTTCTGTAACCAGAGGAAGCACCTATCAATGTGCATTCGCTGCCTGAGGATTTAATGAGGAAAATCAATGTGCAGTTTGACCCTTCTCTAGCTGGCAGCACACACACACTGGGCATGTTTTAGACAAACCTGACGCCCACTTGGCAGGACAAATTTCTGACAGTATAAGAGCCCTGTTATCTCTCCTTGGCAATACGCACAAGAGGACCTGCTTGCTTTACAATAAAACGTTGGCCTTAGTATAATACTCTCTTCATAGTTTACAAGGCTAAGCTTAATTAAAGGGAGAATTGTGGATGCCCTCCTTTCATTTGGTAGTAAACACTGGCTCCTTCACCCCATACAAAGCTAATCGTGGTAAACTGGGCAAAGTTAATCACTAGATACTATGCTACTCTGTAGGAGAACAGCGTACTGTGGAATATACTGCTAGAAGGAAACAGCATTACTATTCAGTAAATCCAGTTGTAATTTATAATGAGACCCTCACTGGGCTGCTCCTGCAGTGAGCTGGAAGGCAAAAAGGTATCGCTGTCCTGCTGCAAAGTCTCCCTGAATGTTGAAGTACAGAACTCTCTCTAATTATCATTCTAATCAGACAACATTTAGTTGGGTGAAGCTGATCTTTATATTCCCTTTTCAAGCAGCAACTAACAGGTATCAGCTATATCAGAAGAACAAAAAGAATAGAGTAAGCCAGTGTCAGCATCACTGAGAGGAAACTGAGACAGTTCACGTCACCTCCATGGACTCACTTGTAATAATCATCACGCTGTCTTTTCAAACTGTGCTCACAATTGGCAGCCTGAGGAGAGGACCTGCAAAACAAAACATGTTACAATAGGTACGGACACTACTGAATTGCAACCTTGAATGCCCACAGTCAGCGAGCCCCCTGTTTTTAACTGCACCTTGGTACATGAAATCACAACAACCTTTTGTTTGGATCAGTGTTTACATTGCACACACATGCATGCTGAGGCATATTTTTGTATGAAATGTAACAAGAGAAAGGACTCATCCAGCATCACGGGCCCACATTTCATAAGGTTCATATGGAAAAGGAGATTGATAATAAGACATGGAGCTTTCATCAGGAATTGATTGTATGAATTCATCCTGTATAAGTGATATACAGGCTGACGGTAACGTTCAAGCTGAAGCAGCTGGATGGCTTTCGTTGGACTAAATTACATATATCAGTGATTTCAACCTCAGTAGAAAGGGCTCTAACTTGATTCATTTGTGACACGATGCCTGATGTCCAACCTCAACAGCTGGTGTTGACTGGCAAATTTACTTAGCCATATGGACAAATAATCTACTGGATCACTGCATCTTGACTTGTGTTATTTCAGGTCATCTCAGAAATTTCTTTTTATATATATAAAGCTCTACCTTTAAATTAGTTTGCTTTTCCTTTGTTGCTCTGTCAGCTACTATTACAAAAATTTTCAAAAGCCTTGGAAAGCGCTGCTTGTAACTTCCAGACTAAATCCAACTAAAGCCAATTTGTGCCTATTTTTTAACTGAGCTGATATTTTGCTTTAGCTAGTTCTTGACCTTTCCTGGTGCTTAATTGCCAATAGTATTTGTAGTGTTCTCAAGTTGTACCTCAGCTTCTGTTTTTCAGGTCTAAGAAAAAAGCTATTTTTGTTTCTTTCCCCATCTAACTGTCTCAGAGGAGAAATGTAGCACTATCACCAGCTTGGGGCTATGGCACATCACTTGCAAAGAATGGGAAAACTTGCATTACTTTTCACTACCATTCTCCTGTGATAGGAGATTGCCCTGGGGATTAACAGCGAACCAGTAGAATAAATTTGACCCTCTTGACAACTGTACATCTATCCTGCCAAAAATCTTTCCCAAGCACTTTAGGAACAGTGCATCTGTTACAAGGTCTATCAAGAAGCATGCTGGTAAGCTTTATACAAACAATCCCCAGGTTTTTTTCAACAGCAATAATGCTGCTTTTCAAAGTACTTGGCAGTGAAGCTGCAAGTAGAATCCTGTGGAGGTTTACTCCCCTCTAACCTTTTCCAGCAGATTTTCTCTTCAGGAGGGAGTGACTGGACCATATAAATGCCACAAACAAGAGAAGTCAAAACATGAAGCAACACTACAATAAAATGAAGTAACAGGCAGCTGCAGATTCTCCTGGCATTAACGCTGGAACCAGTGGCCAAGAAGGATCTAATTCACTTTTTGCATGTGAAATGAAGTGGAATAACCCTACTCAAGTTAAAAAAAATTGCAGTGGCTTAAGACCTATGTGACTGAAATCGGAACCAGGCCCTTAATTTCTACCAGGTCATTCCTGTACTTCTCTGGTTTTCATGTTTCAGGAGTCTCATGATGCCTTTCCAGAGCAGCTGTTTTCTGACCTTCGTGGTGATTAAGTAAACAAACGAACAAAAAGTAGCATCCTCCAGAACTGTAGCCATTTCATAACCACTGGATTTTGCATAAGATCTAGGGTCTGAGCTGCAAGGGGCTCCTCCTGCTTGAAGAACTGCTTGCTCAGCAGCAGCTGCTTTCCTTTCAAGAGATTTTGGCAGTTCCTTGGGCAGGCACTGGTGAAATTTCTGTGGTGGCAGTCATTACCATACTGCACATTTGTGTCATCCACAGGACGCAGAAGCATTTCTCCCTGGGCAGCATGGAGTTAATTCACCTCCTGCTCTGTGCCTTGGGAATAAGAGCTGGGATGGCAGCCCATAGTAGGAGGGCCTGGATTGAACTTGGCAGTGAAGAGGAGGAATAACATTTTTGTGTGAGGAAGATGCTTGCCAAGAAATCAAGAGGGAAAGCAACAGTGGGAGAAAGGAAGTAACTCATCAGGTGCTCGGGACAGACCACAGCAGTTTCGGGAGCTGGGTGCACATCAGGGTCTTTGGATGGATCTTTCTCTATGAGACAGAAAGCTGGAGGAGGAAGGTAGATGCCTTCATAAGCCTGGGAACTTTGCCAGCACCTCACAAGCATCCAGTTTCCTACCAACACAGGCTAGATAAATACCACTACACCACTTCTAGAGAGGAAGAGATTGAGGTTGTGGAGAACTTTTAAACATACATCTAGTTTTCTACCAGCGCGAGCCACAGAGGGGCAGGAACACGCAGGTAAGGGCAAAGAGGAGGGCAGCAGCAGCCCCAGCTACCGATGCCCCAGGCTGCTGGAGGAACACACACCAGGACAGAGAGCTGTTAGGTAGCCAGCCCCAGGTCTCACAGCAAGGCAACTCTGCAGGCTGGAGAATAACCCAGTCTTCCGTACTCTGGTCTTGTGCCTCTAAGCAGGAGGCTGTCTTCCTTCCTCTATTACGTGAAAGCAGCGATGTTAACACTGAAAAAGCTAGGGTGAGTGACAGGATAGTCCTGCTTTAGCTGTCTAAGCAAAAAAAAAAGCCAAAGTGAAGGATGAATCAAGCCTACCCTCCCAAGGCAACTAGTACTACCTTGAATTTCCAGATGGAGACAGGCCTGAACAAACTTTCTAATTATCACACTCAGAAACACCTTGAGCCAGATCACATCTTGCTGGCTTAAGCCCAGCTCTGACGACCTAAATCTCTCACACTAAGGAGTGATTAATTTGAGATCAGTGCGATTGCACTGTTACAAAATTAGAATAAACTAAAGGATGGTCTGGCTCCTCCAGTTTCTGGAAACTGAAGGAAATTATTTCTGAGGAGAGAACAGACTACTTGAAACTCTAAGGGAAGGCTGCTGAAAAACAAAACCTCTTTGCTTGTATTTCCCAAAAGCAAAACACAGTTGGGTAGGAAGAAGTGAGGTAAATTATTGCTTCGAAACTTAAAATTATTCATTGAATAAGATGCTACAGAAAGGAAAATGAAAACCTTTAGGATGCAAAGACTTGTTTTCCTTTGCTTTTAACCAGCCATTTGAAAACACTGCAACATGACCAATTCCTCAAAAATGTTTTCCTGACCACAGTATCTTGCATGCAGACAAACACAAAGATTATGCCAGTTCCTGGAAGAACAAACGTCATTAGCTTTTTTTAATACTGAAGCACATGTCTATATTGTTGTTTTTCTCTCTTCTTATCTCCCTAATTTGGGGGGATGTTTTTTCCTTTTTTTTTCCCTTTAGTTCCTAGACTCTTTTGTTTGAATGAGTACAATAGGAATAGGTTATTTTTTCCTCTCATTGTTCTTTTTTTTTTTTTTTTTTTTGGCTCTTCAGACTTTTTGCCTGTGCAAGTAAAACTGCCCTTCCTTAACACCCTCTCTGCTGCTGTTTCAGCCTGAACAGCTTCCACTGGGTCATCTTGCTGCTAGTGTTTTAAACAATTCGCTTGTTAATAAGTAGCTAATTAGTTATTTGCTATCTTTGGAAGTAAGCTTTTGAGGTCTGGGCTTTAACCTTTCTTAGTGAGGGCTCCTGTTTCACCACTATGTATTTGAGAAGAAGTTTCCCCAGCTAAGAAGAAAGATGTGAATCTGACTTGCTTTCCTGGGCAAATTTCTCAGGCACTCTTTTGTATTACAGTCGTACTGAGCCAAGGCAGCAATTCAGCATGTACTTACACGCCCTTGCAGTCGGTGGGATGTATTACTGTCCCAAAAATTGACAGGCTTAAGCAAGTGCTCTCCCAAACTGGAACTTTATTAATTGTACTCCAGTGCATGCCTTCGTTGAGAGGCTTTAGAAAGTTAAGGCACCTCAGTTAAAGCTGTAGAGTCAATGCACGTACTGTAAAGTGCATCAATCTGTTTTGTGAATGCTCTCATTACCATTACATCGTTGTAGCTTAATCCGAGCACACCTATGGACAAGCCCTCAAGCTCTGCTTGTGACAATGAACAGCTCTGAGCATAGCACGCCACTTATCAGTCTCTTTCTGTAATCCACAATCTAATGTAGGTTAGATTAGAATCAAATGTAATTCAAGTGTTTCTTGCTGATACTAATTCAGCTGGTATAATGTTTCACCTGTACAATAAGCAAAAATTCCCAAACTTCAAGGATTACAAGATCTGGACCAAAGAAAAGGGAGAGATGACTAATGGGATACATGAAAGACATGGAAATGTTTAAAGACATGACAAAAAAAGAGAAGAATTTATGGAAAGGTGACCCTGAGCCATAACACTGTGAATTTCAGTCCCCCAACAGCAGAAAAGTCTGAATCAATGTTAGAGGAGCAACATTTAACTCAGACCTAAAATTGAAAGAAAGGATGGAGTGGGATGGTGCAAAACCTTAAAAATTCATTATCTCCTGTCAATTTGTAGAATGAATTACCGGCTGAAATGTCGACCTGCTTTAAATTAGTTTTGCTACGAGTGCAAACTGTAATTGTTCTATGCTAGTGTGTGTATCCTATTTGCTTATTGAAAGACTTTATTGTATAATGCATTCTTCTGGAAAGGCAATGAGCTGACAGAACCCTAGCAATATTCTCTACTGGTTGTCTGAAAACCTGCTGTGTTTTTTTTTTTCTCTTTGCTAAATTCTCCTAAAAAAGAAAAGCTTAATTAAATCACAAGCACCTCTCTAACGAGCCTCTCCTTGGATCCCTCTCTCCTGACAGGCTGTGATACTCCACTAGGAATGCTGCTTTGTGTTTTCCTCCTTGGGGATGACAACAGCTCTGCTCCAAGCATCTCCCTGGCCTAGGATTCGGGAGCTCTGGAAGAGTGTAAGCGTCTCCTTCCAGCCTATCAGTGCGAGTGTAGGACCCCACCTGGAACTCATCACTGACGTAATGAGCGCCGAAGCCGATTATTGCCAGGAAGCTCCTAATGACGTGACAGTAATCGCACAATGACTAATCAAGATTTTCTTCATTTCCCTTTAGCAATTCTACCTCATAAACTAGTGAAAAAAATGAAAACAAAACTGCAAGCAGGACGGGGGCTGTGACGCAAAACACCTGAGAGAGGACGCCCGCCTGCTTTCCCGCGGTTACAGCGTGCGGCTCTTCTCCGTCAGACTAGGGCTGCCCAGGGCAGAGAGGAGCGGTTACGAGTCCCCCCCGCCCCCGGCCCCGATATTCGGCGGGCCGCTCCCGACGCGAGCAGCAGCGCAGCGCTCAGCCTAACCGGCCGAGGTGCGGGGCGCAGCCCTGCCCTCCCCCGAGGTCGGCCGCTCTCACCGACCCCGGGCCCCTGCCGCCCGGATTGGGCGGAAGGGCAGTCACTCTCCCCAGCGTTTCCCGGGAGGGGGGTGTCAGGCTGAGGAAACCAGGCAGACGGAGCCCGCACGGGCGGGCGGAGCAGCCCTGGGCTCGCGCGCGCTGCGCGGGCTCTGGCCGATGAG
>JAVJGG010000048.1:2127591-2141263 GCA_035590195.1 Aviceda cuculoides
TAGTCAGGACATAGCTCATGCAGTAGTTAGGCAAATTTCAGTGTTTTCATTTTGTGAAAGCCAATATACATTTCACAGTGAAGAATACTCTGAAGTTTGCACTTAATGTGTGCACATAGCACTTCCATACTCCATTGCCCTGCTTTGCCATTCAAAAGAACAGTCTACTGAAGGAGACTGGGACAGGTGATTTTGTGTTTTTTTGGAAAATATTGCATAAAAATCCAGTTACATACAAAGTGAGAAATGCCTTTTCTCTTGTATCAATAAACAAGTATGTTCAGAAGCCTAAACTAACCTTTTCCTATTAATTTATAAAATATATGTAGGTAAACAATTTATCAGAATTTAACAGAGTTCAGGATTTCATATTGACCTTGCCCTTACTGCTTTCCTGGTGTAGCTACAAAAATTTTTTATTTACTCATGTCTTCTGAAAGTTTTAGGTGGGATTGCTTAGAAAAGTAAGCAGACTGGGTTATGACTGGAACATCCTTCTAGGAAAAGGTGAGTGTGGAGGCGACATTCTACTTTCGTTTCCAGCAGCAGAACCAAACTGGATTTCTGAAGCAGCAGAAGGCAGGACTGGAAGCAGGGTTTACTTTCAGTAGCTGCAAAGCCTCTGAAGGGGAAGTTGGTTACTACTAATTAACAGGACAGCAAAAGAATACCCCGTGGCTGGTGCCTGTTGCTGCATGTGATTGGCTCCTATCTGCTGATAACCAGCTCTCAGGTCCCAGCCACTGCTTGTAACTTGCTTGTTGAATGAGACCATGCTATGGCTATCACCCAGAAATCATATGCAGGCTGTAGTTTTACTGTCTCTCAAATTGTATTTATTTCTTTTGTTTATAGTGTTACAAATTGTTTTTTTTTTTTTTTTTTTTTAGGTTTCCCCAGCCCCTTGCTTCAGTCCCTCTTTTTGATTTCTTAGTATTGGCTGAAAAATCGTGAAACTTCTTGTTTTACAGTAATTCTGAGAAAAAAGTAAATTCTTTCTTTCTACCAAAATAAGGATGTTGAATTGGTAATAGACTCAATTTTTTTTTTTTTTTTAAACTCAGATGAATGCAGTTTTAGCCCTACTCAGTGAAGTAGTGCTGAGGCAGACTATGTGAAGCAACCAGAAACTCTGCACACAAGAAATGTGTGGGGAAAAGAAAAACCCTCTCATTCTCATCAGACAATTCCTTTTAATTGGCTTAAGTCAAGCCATGTTAAAAGGCCATTTTTTAATTTACATTTAAAGTATGTTTCCTGAGACTCTGGTTGATGGTATGACTTGTTTCTAAGGTGGTAATTTGCCTTATTGATAGGGTGTGTTGCAGTTAGAGTGCAGTTGGAGGAAGTGGCAAAATAGGCATTAGCCAAGCTGGTCATGAGCAAAGGCTTCTGAGCCTGCAGGGCTTTTGCATATAGTAGTGTTTATAAACTACAATGCTGGTAAATTTTGCTAGTGTTGGGTTGTGCCTGAGCTGGGTGTGCGGGTGCTGCAGACTGCAAGTATACAGGCCAGATAGACATATTCTTTCTAAAATTTCTCAAGCTAACTCTTTGTTGAGAGAAGCATTGAGAGGGAGGCTGGAGCCACAGCTCTGCTGGGGTTGCTCTCAAACATCCGCCTTTTCTTTTGCCTCACTTCTGCTCATTCTTCCCAATGCCATTTGCCCAGTCTCCAGGGCTGTCAGACCCTCCAGGGACTGTTGTTGATCATGTATCTCCCGGCTGTGTCCCTGTCCAGGTGAGATCAGAGCAGGCACCGTTTTCTTTGTTTCCTACACCTTGGTTTTGAGGGGGAAGACAGGGGAGTGTGTTGAAATGGAACATAGCTGGCCTTAGCAGGTTTGCAGTGTTGACCCCACCTTCCCCAGGGTTCAGGTGCTGCTACAGAAAAGAAGCTGTTGAGAGCAGGGCAACTCGTTTTTCCTCAGCTTCAGTGGCTCATCAACCTCTGTTGATGGGGGGGCTGTAGTTTGACCAATGTGCCATCATCTCTACCTCCACCTGAAGGTTTGAGGCTTCCTCTGCTCATGTTTTCCTCAAGCTGCTTGTGGACCAGCTGAATTCCCAACACATGGATGGATGGATGGATACCCAGAGGTACCCTCCAAAAGGGTCGGGAAAGGTGGTGGGAAGCTTGGGTGGGTTCATCTGGTCTGGTCTGCTGGAGCCTGCCATCTAAGGGAACAAATGCATTTGGCCTGGCTAAATTAGGTAGCGTGCCCATCAGGCGTTTCAGTCTTTCTTTGGGTTGGTCTCATTCTTTTACAGAGCTCATCTGTAAAGCTGGGATCACCAGAGATCTCGTTTTCAGGGCAATGACCGTTTGCTGTGTCCAGAGCTGGCGGTGCGTGTCAGTTCAAGAAGTATCTGTCCCCTCTTCTCCTCGGTTTCTTTGCCTGTGCCATGGATGCTTGCACGCAGGCTAATAATCATCGAGTGCTTCCTACTCTGGATCGTGGCTCCAGCTGCTCCCCACCAACTCTGCAACCCTGTGGGTGAACCAGACCCAAGGCAGGTGGCACGGGGGGCCGTAGCGTGCGGCCCCCCCCCAGCATGGCTGAAGCGCTTGGTCGTGGGTTGCTCTGGTGTCCCTGGAGCTTTCCGCAGGGGTGGCATGAGGACGTAGTTGGGAACAGCTCGTCCTTGGGCAGTCCGGGCAGTGGCCCTGCCAGCTGGGGGAGGAGGAAAAGGAGTGCTTGCCACTTCTGGTCTCTCCTGGAGTTTCTTGCTCTGATGGGCTTTCCATTCAAAAGCCACTACGAGCTAGCATGCAGCCTGGTCTTTACCTTCTAGATTACATGGCCTGGTATTTCTAAATGCTTAGCCTACTAACCTTTACAGCAGATTTAAGCTGGTTTATTTTTTCCCCTCCACTTTCTTCGGATAGTTGGCTGCATTATAAAATATTTAAAAAAAAAAAAAATCCTACCTCCATCCAGTGCTAATCACACCAATGGGTTAGATCACCCCACACTTTTTGGACAGGGCGGAGCAAGCCGGCATTGTTCTGCTCCTTTTTGGGGCTTGTCATGCCCCCCACTAACTCACATTTGCAGCCTATGGGCAGCTCATGTAAATATAACTCTGCAGCCCCTTGCCAGAAGCTGTGTGAGAGTTGGGATGGGACACGGACTCCCGAAGTAAATGAGAATAAAAGATGGTTTTATTCTCATGGAGATGTTTCTCTTCTCTCTACCTACCAGTAGAGACTGGGCAATGGTGTATGGGTCAAGGTGAATGGAAATTTTAAAAATTCCATCTCAACTTGTAATACACCAAGAAAGCGACACGTTTCAGTTTTCTTCTGAAACATCTCATACACCCTTCCCTTGAATGCTCACAATTTTGAACCCCATCGTAAGAAGACAAACTCAAGCTTTAGAAATTCACCAGCAGAGGTGGATGGGAGGCCGGCTTGGAGCACAGCCTTGTGTAAGCAAATGCCAGTGGTCTGATTTACAGTCTCCAGCCTCGCAGGGCTGCTCATGAAAGCTGAACAACAGGCAGTGGAACAAACGCTTTTTTTTTTGCCTGGCTATTTTTAAACATAAATGCTAGTTAGTGTGTGGGTTTTATATTTCTTGGAGGAGAGGGTAAAGCAGTTATGGTTTTGTGCTTTTTGTTTTGGACACAGTAAGTTCTTATTTGGGCAACATGTGGAAGTACATGTGCAATAAATCCAGCTACTAAATACTTTGTGTTCCCGAGTTATTGTTTCCTCCTTTGTCAGCAGAGCGACAGGATGCTGCAGGCGTCATCGGGTGTCCCGGTTGGACCGGTCAGCCTCTGCTGTGCACAACTGCAGGAGACTGTAAAAAAACCTGTAAGAGCAATCTTACAAAATGATAAGTATAAATCTCTTGCCTGAATTCACCTACAGCTAAGGACTCTCTGATGCAGATTTTCCTCTGCTTTAAAGCCTGTCTACAGAGTCAAAGTGAATTAAAGAGGTTCGTAAAATGGGTATAATTTTGAAAAATTAACATTTTTTTTTTTGTTTTGCCCATTTAATTCTGCAGCAAACAAAGCTTAATAGGTGTTGACAGGATCTAATGGTTCATCAGCAAAGCTGTGCTCCAGAGTGATGGGACATGCCTCAAGTCATTTACATGTCCTCCCATGCTCGCTGGTGACCCATGAGATACAGCGGGCATTGGAGTAGCTTTAACTTTCTCTATCTTATACTTGTAATCAGTAGCTGGTACCTCGTCTCCAGGATTGCCGTTGTGCGTATTCTCCAGATGTACCTACCCATTTCTTGCTCGTGAGGCTGATGCTGGGGATTCAGTGGCAGAAGAGGAATCCTTAGGTATTTGGTCAACATCTGGTGGGTGCCAATGCAGAGAAGCTGTAGTAGGGATCACCAGGCTTCCCAAAGAGTGATGTGAAGAGCATCCCTGAGAGGACTCCCTTGAATGTGGTGTGGAGTCACACCAAGGCTCGGCTTGGCTCTGAGGACTTTAATTTGTTTTTAACTACTTGATTTAAGGGAGAGAAAGCACATCATCGCTATGGTTAGTAATTTAGGAGCTAGAAGCATATTAGAACTGAAAAACTGGAGGTGTTTGTCCATGCGCAGTCACACTTTTAATCTCAAGCAGCTTCTACCATCTGTGGAAGCAAATACTACGTTTGCTTAAGACAGTCTTTGTTAATTTAAAAAAAAAAAGCCTCTCACTGACTGACACACACCACTACCAGTCTGTAAAGGCACACTTCCACTTTGTGGCTGGGTAAATCTGGTGGTTGGTTAATTCCTGGAGGGATTTAGGCAATGAGAAAGAACAGATTCTCTTTATTGGATAGGAGGCCCATTTTGTCTTTTTGGTCTCTCTGTTCCCCCCCCCCCCCCCCCATAGCGTACTTAACGTAAGTGGGTCTATTTTAAGAGTTATAAAATGAACACTTGCGATATATCTTGTTAAAGGCGATATGAACAGGAAGCTTTCAACCGCATTTAGGCCAGAAGTCCTTCATGGTGCATCATACATGCTGACTTCAACCTTTGCAATAGTATCCAGACAGTCTTACTTTTAGGATATTCAGTTCTCGAGTGTGCTACAAACAAGTTTTTTCTTACATTATCCCTTAAGTCAGCATTTTTCCTTTTTTGGATGATATCGCTCTGGTGGAAAATTCAAGGAAAGCTGGACTTTGTTTTTGTCTTAGTTTGCTTGAATGTCAATGAAGGAATTAAACATTGTCCCCCACATTTAATGTCTTCAACTGTTATGACTCCAGCAGCAGAGTGTAGTTTGTGTGAATAGTCTTCAGAGTCAATCGTTCTGTTCTTTGATATTTCCCACTTCCTCACCCCACCTTGGATATTTTCCTTTATTTTTTTTCCTGCGGGGTGTGCTTGAAAAGAATAAATGCATGCCTAGGCATTAGACATACAGTTGGAGCACAATTTATGTGATAAAAATGGCAGTTGTATAAAACCAGGTAACATAAATGCTGATTCAAGATTATGTTACTGAAACCCCTTTAAGTATGTATTTAATTCTAAGCATTGGAGTAATCCCTCTTCAGCAGTGTATCAGGGTACAGGCTAAATTGAATCCCAAGCTTAAAGCTCAGCGTATACTTAATACAGAGCTGAATGCAATCCTGTGTGGAGGACGATAAGAAGTTTACGTAAATTAAGTATTTGAGATAATACAGCTCTTGAGTGATTCCTGTTGCTTAACATTAAAAGCAGATAAAGTAGCTCAGTTTTACCTCTGCTTGCTTTTCAGGATCTGGTAGGCTCTTTGGAGATGGTGCTTTATTTGACCAGGTAACTAAATTGATCCAGAATTTCATGTCCAGCTTTGCCTTCTCCTTTAGGCTGGTGTGGCGGAAGAGAGAGAACGAACTTTTGGCACTTATAGAATAAGTCCAAATTAAAAAAGTTTGTCTGAAGGAGAGTGGTGGTAGACCTACAGCCTATAAAGTGTGTCAGGAACTGTTTAAGTGATGACCAGTAGAAAAAAGGATGTAAAAGTCAGTGTAGAGGAGATTTGGAGGAACAAAGTGGTAAAGAAAGAGACTAACAGAGGAGGAAGTGGAGGACTGAAACTGAGAAACCAGTGGAAAGCATTAGAGGAGCATTGTGGGGGGCTGGTGGGAGGGAATGAGGAACACAGCAGGGGGGGGTTAAAGTCAGAGAAGGAGTGAGGGAAAGAGAAGCTGTAGATAAGGAAACAGAAAACCACACAGAGCAAAACAGCGAAGGGAGTAATACATACAAAATAATAAGGTAGGGTGAAAAAAACCTGCCACCTCTCCCTTGGTTTTAGCCTTCACATTTTTGGTGTTCCCCCTCCCCCCCTTTTAAAGCTGTAACTTTGTAACTTTGTCTTGGTATTGTTTCATTTGTGTTTCAAAACACTTTTGTCCAGGTGAACCTGCAGAATTGTTGTTTACATTGCATTAAATTAAGCTGGACTGCTTTTGACCAGTCAAGAACACTCTGTTGCAGATCAGGTAACTGAAAGGGAGGGTCTGGTAGGCTCTGATGGGCCACTGGAGATATCATCCAACATGCCTGTGGCTGTTGTTCTGCCATGTCCAGGGTCTGCAGGAGCTTTGGACTTGGTCCCAAGTGCTCAGGCTGCAACACAGAAAGTGAGTTTAGCAAACAGCCTGTCCTGAGAGGGACTCCTCAGCATGCTCTGTGTGGCTCAGCCTCTTCCTGCTTTGGAGGGAAGGACCAAATCGGCTCTTCCAATATGCCACTATTCTTGTCCCTCGAGGAGATGTCCTTAAATGTACTAAACTTCATGGTTTAACATTGCCATTTGAAATGCTACCAGCATGTTTCAGTTGAAGATTTGCAAAGTCCATATGCTTTTGACCATTTCTGGTTTCAGATTTCTAAGTGAAGATGAGAAAAATTGGCCTGGTGAATCAAAACTTTCTTCAGCGAGTCAGTTGTAAGTTAGATACTTATTTCCTAGTTATTTTTGTGGTGGAGAGAGGAAGGTGCCTTAACAGTAACAGCAACAAAACCTGTTGCTGCTCATTTAAAAGGCTTTTCCCTAAATAGTTGAATTCCCTGATGCTAGTGGTACCAGCTTTAGGAGCTGCTGAGTTTCATTCCTGCTGAAATCAACAGGAGGTGAAAACATTCAAGAAGTCAACTTGCTTAAGGGATACGACCTTGCACTGATAATTTCTTCCATTTATGAGCCTGTTTGGTGCAGATAGCTTTGCTCTCAGTAAGTTCACAGCAGCACATAGTAAATCCACAGATAAAAAACCTCAGCCGTGGGTTTTATTATACTGTGCTGCTTGTTATTGCCTCTGTTTACTTGCATGGGTGATAGAGTGGAAAGTGCCAGCTGGGTCCTTATATGATGCTGTTAAAATAAGTGGTGGTATTTACTGTATTAGGGAGAAATTCAGATTCAGGCAATAGGTGAAATGAACATGAAATCACTATTAATCTTAATTAAATGGGATCCTTTGGTTAACAATTTTCTAACACAGATTTAGGTTTATGCAAACCTCTGATTGTCCATTCCCAGTCCTGCATGTCAATTCAGGAAATGAAAGCCACCAGTTTCAAGGATTTTAGACCACTCTGATGCTATTTAATGTCCATGTAGACGTGTGTTATCTACATTTAACTGTAGATAACACATAATGGCAAATTCCAGTAAATCTCAACTCACCCCCTTCCCCTGATGCCCTGGGGAAGGTGTGTGTGTTAATGGGTCTGGAAGGCTAATGAAGGCAGGTTTCCAAAGGTTTCGGGTGGGCTGGCAAATTGTAAGGGCAGCCTGCATAAAGAAGGGTGCCTTTACCAGCTTGCCAACCTTTAGGCTGCTGATAAAGGAGGCTACTCCAGACCTTCGGTGGTTGTCGGAGACTGCTGATTTTACAGGTTGTTGTGTCAGCTAAAAGGAACTGATAAGCAGAGGCAGAGCTTTTGGCAATAAAACCATGGACTAAATCCTTAGCCCCTGTCCCACCCGCGTGGTGTTTCCTGCACCGCTTAAGTTGCTGGTGTCTGGCCGCCTTTGGCCAGTGGAGAGGCAAGGGAGAGTTGTTTGCCTCTGGTTGTTGTTAGGTGACATACCCTGTACTAGGGCCCTGCTAATTCGGAGCAAAGATCCAGGGCCATGAGGCTTGTTCCCATTTGTCAGGGGAAATGTCTTTATATAGCTGCCCCCTGAAACTCTGCCTTCTTCCTCTCTGTCGCCTGTTGCTGCAAGAGAGAAGGATCAGGCTTTCTTTTCTCCAGGACTGAAGTTTTCAACTGGTGTTTCAGTTGGCACTCATAATTTATGTGGCTTTTTTTTCTTCCTCTTTGGTTTGAAATGCAATAATAAGTTGCAGGTGGGGTAGTTACAGATTGGGAATGGAATGGCTGAACATTGAATTGAGTTGCTTACTGAGCTTGGATGGGCAAATTTGAAGGTAATTCAGCCCTTTCATAAATTTTTCAGGCAACAGCTAGACAATTTTTATATTACTGAAACAGTAAACTGAACACCAGAAGGCCATTTCTTCAAATGCTGTACCTAGTGGATGTGCATATTGTTGATTGCATAAGAGCCACTGCCTTCATTTAATAAAAGAAAATTACTTTGTTGGGATTTGTAGGCAATCTGTAATATGAAACTATAATGTTTGGATTGGATTGGATTATCAGTTACAGACTGGCTGCAAGATTTTGAATTTCTTCTATGTGAGGACAGGTATATCAAATCCTTCCCCCCCTCCCCATTTAGTAAGTGACACTAACAAGCCTGTATTTTGAAATTATGGCCACTAATGATAGGATTTGACAAGGGAAGAGACAGGGTGTTGGGAGTATGAACAGAAACTTGTGTCAAATTCCCAAAGCGATTGCTTGTCCCTAAGCAATTCAGGTCAAAGATTATCTCCTCGTCATACCATTATTTTGAAAGTTTTGGCTGCTACAAATATATGTGGGGAAGGTTCACTTGGAAAAAGAATTTGGTTTGGAAAGAATAACACAGAGTTGTTTATCCCATTTTTTGCTGCCAAACTGTACTCAAAAATAACATTTGTCAGGATGCTGTTGCCTAACATGTTTACTGAACTATGAGAGCCTCAGGTTATTTATGTATTTAGTCTGAAAGTTGAATTTAGTTTCTCTGATCACTGCATTGCACAATGATGATGAATGATATTTAACCAGATTGTTATGCTGGTGTGTGTTCATGTGGCCCACAGAGATAACAGCCACTGCAATTCATACTCATTATCATTGACAATGTGATGTACAGTGACTTGTAAGTTACTTCCTTACACTTACACCTTAATTTTTCAAGTTCAGGGCCAATTATCAGGATTCCTAAGCGGATATTATTCACACAGATTTTTACTGTATTTTTAATAGCAATTTATCTGTGGGAAGAGTGGTACATCAAGTGGATTTTTGTAACTGCATGTATATTTTGAGATAGAGTGGGTAGGAAAAGGATGGCAGCATGCAGATATTAAAAGGTCTTCCAAGTTTGTCCAGAACATAAATTCTGACCATTTGAGTTGCCAAAATCAGGTATTGCTGTCAGTAAAACTGCACAGGTGTTAAAGCAGGACTTGCAATTTTTCTTTGTTTTACTTGGGATTTATTTAGCTCCTCAGTGTTGAGGTTTCATATGCTGGAGAGATCTGTTACGTTTTCTCTTGGTTCCTACTTTGCTGGCAGGGGGGATGATGAGTGGTGACCACCACCCACCTGTGGCACCACAGTAGGAATTTTCCCATGGTAAACCAAGGCTCTCATTTCTCCTTCTCGCCTGAAAAATGAAGTTGTAAACATGGAAGTGTTCATACTTAAGCGTCTGTGGTGGTGCTTAGATGGGAAATCAGCAAGCCAGTAATGGGGAGAAGTCATTAAAGTGAACTGGGGTTCTGGGACTGAAGAGGTGGGAGAGTATACAATAGAGTGTGAAATAATACGCTTTCTTATCACTTACAGGGCATCTGACAGGGTAGGTTTACCTGCTGGTCTGTGTTATGCCTTGGTCAGGAGGATCCTATGATTCAGTGATCAGTAGAAGGCAATTAGAGGTATGATTCTTGTTTGGACAGTAGTGACTCTAAGTCCCACAGCTATAGGTGTCCTAAAAATGAACCCCCAAAAAATCCCTGTGTGGTGTACAATGTTGTTGATGCTGTGCAGGTTTGGGTGTTTTTTTTTCTTTTTCCTTTCTTGGTTCATTAATACAGTGGTTTATGTGTGGGATATGGGCATCCCTTTGCAGCTGCCTTTGCTATATTCACACCACTCGTTATCACACAGGGCTCCCAAGGTGGTAGCGGCAGTGGGAGGTGCTCATGCTTCCAAGGGAAGGTGCTCAGGTGCTCTTCTTCTTTCCATATCTTTCTGTCCCACCATCTAGTTCTTGTAACTCCATCATGCAGTCCTCCTTCTGTCCTTAGCCAGGGTCTTGGTTCCCAACTCACTTGAGCAATTTAGCCAGTGCTCCTTCCTTTCTTCCTATCCCAATACGGCCAGGTTGACTGTCTCCTCTCTTAGTACCAGGAGTCACCAGGTGGTGCTATTTCCCAAATAAATGCCCTCCCTTGCATTGCAGCACAGTCCAGCCCTTGTAGAAGGGTGTTACCGTGTTTGGTTTTGTGATGGAGCTTTCTTTGGTGGGTAGCTGTGTCAGGTAGTGAGGGGTTTTGCTTCCCACCACGTGTTCAGTCTTGGGTCAGGTTTTTTGAAGCAAAGTTATTCTCTGCGACTTAAATCAGCCAGTGCCTTGTTTGATGTTGAGGTCCCCGAAAGACCGGACTGCTTCTACACAACTTGTGACCATGCTGTTGTACTCAAAAAGTGCTTTATTGTAGTGTAAAGCGCGAGCAGGTCTCACTAAGGATGGCCTTAGGCTTTGCACTGTTGGGTTCCCCCATCCAGTGGGAAGGGGTTTTGCTCATTCATTGGCATGTGCTGTGACTCCAAAGGAGGGGGGTGGGGGTGTGTGATTACTCCCTTGAAAAGTGCTCCTCTTGTTCCTCCTTTCATCCTCTCATCTTATTAGTCAGCTAGATTGATACCACCTTATTTGCAGCTGCTTTTTACATCATGCTCTTTCCTGAAACTGTAGAGGCAGTTCAAAACAAGGAGTTCAGCATCTTAAGTGAATAGCCAATGCCCCCAAAAGCCACAACTTGAGATGAAGGAATGCAAATAAACACCAAGTTCCTGTCTTCCTTTTCACCAGGCTAAGCAGTTCTTCCTCCACAGCCATCCATACCACATGCTGTCAAGGGCATAAGAAATAGATTGATTGAGATTCTGCTCTTTGATTTCAGTTTCAAATCCTCCATTTCTGTCAGCGGTTCAGCTACTGTTCTAAATTTGATAACTTCTCTGGAGAGGGGAAGGAAATGTGTAAGAAAAGACACAGAGAATTAGCTGGAAATTTGATGTGGGGAAGCAGTTTCTAAATAATAATGATTGAAGGCTGTTTTCTTTGCTGTCCGCACTCATGCTAGCATGGTGGTGTGGTTGGCTTGCACTTTGTACGATGAGATGCAGTGATTAAGCATATATGTTTGAATTAGAGTATGGTTTTGGGTGGTTTTTTTACTGAAATAGATAAGCTTTAAAAAATTGCTAAGTTGGACATTCCAGAGCTAGGTTGGCTGCAGTGTTAATTTGTTGTTACTATTTTTTAATATATTCAACAGCATTGCTGTTCTTGAGTCATGTTGCAGGTAGGTGGAGTACTGACCCACAGGCTATGTTTTCTTCATCAATTGCATTTCTGTTTTGCCTTGTTGTTTTATTTATTTATTTTTATTCTATTGGAGTTACTTTAAAGAATAGCTTTGAAGGAAGCTTCTTTGTTTTCCCTTTCCCTCTGCAGCCCCCAGTATCATAAACAAAGATCTCTTTATATTCCCATGCCAACTTCACACACAAAAGAGTTGTCAGGTTGCGGAGGAGCGGCACGGTTTGTAAGCACTGGGTGAGTAAATGTACAGCAGCCACGTGGGCCGCTTTGTGATTTCTTGGGTAGTAGATAGTTTAAGTGACCGCTAATCCTGCCACCCACTGCTAGTGTGGTGTAGAACAAGGATTTGTTCCTTACTACTGATTTAATGCCATGTCAGTCACTGGACTATGTACAAAGGAAAGATAGCTGCCTTTCTGATTAGGTCATCTTTCCAGCACCATCTCATGCCTTCTTTCAAGGTGATAATGTTCCTTTTCTCAAGCTCACACATTTGGAGAAACCTTTCCACATTTGGAGTCAAATCTTCAGCTGAAGTTAGTGACATGCGTACTAGCTGCCAAATGAGAGAGAGTACTTTTGGTTTTCAAAAGGATTCACCCAGTGTTTGGGGAAGAAAGAGGAGGGAAGATAGGGCTGGTCCGCTCATCTTGAAGTTCTTCAGTCTGCAGTTGAGATTCTCCATGCCTTCAACTCAGCATGAAGAGCTTGTGATTGGAGCCCTAGTTATGATAGCAGGATAATGCCAAGTATCTTGGAAACACTCTAGGAGAGACTTTGGTTTCATATAGTATTACATGTAGAAATATATGACTGTCTCTAGGAAAGTTAATTTATTGCTAATGTTAGTTACTATACAGATTTTAGCTGCTCTTTAGTCTCTCTCATTTTGTACATTGCTTTGATAGGATGATAAAGTGCTTTTGGCCATCTACGCTTGCTTTTGTACTTTATAGTTTGGTGAGGCCATGGTTTTGCTTGGGGTCTCTGGCCATATCTGAAAAAAAGTAAATAGCCTGAGAGATGGTAACTAATATTGCAGTCTGGGGAGGGTGTGTGTGTGTTGGAAATATTCTTTTTTTGTCTGTAAGAGAGGAAAGGATGCAGCAAAATATTCAAGAAAATGTATCTGAAACTTGGGCATTTGTCTCTATAAACGATTACTGGGCTGGGATCTGGTGGAGAGCAATGGACCTGTGACAGTGAATATGGAGAAACTTATTAACTCCAAAGAAGCCTATAAAAATGGCAGAACAAGTAGGACTGCATTCCCTGGCTCCAAGTATGGCAGATATCAGAGCAGCTATGTATGCCTGAGTTTAATTCCATAGGAGGATGTGTGCAGGATGTGTGTGAAAGGAAACCACATGCTGAATAATCACACTGGTAAGGGAGCCAAAACCTGGCAGCAGGCATTTGGCTTCAATGGCTGGTTGGGAACAGGAGGGGTGGACAGGGCTGCAGACGCATCCAGCTCGGAGGCAAAGCAGATGGGCAGTCACTGTACGTGTTTTGCTAACCGATGTGGACTAAAGGAAAACAAATTGAGAGAAGGGATCAGATGATAAGCCATACATTCAGAGGTGTATCGGGTTTGCATGGCAAGGTTTTGGTAGCAGGGGGCTACAGCAGTGGCTTCTGTGAGAAGCTGCTAGAAGCTTCCCCCATGCCCGACAGAGCCAATGCCAGCCAGCTCCAAGACGGACCCGCCACTGGCCCAGGCCGAGCCCATCAGCGATGGTGGTAGCACCTCTGGGAGAACAGATTTAAGAAGGGGAAAAAAAACCCTGTGCAATAGCAACAGCAGCCAGAGAGATGAGTGAGAACATGTGAGAAGAACAACCCTGCAGACCCCCAGGTCAGTGAAGAAGGAGGGGGAGGAGGTGCTCCAGGTGCCAGAGCAGAGATTCCCCTGCAGCCCATGGGGAAGACCATGGTGAGGCAGGCTGTCCCCCTGCAGC
>JAVJGG010000048.1:2141382-2163327 GCA_035590195.1 Aviceda cuculoides
GCTCCTGGCAGGACCTGTGGCCCCGTGGAGAGAGGAGCCCAGGCTGGAGCAGGTTTTCTGGCAGGACTTGTGACCCCATGGGGGACCCACGCTGGAGCAGTCTGTGCCTGAAGGACTGCAGCCCATGGAAGGGACCCCATGCTGGAACAGTTTGTGAAGAACTGCAGCCTGTGGGAAGGACTCGCATCGGAGAAGTGTGTGGAGGACTGTCTCCCATGGGAGGGCCCCCATGGTGGAGCAGGGTAGGAGTGAGGAGTCCTGCCCCTGAGGAGGAAGGAGCGGCAGAGACAAGGTGTGGGGAGCTGACCCCAACCCCCATTCCCTGTCACCCTGAGGCACTGAGGGGCGAGGAGGTGGAGAAAATCAGGAGTAAAGCTAAGCCTGGGGAGGCGGGAGGGGTAGGGGGAAGGTGTTTTGAGATTTGGTTTTATTTCTTGTTACCTTACTCTGATTTGATTGGCAATAAATTAAATTGATTTTCCCAAAGTGAAGTCTGTTTTGCCCATGACAGTAATTGCTGAATGATCTCCCCCTGTCCTTATCTCAACCCATGAACCTTTTGTTATGTTTTTCTCTTCCCTGTCCAGCTGAGGAGGGGAGTGATAGAGCAGCTTTGGTGGGCACCTGGCCTCCAGCCAGGGTCAACCCACCACAAGAGGCCCATATAGCATTAAGCCCTGGCCAGCAGATATTTTTCTGGTTTAAAATGGTGATTAGAAATACACAGATGGTATTGAAGATGCATATAAATACCAAACGAACTCAGCACTTGACTGTCTCTTAAGATACATAAATGGTTCTTTTTCACTCTACTGTCTGAACACTTTAGAACTATCACTGATTTAAATCCCCATAATGCTGTTACAAGGTAAAATCAAGTAATTATTGTTTTCATTTAACAGCTAGTGAGCGAGAACGATAGGGCCAAGAATTTCTGTGCCAAATGCAGTCCTTTCAGCACTAGGAGGAAGGATTGTATTCTGATATAACAGGACTGACCTGGTTGGTGCTAGAAAAATGTCTCTGAGAGCAAGTGTTGCACTTCCTATGTGTAGAGGGAATTAGACTTAATCTAATTCTAAATGCGCACCAGAGGAAAAAGCCTTATTCTGTAGCTAATTTGTGCTTTACAACACCAGCATTGGCCTGAAATTACACTAGCAATTAGAAATGATGTGTAGGGTGTTTTACTGTGGGAGGAATGACACAGACTATCCTAACTTTATGGGAGTAATATACTGACTGACTTAAAAGATACCAATATTACCACATATTTTGAGTTTAAAGAAAGGCATGCAACAAACAGGAATATGCAGACATGGTTGTTCTTGTAAGGTTCACACATGGACAGATGACCAAAAGAACTGTGGTGGTTCCTACTGAAGAAGTGAGACACTGCAGAATAATCCTCCCCCTCAAAACACAGTTGCATCGAGATCCGTGTGTTTGTGCTGGGATCTTGAGGAACTCTGTTCCAATATTCAGTGGGAGCGTTGCTGTTCATTTGGCAAGTATCCTTCACAGAGGAAAGTGCATGATAGCACACTGACACTCCTGAAGGCCAACTCTGGTTCCAGTTTTTCCCTTTCAAAAATTTGCTTTGCAACTGAGTACCCTCCAGACCTTTGCAGAAACTCCTTGTAGATCATTGGTGGTGTAAGGCCGTACCTGATGTCATGGGGAGGTCTTGTTGCAGAAGTACATTGCCAGGCTCGGTAATGAAGAAAGTCAAACAATTAAAGGTGGTGGTGATGGTGTAGAGAGGAAAGACACAACAGACCTCTTGTTTGGTAGAGGGCCTGTTAGGGAGCTGAAAAATTGTACTGCTGCTTTGGGAAGCAGGTGTGCCCCTGGGCCAGTTCTGTAGCTCTGGAAGGGGGATGCCAGCAAATCAACAGGAAAAGGATCTTCTCCGAGAATCATGTTGCCCACAAGGCAAATAATCTATTTCACATTGTACAAAGCTGTAATGAAAATTGGAATTTACAAAAATTACTTGTGTCCTGAATGAGATGTGTATTCTTTTGAGGGCAGAAGTGAGGCTTCAGAGCACCTCCCCCTGGTTCAGGCTGGAGCCTCAGGCAGTTTTGTGCTGGTGAAGCGGCTGAGAGCCAATGTGTCAGTCTGAGAGCTGCTCTTGTATTTTCATCTGTGTTCTTATGTGGTGGTGGGATTTGCTCACTTGATACGTTTTGCAGATGGAAAAACTGAATACAGCGAGAAGCTTCCTAGACACCACTCTGCAGTACATGGCTGCATTTTTGCTGGGACAAGCAGGTTCAGTTCAGTCCCAGGGGTGTCTCTGAACCCAGGTTTCCTGAAGGGTATTTCTCCTTACAGCAGTGTTTTCAGACAAATAAGTGATACCCAAATACAGGGAAGGACGAAGGATGTGTTTAAGGCTAGCAAAGAGCTTACTGGGTAGAGCAGATTGAAATACTGTCCTTGGAAACTGTGATCAGGATTCTGTTGTGCATAACTCTTCCTTGTATGTTCATATGGTTGATAAAAGCATCTGAAACTGGCTTTGGATTTTTCAAGCTGCCTGCCACAGCCTTCCAGAGCAGCTGTAACTGGATTAGCAAGACATGGAAAGTATTGCAATGCTGCCTGCATCTGATTGTCTGAGTAACGATTAAAATTTTAATGGCAGGCATAGAGGACTAAAGCAGGCTGCAAATTGCAATGCTGTATTTTGTTGTTCAACTCGTTGCTTTTTTACCTCTGTTGGGATTTAAAAGACAGCTGTAATCCTGTACTCAGCCTTACCACATCACATGCCTTTGGGTTAAGGACTGGCATCTCCAAAAGTATTGAAGATGCAGGTCAGATATCTCAGTGCTGCATGCCAGACCTTGCCCGAGGAGTGACATTCCTCCTAGATACCAGGCTTGACCCGAGCTGAGAATGCATTTCTGCAAAAGCCCAGCAATACTTTACGGTACAGGCCTAGCGATTTGTTTGATGATGGCTAATAAAATGCTAACCATCTATCAGTGCTGTAGCGTAATTACGCTGCTGTGAATTTTCAAATTCCATCAAAAGCCCTGCTAAGGATAACGGGAATGGGCCAGGAGGATTCAACTATAAATCAAAAACTAAAGCATGGCCAGTTCTGACAGTGGAAAGAATGGCTATTTTAATGTGCAGAAGCTGAACTGCCAAGTCAAAACCAGCTGCGCTTTACAGAGCTACTAGAATGAAAGGTCTCTCTGCATTTGCATTTTTTCTAAGACTCATTGATTATTTTTCTTCCCCTAAAGTTTAAACCGTGTCTTTCTACCTCATATTTGCCTGGCCAGCTGCAGAGGTTTTGAGTGCCTTTTTTTGGTATTTAAAATATCAAATGCATTGATGATAAATGACAGTTTTCTCCTTTGTGGCAACTTCATACCAATTCAAATGTGTTTTCATCTGTACGTCTTAATTACTCCAACAATGATAGTTCTGCACTGGGCAAGGCAAAGACCTCTCCTTCCTCTCCGCTGTAGCACTGGCAGGAGTCAAACCGGTGTAACAAAGAGGAGAATTTAACTTGGGAAATCTTGAGCATAAACTGGCTCCTCTGTTACTTTTCAGTTAGTAATGAACCAGCCAAGAAGTTTGTCTGGTGGCATGAATATGTGACAGGGAGCCAGGAATTGTTGCTTCTCTTAATCATGAGGAGCAGCCAGCTTCCTCTCTGAGCAGATCCTTTTCCAGGAGAGTGGGACAGCTTTTTGACTGTACCCTTGTTCTGTATGTTTGATCAGGCCTCCCCTGCTCCGTGCCACCCCGTATCTGCAGGATGACACAAGGCAGCATTGTCTCACTGGAACGTGCGCCGAGAAGATCATTAGTGACCCAAATTTGACCACGGTTGTTTCTGGTGCGTGCACTTATTGCACCTCTTGATGCTAATCTGTCTTGAGAAAGCTTCAAAACAGTTTGCTGGTAGGGTCCAGTCTTGCCTTCTGCCTGGAACCCAGGTTTTCATTGGTGTGAGCAGCTTTGTAATTCCAGCTGTACGCCTGATGAAGCAGCTATGCACGAGGGGCTGCCTGGGGGTTACACCAAATCAACCCCGACTGTGTTGGTTGCACTTTTTTTTCTCTTGATCAGGGATCCTCAGAGGGAGGGCTGAGCTGCCAAATGCTCGTGGTGCCTTTGCAGTTAGGGTGGTTAGCAGGTCAGCTTTTGGGAAGCCCCAGTGCAAGCGGGCGCTGAGGGGCAGAGGCATTCCCACTGGGAGGTGCAGGGGAGTCCTGCTGAGTTTGGTGGAAGCCACATGAGCCATGAGACCAGTTTCTGGCTTATGGGAAAGGATAAAGACTTGTTGTTTCCAAATGTTTCTCATATTATTGTTGAAATAACATCTGCTTTACTTGCTTTTTTCGAGCACTTGGTATTAATACCCTGCAGGTTGCTAGGGCACGATCATTCTTCTTCTGATAGGTAAGACTTAACGCATGTTAAAGCTAGTCAATTTTAATGAGACCTCTGCCTGTAGATTGTGTCTCAAAGAATCGTGGTTATTATCAGAAATGCTTTGGAGAGACAGACATTTTTAATTTGTAAAAAATTTATACAAATTTAAATACCACGGATTAAATCCTGGCTTTGTCTAACCTGATGGGAAAACTTCTGTCCTTCTGAAGGAGCTGTGTGTTGGATCCCTGTTTTGTGGAGATCAGTTCTCCATTACTTCTCAATGCAGATTTTTGTGGCACCCATCTCCAGGGTATCTCAACCTTCTTTTAAAGCTGAAACGGGAAGTTAGTCATGAGATCTGTGGTGGTTATAAGCCAGATGTTTGGGGTTTTTTTTCTTATTTTGCAAGTGGGAGGACAGAAAGCAGTTTCTTCAGTATGTTAATTCTTAGTGTGCCATTTCTTCATGTGAAGTGTCATCTAGTATTCTTGTTTTATTTGTGTTTCCAAAATCCTAGACTCATAAAAGGATTTTTGCGTGGTTTATCTAATCTTCCATATATTTAAAAAGCCCTATGCGTTAACATAGCACAGAAAGATTCTGCGTAGTCAAGAATAAAAAAGCTCTTGCAGCAGTGTGCATAATTATGGGGCTGCTGTTTAGTCATCAGTCACAATATGTGTGCATTTTTTTGTCAGTTCAACATTTATTCCCTTTCAGATGTAAAAAGAGTTTACATGAAGAGTTTAGTTTGCTCAGCACAATAGGGCTTGACCCACCTGAATCTATTAAAAAGCTATTGTAATATCGTGGCTAAAGACCAACATCCTAATCAGGGATGTGTTTACAGGGTAGTATAGTTCCCTTCAGTTTGGAAAAATGCTTGGAGGACTGGACCCTATGGTTGTGTAAAGATATAAATGAGACATCCAGATTTAAATTAAAGAGATAAATTTTTCTGCATTAGTTTTTTTTTTTTCTGCCAGGATAAACACATCTAGAGCAGTGGACAGAGGAATATACTAACTGCCTGTTTATAATGGGAAAATGGTTTTCTTTTTTAATATATTGCTCATATTAAACTTCTGCTTTCTTTTTTTTTAAATCTTCCTCTATGCTGCTGCAAATCAGCAGCTCAGTTGTTTTTTGCCTGTAAATGAGTTGCCAGCATCCTGTAATTCCGCTGGCTTGAAATACAGCCTCATCTCCTCTACAGTAATGTGAGCTGAGAAGAGCCGAGTGGGGTGGTTCTCTGTGAGCAGGAGTGTGGGTGGAAGCACTGTTTTTTGTGGCGTGCTGCTCTCCATTCTGGTGCTCTTAAAATCCTCATTTCTAAATCTGTGGGTAAGGGATTTTAGAATAGAAAGGTCTTTTCAAGGTTAAAGGGTAAAAATCAGGAATTAGTCATGCTTGCATTGGTTCCTTGTATTTATCAGAAACATCTGATACGGCTTCAGTTTTCATATCTATTTTGCTGGGGAGATTCTGAAGTTTTAGCTACTTCTGGTGAACTAATAGTGGTTCATTTACTGTGGATTACATTTCTACTCCTTTCCTTCCTCCCCATCCCACCCCTTTTGCTTATCTTAGTACAATGCAGTTTATAACTGATATTTTGTAAGTGTGCTACAAGGCTTATGAGAAGAAAGGAGAAAAGCAAAACATGCAGTTGGTCCCATGAGTGACTCATCAAATGCATCATGAATACCTTGATTCAAAAGAGTTATTTTATATTTATTCCTTTCTTGCCATTCATTTCATGGAGTGGTACGCTTTTGATCATGAAGAGTCAATTAGTATAGAGCTGAAACCCTTGGATTTCCCATAGATAAGGATTTTTCTGAAGAATTGCAGGACCTGCTCCGTAAAGTGTGACATAACTCCTGAGGACATGTTCTCAATTTCTGAAACTTGTCCAATCCACTCAGCTCAATACTGCTGAGTATTACCTTTTACATAAGCCAAAATGTTATTCCTTGGTGTATGTTTGATGTTATATGTACACCAACATGGAGTAAAACAAAAAAGAAAAACAGATTAGAGAGTATAAAAAGCTGGCAAAAAGCAGAACTTTAAGAACTGAAAAAATAAGTCATCTGCATGCCTGAACGTTACCCAGGCATGTGGCTCAACCTTTGAAGGAAAAGGAACAAAGCAAGGATGATCATCCCCATCAGATGTTAGAAAAAATGGATGTATGCAGAGGAAGACCATATAGGAAAGGACAAAGCAGATGGTAGCAGGAAAGCTTTGTACAGCCTTAGCAAGGAGGTTTAATTTCAATGCATTGCTGAGAAGTGCCTTTTCTACTTCTTTGAAGCAACCATGCATTCCTTGACTTCTGTGAGATTGACCTGATAGTTCCCTATTGTCAGTAAAAGATAAGGTCTGATTAGCAGTAGAAGATTTCTACTAAGTTTTCAAGTTGTGGTGTAATGTTCATGCACCATGATTTGATTTGCTTTCAAGCAGGTGAGCATCTGGCTTGATGGGTGTGAGTATGGTGACATGGACTGAAATCTGTTTAAGTAGTTTTAAATTCCATGATGAAATTATAATCACTGCTTGAAGTAGGAAGCTCTTTCTTTTTTACTTCCCTCCACTCTGTGCTCTAATTATACTCCGGTAGTCGGCTGTTTGTATCCTCCAGGCAACAAAACAGAAGCAGGGAGTGCTTGTTTCAACTGGACGCTTTGGTTCCAGGCATTAAATTGCCTGTCTCCTGGAAAGCACTGGCAGCTGGCTGCAGCAGTGGTCATCCTGAAGACAGGTTCATTTGTGGTCCAAGTCCATTGGTTTCACTGGAGTTATACCAGGGGTAAATTCAGCCCTCTTGGTAGTCCAAGCAACCTCAGGAGCAAAGTATAAGAATGCCTTTAAGCTTCTTGAGGGCTATTGGTGTGCCTGGCATATGCTTAAGTTTAGCTGTGCTTGTTGCGAGAAATGCGAGAGCAATAGAAACTTTTCAAGTTCCTTTAACGTTAGTGTGAAACGTGAAAGCCACGAACTGAAAGATGAAGAGGTAGGAACTTCCAGGAAAATGAGCTAAGCTTTAATCCATGCCTGTGGATGTCACGTCCCTTCCAGAGACAGGGCTCCTCTTGCTCAGGAGCTGTAATTGCAGTTGCCCTTTTGAGTGACCTGTCAGGGGAGCTGAAGGAAGCACATGGAACTAAAGCACAGGGGAGTCGATGTCTTGTTTCGAACGTGGTGGCAGAAGCTCTGTCCCCGCAAGAGGGAAGTGTAATTCCTCACACCCAGTGGGTGGTAATTCTGGTTTCTCCACTACGTTTGAAATCTGGAATAATAATTAGATCCACAGAGTACACTTTTTTTTTTAATGTGTTCTGCCATCCTGGTCTAGTAATTATACAGAGATGTCAGCTGGAATTGCTAATGAAGGCAAAATTTGGGAATAGCAACAGGGTGTGTTGCTGCTGTTGATCAAAGGCTACGGGGCTGGTTTTAAACACTGCTCCTCTCTTTGATCTTTTTTTCCTAATTGATTGAACACAGTAGATAAACAACCGTCTGTGTAGCATGAGCATTTATTATGGCTTTTAAGCTGACTGAGGACAGCTTTGAATTGAATATGGGAGTTTAAATGATGGTTTTCTAATAAGTGCTGTCTATAAAGACTTCGCTTGCAGTGGCAATATAGTTTCACTTAAGCAAGGAAATCTAAATACAGGCATTCTTTTTCTTTCATATTCAAGAAAAAGATGAAATTTTGCAAAATTGGTTACACGAAAGGCAAAGGCTTTTTTTTAAATATGTATTTATATGTGGGCAAAGGCTGTGTTTTGGTTTTTTTTTTTTTTTTCTTTTTTTAATATGTAGTTATTTGTGTAGTGCTCTCAACAAGCTGTGTTCTCTTGCCTTGGCACTTTCCAGGAAGTTTGTGTAGTCAAGTGTGTTAAAATGTGGATACAAATGGAACTACCAGGTGCAATCTGGTAGTTCTGTGGTTACTTCCAATGAAATTAGTAGAAAACTTTCCACTGACTTTTTAATGAGTTAGATTGGACCCTGGGCTGTCATTGTTAATGTCTTGCAAAGGTCAACATCTATTTCCTGACATCCCTTTTATCTCCAAGGAGGCTCTCTGCAATTCTATGGGAGACATAGCAATATTGCTATTCCTCTTCCTTGATGATTCTCTGTATAACTTAAGTTGTTCTACCATCCAAGGCTTTGTGGAATAACAGAGACAAACTGAAAAATGCTGCATTTTGAGGAAGTTGTTCATATCTTAAATGCCTGAAATAGTATTTCTGCATAATGTCAAGCTTTGCCCAGCTCTTGCCCAGGTTATTCTGATTTTTATTCCAGTACTGTACTGCTGTTATTTTTCCTTACTGATTGGGGGGTGGTATAATAAAAGACTATTCCTGCGAGTGAAAGCAGCCTGCCCCACTGCAGTGCAGAGAGCAAGTTTTCATTGCCTTTAAAGTAATGCTGTTTTACCACAGTCCACTAGCACAACCTGCACAGGGATAGCTGCACATCTCTGGGGATCCAAATCTTTGGATTCCTGCCTTTTCAAAACCACCTGGAGCCTTTGCAAGTTTCCACCCAGCAGGCTTGTTTGTCTTGCCAGGAAAAGGTTGGTTCCACTAAGTAGTGGTGTTAGTTTACTAAAAGGTTGGTCTGAGTAAACTGTTTTGGAGGCATGCTTGGTCTGCCCTTGCGACAGGCCTGAGTTAAATAGTTTCTCTGGCTTGGCTGGGTAATGCACTGTGTGTCTGAAAGCACAGGATTTTCTCGTACAAGTGGCTATGGTTGCCGTACTGCAGTCCTTGCAACAGGAATATAAAATCCGTCCATAAAAATACAAGGCTTGGAGAAAAGGGAGTGTTGGGAAGAGGACCAGGGAGTTCCATTCACAATGCTGACGTTTGAAAAGGATAATCCACGTGCTTGCTTTTCTTTTGAAATGTTTAGCCTGCCCCACTTGCCACTAGAGAAGATTTAATTTCACAAGTTAATATTTGGCTGTTTCTTCAGGTGAAGTATTGATATGTAGGGTCTCTGAAACTCACTGTTATGCTTTCCTTTATTTTCAGGATACTGGGGTTGGGAAATCAAGCATCGTTTGTCGATTTGTCCAGGACCACTTTGATCACAATATTAGTCCTACCATTGGGTAAGTACCATGCAGAATATCTTTTTTTTTTTTTTTTTTCTTCTGTGTATTTTTTAACTCACTGCCTTCTGCTGAGCTCCTTTCTTTTCCTTACTTTCAAGGCTCTGAATACTGTATTTTTTTTTTCTCCCACTCACCAATCTCACTCAACTCTTTACTCTTCTTTAATGGCTTTCAGCTCACGTTACATGTTTAGAGAGTTTAGGGCAGCCACAGAATTTCCCACTGGTCAGCAGTCTGGGGCTGCCCCAAACCAGATCTGCTTTGCTCTCCCCGTTCTGGGAATACAGAGGGTCCCTAAATTTACTATATTGCAGCATACTCTGTTATGGAGAGGCTGACGGAGCTCTGCTATTCTCTTCCTGTGAATGGTGTCTCTTGAAATAGCCTCTTTCCAGGGGTTGCCTAGAGCCGCTTGTGTATGGCCATGGCTTCCAGCTGTTCTGTTTTGTTTTTCTTCACTCATCTTACATCAAGAGATTCTTAAATGTCTTACTCAGCTGGTGTCCTTTTGTTTTTGTCTTGTCAAGAGCTTCCCGCTTTAGACCGTGTTTTGGTCATAGGACCTTAGGATTAAAATCCCTTTAGTTCCCACTGGTCAATGAGGTATCAAATCTGATCCTAGGAGCTTAAAGAACCGAAACCCCACAATCCAAGCGGCTGTGATCTGCACAATGACCAGGGCACCCCATAGCTGCGTAATGGCAGGAGGACCATGGGGAGCCCTTAACGTACCTACGTTGTATGTCCTGCCAGGCTGGCTGGAACGTGGGACTGTCTGTTCCCAGGTGTGGACATGCTCTCATCTAGGTTTAGGACATGTCATATTATCCTGCCTTTCTCGAAATAGGGACAGTGCAATTTAAATTAAGTATAATTAATTCGTACTTGCTCTTTAAAAACTGCCAAGCTTCCATGTGTCAGACCATCAGAAGCCTGTAAGTCCTGTAGTTGATTTTAATTCCAAAATTTTTTTTTTAACATCTTAGAGACAAATCTGCCAAGACCAGTGTTACCTGGAAAATTTTGAAAATTCTTGATCTCTTATGGGAAAGGAAACCAGTATGTAGTATTCACAGAGGAGTAATTTGGGTGGGAAAGGCTGATCTGGCTTGTGTGTTAGAGCTGTTTTAAATAATCTGTGAAGGATTGGTATTGATTGCTGTGTGTTGTTCAGAGGGTTAAATGGTATCTTCCAAAACTCTGCCTTTCGATGCATGAAGGAGCGTTAGGTGGAAGTTGCATGTTGAAGTTCCAGGACAATTTTGGGCGCTCCTAAATGTAGTGACTGGAGAAAAATGGACAGAGAGAAAGAAATCATGTAATGAATAACATTACTGACTGAAGGGCACTTGTTTGCAGTGAAGGAATTGATGGGAACTTGAGTGGTTCTTTACTTCTAAATCGTCAGCAGCCTTTTTCCCCAAGTAGCTGCTGTTGCCAAGTAGGTGTCTTCTGTTCAAATGGAAATACAAAAAATCCCTTTAATTTTCATAATTATGATAACAGAGGGAAAATATTTTCTATTTGAAGATTAAAACGTGAAGGCTGGCTTGCATGCAGGTGATATTACTTGTCTATGTAGATAAGGTTTTTATTTTTATTTTCTTCCAAATTAATCAAATGTTTTAAATATACACTCCTTGCAACCAACAGTAGCTGCTGTGGCTCTAAAGTTCCTGTTTTTTAAGCTGTAAAGTCTTGCTTAATGCTTTGAGAAGGAGAGTGACAACTGGAAGCACACACCCTGAAAACAACCAAAGAAAATGCTACGCTTTTTTGCCTTACTTAATATTTTTATAAGCAATGCAGCATTATTAAATTTCAGCAATTTGCAGGTGGCTATAGAGGAGAACTCTGGTATATCATTCTCAGGAAATGTTTTGATCAATCATATGTCATTTGATGTCATTCGATGCTTTTGTAATAACAGTGCATGGTATCAAATCCATCTTTATGAACCAGGAAAAATGTTATCACAACAGAAATCGTTCAGCAGTGTCCAGATAGGATGGAGGAAAAAAAGAAAATCTACCAGAGTTTGGCACTCTCTCCTAGCCAGCTTTCAACTGAAATGCTGTAATATAGAAAAAGCCTATAAATTTGTAACCCTCTTTCCTAAAAGAAGAAAAATCACTCTGTGAAAACATAGATAAATCACATTTCCTACAAAAAATACAAGAAGCCACAAAGACTTCTTCATCTGAATTGAGAGAGAGAAGAACTTTTTTCCATTTGTTCACCATGTGCATTTCAGCAGGTGCCTTTTCTGTTCCCTGGTGATCCAGTCTCCTAAGTTTAACTGAAAAGTTGCACAGTTGTTGCCTGGTATGATGCTGGCTGATGCCTTTTTCTCAGGTCCATATCACCAAGAAGATGGAGCTAGCTAGCAGCAGAAGCATTTGTGTTCCTGGGCCCATACACAAATGCCCTCTGGACCTCAGAGGCTTTTCCCTTCTTTTAGAATATGTATATAGGTATCATATATTTTAGCTGAGAAAAGGAGGACTTTTACTGTAGGCATTTTATTGAGGTTTTGGAGTTTCCCCATATGCAGCCTAACCCAGCAAAATTGGCTAAGGTCTATAGGTTGCGTATTCAGAGTGTCGGTCATGTCACAAATTTCTGCTGCTTCCTTCTTTTCAGAGCATCCTTCATGACTAAAACCGTGCCTTGTGGGAATGAGCTTCACAAATTTCTGATCTGGGACACAGCTGGTCAGGAACGGGTGAGTATTATTTTGCAATATGTCTTTGTTATCCCAGTCTCTTTTAATGTGTTGGCATACTTTTTCTAAACCTTTCATCTTCAGAAGAATTTTTGTAGGTATAAACCTACTGAATCTTTGTGAGGCTCTGCGAAGCAGGTGATCAATAGTCACCAAGTGTATAGGTTCCCATTCACAGGTGGGGAAAATACAGAGGCAGGCTGACCATGCCACTTAACAAAAGAAAAAAAAAATAAATAAAACCTAGTGTGAATTGGCAGCCACTTTCCTCAAGACAGCTTGAGCAGTGCCCAAGCAGTCTTCAGCTCCCCTTTGGTTTCATCAGGTTTACTACATGTGGCAGCTTTTGTTGGCGCTGGAAAGCACTTGACTTCCAGTGCGTGGGCTGGTGAGTGGTCTGAGCTTAGGTGGTGACTCTAGGATTGTTCTGAGTTGGGACATTGAATATGGGCACAGGTTGTGTCTCCTATTATTTTGAAAATTAGCACTGGCAACCTGAACCACTTATGGTTTTTGTCTTGATTTTTCAAGTGTGTGAAGTGAATTGCTCAAGTTAAGTAGCTTTTCCTTTGGCTTTTCAATAAAGCCATAATGGAGTTTGTGGGCATTAGTTCATGTTGACTGTATGTAAGCCTGGTTGGTCATTTGTTTCTTTTAATAGCCTCAGTGGCAGTAGTATGCAGTGATAGGCTGTAGAACTGTAGAGTTCTCTTAATATATGCCCACATTTATCTTGAGAAGTCTGAAAGAAATTGAAAAACCCATGCACACATTTTAAAATATCTTCAGTCTTTCTTGTGAAATGGCACTGTTCCTGTTCCTAGAAAAATGTAGCTATGCTCGTGTTAGGTTGGGGTAAAATGAGACGCTTATGCAGGCTGTAACATCAGTCCTGATACATCCCACTGTATTTTTCATACCTTGTATGTGAATTGCGGGCAATGAATATTTTTGCTCTTAAGTGCAGGAAATGCTTGTGCTTTTATTTACAATGCACAGCATGATGTAAAGTGGCCCTGATGAAATCTGTTGACTCTTAGCAATTCAGCATGTTATTTATGACGGGAAAATGGATCTTAAAAAACGTATTTGAAGTGTAGCGTAATTCCTTCCCTTGAATCTTGTTTGTTCTGTTTCTGCATGGTGTGGAGCTGATAACTGGCTAATTATTGCAAGAGGTAGCAAAGGTTCCATTTTCTTTCCCATGGTTTGAGTTTCCTTGCTTATTCTCTCTCTCTTCCCTCTGCTGCTCTGCTTTGCTTTTTTTTTTTTTTTTCTTTTTTTTTTTTTTGACAAACAACTCGGTTCTTGACATTTAGATATAAGTATTAATCTATTTTCCCACATAGTCTTAAGGCTTGCAAAGCTTTTTTTTTTTTTACAGTAGGTGAATATTAATAAAGTCATATTTACTGAACTAAATGATGCCTCATTTGAGGCAGGAAGTCTGTGACTGAGCTCTGACTCTTGGACACAAAATCCATCCTTCCCATCTAGTCCCTTATGTTTCCTCTCAATCTTTTTGTTAAGCTTGTAATTTTTCAAACATCTGCTTTCCTTTGTCTTGTGTCCAACAATGATGAGCAGTGACTGCCACAAATATTGTTAAATTGCTCAGAATCTATTACTGATAAGTTGTGTTACAGGTTTTCATATGTAATCATGAATTATAACCTCCTTAGGCCAGGGACCATCTTTTTCTTCTTCTGTGTTTGCACAATGTGTTCCTGATCCTTCACTAGGACTCTAGGAAACTGAGGTGATACAGTAAGCAAAGTTGATGGGTGTTGAGTGCTAGCTACCGAGGCAGGCAAGTTTCCCAAGGTGAGGTCCATAGTGTTCAGGTTGTTCTCTGTCCTAGAACATCCCCATTTTACAGCTAAACGCCTGATGCTTCTCGATAGCTTATTCTCTTTAATTCTTAACTGGGATTTTGGTTACTTTGTATTGTGTTGCTCCTTCTGATCTGCTATTCAAGAACAAATGTCTCCCCTTGTTAATTTCTTTCATGTTATCCTCTCAACAACAGTGATGACCCAAAGCTTCCAGCCTACCACAGCCTCTTGGTCTATTGCTGTTTTTCATAGTGTACTAATAAATGTCTTCCGAGTGGTGTTTCTGCTTTGAGAGCTGTTGTCCTTCCCTTGTTCTTTGTGATTTTTTTAATTTTTTTTTTTTTATTGGGGCTCTATGTTCCACTGCTGAAGTCTGGAGGTTTCATCAATGCCCCTATTGTCTATACTGCTGATAACAGTGTTTAGGACTTCCTGCTCTTTCAACATTGCCTTCGTTTGGTTTTGTTCTCCCAAACACAAGGCCAAGCGTAGGACTTGCATGTGCTTATTCTGGAGTCGGGGTGCTCTGTGCTTCCCCAGGTGTGCCAGCTGCTGCTGTGTCTGCGTGCTGATGTGGAGCCTTCACAGCAGAAGAACCCCAGGTGAGATTTAACCGAAGCCTCACTTACGCCATAGAAGTTAAGCTCAAACCTTAACCATGGTAGAGCGGGCAGGCAGAAACAACAGCAGCAGCACTTCTGTGCTCTGTGTTCATGAGTTTCTCCTTTTTCATAGGTTTTCTGCTCCTTTTTCATGAGTTTCTCTGGGCAACAAACTGGAAAACTGCTAGCATGGAGAGTGTAGAGAAACCACTCTTAAATATCTTGGTCTCAAGCCCTTATTTAAGCAATGCTCTGTGAGAACCAGCGTGCCTCCTGGCTACCTTCAGTCAGCTGGGAGAAAGTGAAAGTTGGGTGGCTGCTTCTGAAAAGGAGCCAGGTCCTGGGTGCTGTGAGAAGCCAGCTGGAAGCACTCAGCACCCCCTTGAGGCCTTAAATCAGCTTTCAGATAGTCACTTGTAACGGTGTGAGCCTTCTGAAACGCTGGTTGTTGTGGGTTTAAAAGCTTGTAGGAACACCTGAGTTCTTCTGATTCATATGGATAATAGATATAATGTTTTATTTCTTTTGTGCCAGGAAACTTGGAATTGTAGGCAGAGTAGAGAAGGGACCAGAATTACCATTTTGTGGGAAATAATGAGCAAACATCACTTCTGCAGAATGACCATAATGCAGCAGAAAATGGAAATCAAAAGCATTTCTATCATAGCCTTGGTGGGAGCGAATGCTCAGCATGCTTCCTGGAGGAGCCCCTGAAGACTGGTACATGGCTCTCCAGCAGCTCTCACGGTGGAAAATTTGCACTGTACTTAATTACAAAAGGAGAAAGCTTCTTAATCCTTTTATCTTGTTTTTCCTTTTCCCTTTTTTTGGGTAGGGAGAACCTTAAACTGGCAGCACACTTAATGAAATCCCCTGACTTTTCTGTGCCTAAGTACTGGTCTCTGCAGACCCAGTTGCTTTGTGTTGGTGTGCTATCAGACAACCTCGCTTCATTCTGTTTCTCAGAGTCGCTTTCCCTCCACCCCACTATTTTCCAAATGTCGCTTTTTTCCCCATCAGCTTTAAATTGTTGCCATGGACTTCAGGACTTAAATGCATGACAATTATGTTATTGTTAGCAAGGATTCCCTCCCCTAAGAAGAGTCTTTTCACAAGTTAGTTAATGATGTTTTTATTAGCATATATTTTTGTTCATGGTGCCCTAAGTAGCTTCTAATTACAATGCTTTGTGTGAATACCTTGGGTGGCTGCCAGCTTTCCATTTCACTAGCTGGGGAATATTGTAGCACATAGTTAGGAAGCCTGAGGGCCATGTTTCTAGGCCAGGAAAATTTATCTGTCCTTTTTAAACTTACTGTGTTGAACTCTGGGATTTTTAATTTTGTTTAATAGAAGGACCCTCAATTACTTGAGCCCAATTTAAACCTTGATAGGAATTACCCTGAGCTGTGGGCTTTTTTTTTTTCCTAACTGCTCCATTTCCAGGAGAAGGCTGACTGATGAGATATCTACAGTGCTTTATAGCCCCCTCTTTTCTAAGTGACAGTGTTGTCCTGGTGATTCAGAGACACTGTCACAAGGTAGGGGGTGAAAATGCTCCTTGAGAGGAGGACTTGTCCTTGCTGCAGTCTTAACTGGGTTGTTTCCCCTAAGCTGAGCAACTTAATCACGGAGCTTACGGGTGCTTCCTCTGAAACCAGACTATTCTGAGAGGACTTAACACCAACTATCAGTGACTTGAATTACTTCTGTAGTCAAGACGTGGCCTGAATTTTGCTCTACAGTTTCATATAGGTGACTGTGATGGTAGCCCACAGCTCAGTCAGTGTGGAGGTGGTTCCTTCTATGTGGTGTAAGGACGTCCCTGCAGTGAGCTGCTGCTTGCATGCTGCAATGGTCTACAGGTGATTTGGTAGTATGTGTGTTTGTGAGAGTGCAAGTGCCATTAGAGCTAGTAAGTGAGTATGTTATTTTTAGTGAGTGTAAAGCATGGTAAGCCATTTAAGAGATGCACGTGGATGTGTGTGGAAGCTTAAAAAAACCAACCTTGTAGCATGTGTAGCTTGATAGCGGGCCATGGTTTAGGTGTAAGGTCTTCTGCATCCTTTGTTTAATGACTGTTAACTTTAGAAGGGCTAAGCACAGGTCACTTACGTGATGTTGGAAAAGTTTGTTTTCTGCTTATTTAAAATAACTTCAAAACATTATCCTAAAATGTTGGAATTTTTCCCTCTTCACTTTAAGAATTCTTACATATATGAGAAAAATGCTCATTCTTAGATATCTATCTTCTTCAATTTAACTTGCAATAAGTACTTGTAGTTCAGAGACAGACAGATCTTTCCTGATTTATTCACCTTGCAAATCCTGAGAACTGGACTCTCGGCCTTCAATCATATAGGGAAAGCTGCTCAAGGTTATAAAATGCTAAATGGTATCTGATAGTGGCTTTCATGCATAATGTTTTTCCATTCGTTCTTTGCCAGCTGAGAATGTCGGGAATTTTGTATCCCTCCCTGTGCTGCTGCTTGTGAGAAGCTTATGTGTCAGGATAGTCTGTTTGATGCTTCTGGTTTTTGTCTTTGCTTCTTTCCACACCCCAATTTTCTGTTTGTTGGCAGCTGCTGCCTCAAAGGTGACAGGAACAGGGCATGTAAATGCCCAGATCTGGGCAAGCAGAGGCTCCCAAGCTGTGGAATAGGTACTGTTTGTGGTGCACAGACTGCTTCAATGAACTCGTGCAACGCAGATGCAGTGGTGGCAACCTCTGGTTCTTCCCCTCTGGGTGCTTACCTGATCCATGGAAGCAGTTAAGGCAGCTCTTCTAAACAGGCTGGTAGTAACATGTTTCTGGCACTGGTCTACCACACCCTTCACCACGAACACCTCAGTGGTTCAGGTTATAGGTATGGGGGCCAAAGCATGAGGAGGAATGTGCTTCAGGTGGGTTTGGGAACAGGACTGAAGGGTTTTGTTTGTGGGGGTGGCGTGGCAGGAAGGGCCAAGAACAGGAGAAACAGGACACCCAGAATCACCTGCAGAGGGGCTGGGAATGGACTACTGATCAAGGGGACCGAGGTGCATGAAGGTCCTAGTCTAGAAAGGTGAGTGTGTGTAATAGGAAGGGGAAGGAAGTTGCAGAGCTATCTCACTGCCCACACCTGTAAGTGGTTAGCAGAGAGCCAGAAGCTGTGGCTGTCCTTACCATTGATGGCACCCAAATAAAGAAAGGGGTAGGGATCTCTGACCTTGAGAGGAGCCAAGTGGTTTGGTCTTGGCCACTCAGATGCAACCTACGTAGTCAGAGAGCAGCTTCTCAAGAAGGGGAATGAAATCTAGTCAAATGATTAGAGCTGTCAGGAAGCAAATCTTGGGCTGCTATGCACCTGAAGATGCTTGAAAAGGCACCATGTGGAAAAATCTTAGCTGAATTCAGCCCTTAACGTGAGAAGGTGTGCAACACTTGCTGAGCACTCATCTGATTCTGCTTACTCTGTGCATCCTTACCCTTTGCAGCCATGCTTGTAGGCAGAATTATAATTCTTTTTCTGAAAGAACAAGTGATGTTCTTTACAGTCTAGGATGGTAAAAGCAACCCAGTGGAGGATTTGTAGGGGTTTTTTTGTTGTTGGTTTTGGGTTGGTTTGGTTTTTTTTTTTTCCCTCTTGGCTGTGGAGTTTGGAAGAGACAGCCCCGCTGTGGCAATAAGCCAGTGCTGGGGTGTAGCACTACAGGATGGTGCAAAGAGCTGCTGACATGAATTAGTGTTCCCTGGTGTGCCTGGCAGACTGAATGAATCCAGACTGTCCTCAGCAGCATTTGTCAGCCTCTATATAAATAGGCAGGAGTGGTAGGTTTTTATTTCTATTTATTTGGCCTTTCTTTTGCTTTCTACACCAGCATTACGTAAGACGTGGTTATGAGACTTTCACTACCACAGCTCGGGTGTGATTTGTGTTGTGTTCCCTTGAATTTGTTTTTCTATTATAAGTATTGCGATATGGCTACTCTGTGGGTTTTTCTTCTTCCCCATTCTGTACTGTTAGTACAGAGGAAATATGAAAAGCATCACCTACGACCAAATATACCCGTGCATGATGACATGCACAGGAAGCAGAAAGCAAAATACTACAGAGCTTCTAAATAGGTGGTAAATTCCTTAATGGCTGGTTGGTTCCATTTTTCTGCCCTTTGCAAGGGCAAAGCTTCTGTTGACTTCAGAGAGATGGCCAGATGAGGGGTTGCAGAATCCCAAAATACTTTTGGAATCAGCAAGAGCAACTCTAGTTATGTTGTATTTGCGTTTGTACCACCTAAGACTGAATTTGTCCTCTGTGCTGCAGGGCTGTACAGCTGTAAAGGTTGGTCAGCTTCCAGTTGGACCCTGAGAGAAAAAGGGGCCCTGCTTTCAGAGGAAATTTTGTAATTCGCTTGTGGCCTCACTTCTTCCTTAGTGGTGGAAATGGTGAACTGCAAGTACAAAATGGGTGTGTTGGTAGAGGAGCAGGAGTACGAAGGTGCTCTGCACCCACTTAGCATTGCACCAGTACTTAGGTGACTGTCTAGGTATGTAGCACACTGTGTGGTGTGTTCTAATGAAGGGAGTCTTAAAAGTCTGCACGAAGCTGCAGTCATTTCAGCTGCACAAGTCATTTCAGGTTTTGGCATGTCTTTGGTAAAATAAGGTTCTTATTTATATTTTGAATGGCCCTTTCGGCCTGGATGTAGCTGTTGAGCTGGAGAATGTACCTCTACAACTTAACTGTTGCATTGCATGGTTTAGTGACCTCAGCCTTACAAGTTGTTATCAATCCCCACAAAAGCAGAACAGGCCCAATGAGTGATGAAGCGGGTCAGTATTTGCAAATAGGCGAACTTTTTGTGTATGCTGAATAAGAGGCACAGGACTTCTAAACCTCCACAGTAGGTAAGCTGCTAAGGATGGTTTATTCATTATACAAAGATGGGAGGTATTCCCAGTGCCTAGAAGGACATGGCGGAAAATGGGGAGAAATGGTGGGGATGAAATTCAGTAGTATAAGTAGCAAGTCCCTGCACCTTTTGACTCCCAACAAAAATATATGCTGTAAAGTTGTAGGTGATTTATTTGGAAACAGAGGAAGAAAGCCACCTGTGAGTGTATTTACTGATTAAAGGATGATCACGTGTGTATGATGCAGCCATGAGAAATGTGTTACATGTTAGGGGAAGTGCGGTTAAGGCTGTTTTATGTCTAGAGTGCTGCATACAAACCTGGTCACCAGCACTCCGGAAAGATGAACTGAAGCTGTACAAGGTGCAGAGAATCTTGTACCAGATTAGACCTGCTTTCTCCCCATTACCTTATCTTCAGACTGGAAGAGCCTGGTTTAGCAGACTGGTGAGGTTCAGACTGCAAGACTGCTCTATATTCATCATTCAGCTAAAGGCAAGCATTCATGCTTGAATTTTAGTAAGTCAAGGTGCAACTAAATTACAAGTAATTTAATAATCAGGAATTCAGAATTTTATTAATCAGCAAAACAATATGATGCCTCTAGAAGTATCATGGAAAAAAAACCCAAATGATTTTAGGCTGGACCTTGACCAGCTTTTGAAATGGGTCAGGAGCGTGGTTATTTGTGATGGTGGGAGTTGATAGAGGAACTGTTTCGGGTCTGCGTTTCCCTGTTAGCCCAGTGTGATGTGAGCTGCTGCTGGCTGCAGGTGGGGGTAATGTCTGCCAGAGCGCTGCCCTCAGCTGCGGGTTACAGAGGGGCTGACTCCCCAGCAAGTTGGGGTTGCGACCTGGGTGTCTGTGTAGAGGAGCTGGGGGTGGCTGCTCAAGCGTTTTAGGTGGCCCTTCTCGAGGAGCAGAGTTGTTCTCATGCCAAATCCCAAACTGTTCCTGTTTCTCCTAATTTTCTTGGAAATTGCTGGATACAGAAATACTGAGCTATAAAATCAAGGTTATAGATATTGTAATTTATAATACAGAACGTACTCCCGTGAGATGTAATTTTGTGAGCTGATTTTTTTGTGTGTCACTTGTTTTGGGCATCTGTCCCACATTTGGTCCTTGGCAGGTGAAAAATGTGTGCACTGGTATTTTGTATCCCTTTAATTAATTTTGTGTGACTCTTTTTCCAGGTAATTAGGCCAGAAAAAGGTTCAAGAGGACTTTGCTTTTGGGCACTGATTTAAAAGAAAAAAAAAGAAAAAAAAAAGCATCAAATAAACATAATTATTTGCATAATATTTTTACAGTATGCTTGTGATATTGGAAAATCCATGCTCATAAGACACATTTGTTAATATTCTACTATTAGATCATTGAACTTCCTCAGAGTTACAGTTTTTCAACCCCTCTTGATTCATTCAGTGTTGCAAAGAGTCTTTTCCTGTTTTCTTGTGGACAACAGTGATTTCTTATGGCTAGGACATAGTGTGTCATCATGTTTGTTTATTAGACTGTACAAAAAATTGACAATAGGGATTTAATTTTGGTTTTATTTGGTATTCTGTACTGCAATAACTGATAATAGTTGTGACTAGTGTGCTGTCAGGGTACTTCCGTCACAAACTGCAGGAAATTGCATTAAGATGCATTGTAATCCCATTTTGGTCACTTTGTCCAATGTAAAATACAAAATCTCGAGTGTCAGGTGTATTGAAATACGAATACAAACTTACATGCCAGATGAAATCTATCACTTGATATTAAAAAAAACCCAAACAAATCCTGAATGCCCAAATATAGACAAAATGTCTTCTCCTCTTAAAAGGCCTTAGAGCTAAAATATTACTATAGAATCATGAAAGAAGAAATAACTGTCCCGTCAGCTGAGCAAGAAAATAGATTTTCAGTATAGTAAGAGTAGGGAGGTCATACTTATGTGTTAACAACAACTGCTAAACCCGAGTGCCTTTCAAAGGCAGTTGCCTTTCTGAGCCTAGCTTTCTGTGTTCTTGCCCTCTCTCTTTCCAAGCTTGTGAGGAGTTGGAATATTTAAGTAGATTACTTTGTTTTACATAGCAGAGGAACTGCATTGCTCCCACATGCTGCGCCTCTGGTCGCCACTTGTTATGTTTCTTGACACAAGGAGCAAGTCATAGTTTGACATCATTTGGCATTTCCGTTAGTGAAAGGCAACATGCTGTTGAAGTGATTAATTAATCTCCAAAAATGTAAAAATGTTTCAAAAGAAATTTTCTTTGTTTCTGCATACTACCTGCACTGATTTTAAATTATTATTGCTTCCATTGGGGGGGGAGGGGTTGGGG
>JAVJGG010000048.1:2184614-2216556 GCA_035590195.1 Aviceda cuculoides
CCTTGTATTGAATTGGGGGGGAGGGGGGGGGGGCCACGGTGAGGGGGGCTGGGTATCCAAACAGCAGAAACATGGCTAGTTAATGACAAACACTACTTAAGTTTAAAGGCCAGAATAACTAATCAGCAGATATTATGTCTAGAGAATTTTTCTCTTTATTATTTGTAGTTGTTATCTGTGTGGTTTTTATTATTTTGAGAAATGAAATAAATCAATGTGATTCTTAACAACATATATTGTGTCCTGGTCTGAACTGGACAAAGTGCTCACTGACCTTGAAGCCTGCAATGTTTTTGCTCTGAAGATAAGTTTTCCTGCTTCTTTGCATATATATCAAGAGTACTGTAGAAAAGACTTGAAGCTCATAAGAAATATGAAACACTGAATGAAAAAACAAATAGAGGTAACATCATTGTTTCATGCGGACTTCTAAAATCAGAGTTAAGGTAGTCTGCATGTTAAAGCTCTCTTCCAAACTTGCTGTTAGAAGAACCAAACATTTAGAGAGTATTTGGCTAATAGTATCTTATGGAAACTGTGTCTGTAGATTTCAATTTTTTTAGCTACATTGTGGTCTGAGTCAGGTTGACAGGGCTTTGTTTTAGCTGGCCCTGACTTGAAAGCACTTTGGAAATAGTAAGTACCTCATGCAGAAGTTCTCTGCAGGTATCTACAATGACAGTGTTACCTTCTTGGAAAGCCTCTCACAGATACTATGTTCTTCACATTATCTAGAGTTTTAAGAATTAGTGGTTTGTCTTTGCCTCCAAACAAAGACGATGGAACTAATGCATGTAACAGCTGTGTCTATAACCACCCATTCTGCTTTTTATTTTACTTTGGAAGGGCTCTTACAAACATGAAGTCCAAACAGAATGTAAGCAGGGTGTGAAGTTAATATTTTAGTGACCTGAATAGAGTGCAGCATTGTAATGCCAGTGCTTATACATGCTTTGGCCTTCAAGATACCCGTTTCTCACTCTGTTGGACCAAATACAGTATCTTTAGCTTAGTAATGTGAGGAATTTCCCCTCCTCTTAGCCAGTTGTACAAACATCCAAGATTGTCTGCTTCACGAGTCACACTTCTGTTGTATAACATACCTGTTCAGAACTGACTGAATAAGAGAGCTGAGATTTTGGTGGGCTTGACCAAAGGTAATTTAGGGACAAGTTTTACAGATTAAATTTTGCTGTTTGATTTCATTGGGATTGGATTTTACCTGAATGCTTTTAACTTACCCTCCAACAACCATTCTCTCAAATAATTTGTAGGACTAGGGCTTCAACATAGGTACATACTTCATAGAACATTTGGCAAGAGAGAGCTGTGAATAAATGCAGCAAAGGATGGGAAAATCTAAACTGTAAAATCCACCTGGATTATGATGAGCTGTTCACAGGAACTTTATGCTCTCTGAAAGTGGCATAAAACAAACAAATGTTAAATATTTTAACTCTGTTATTTAACATGGGTAATAGTAAAACCAGGAGTAATTCATAGAAAGTAGATTCAACTTCAGAAAAAAAATTTCCAGGAAATCCACAAGGTAATGAGAAAGTATGTTACCATGACTGTGAGCTCTCTTAAGATACTGATGGAGGGATCATGCAATGGGTTTAAAGGAAAATCCAGGCCCACACCAGAGACAGAGGATAGATGGGACCTGGGAGGACCTTGTTTTTCCATTTATACTTCTAATTATTAAGCACATTGTATGTAGTCCATGAGCAGGAAGCCAGTTAGACAAAAGATGGCAGCAGTACTGAAAGTGCACACAGGCGAGGGAGTTGGAGCAGTGCCTTCTGCCCCTGGGAGAGATCTCTAGCTCTCCTGTGATGGCTGAAATTCTTTCAAACACTTAAAGTAATCACGCCATAAGATGATTAAAAAGTCAGGAGAGTTTGGGGGTGGTGGTGGTGTTAAGCAATCAGAGCTGTCAACTGGAAAGACATGGGTACCCCTCAAAGAAGGGAGGGATTCAATGAAAAGAACAGATTTGTTTTTCAAGTATAGGTAGCATGTGTTTAGTTACAGTGCTTTGTAAAACTCTAGTGTACAAGGGCTAAATGCCATGCAGATTTAGGACGGGCGAGATCTCATTAAACTAGCACCTTTCACATTTAAGTGGAATTAGGAGAAAACCAAGAATTTTCTCTTAGTTGTAAGGTGCTCAGTAAGATAACTTTTTTTAATATATGGATAACATAATTTCAGTGTACTTCATGCATTCTCAATAGCCATATTTCATAAATTTTTTAAAATGTGAAAATCTTCTTTCATAAACAGGATGCAAGGGAAAAGATTCAAGGTACACAGGGGATGGTTGTTTTCTGGTGAAGCTTCACGGATGTAATTCTTATGCAAGCTAAATCATTCTGTTACCTGCGTGTGTTGTTACTACATTATGAAAATTGAATTCACTGTCTCCTTGTGTGTTTCAGGTCGGCAAATTCCACCCTTAGATCCTCATGAAAACAGTAACAATGGAGCAATCAAACTTGGAAAGCAGACTTCTCAGACGGGTAGGCGATGCTGCTGACCCAACTTGGTCTTTTTAGATTTACTTGAAAAACAGCACCATTTGCTTTTTTCATTGGGAAAGGACTTCATGATCTCAGTGACGTCGCTCCTTATCTTGAAAGCAGTAATTTCAATATTTCCCATGAGCAATAATGCAAGGACCAGAAGCAGAAAGCTTTACTTCAAAGGGATTTTGCAAAACCTAGTTGGAAAATCCTCTCTAATATCCTGTCAAAATTACAATGTCAAAGTACTCCAATTCTCTGTTTAAACCAATGACTGTTTGTTTGGTTTGTTTTTTTTTTTTTAATAAAAAGATCCTTTTATATGTAAAATTTAGATTTGCTGCAAAACCTTCTCTTACATTGCAAAGCGGACTTGTCATGTTTTTAGAGTTCTCTGTGTAATAATAGGGTGAAAAAACCCCCATAAAGCCTGAATTTTTGCTTACAGTTTCTCTGCCATCTTTCTAGCTGGACTGTGCTTCGGTATTTTTCTATATCTGTAGCTTCATCTCGTACTTTCAGTAAACATCAAGAAATGGACTGAATTTGCTAACCAGAAAAAAATGGATCCAAAAGATGAGTGAGTGCAATTTTTACAGGCTATAAGTCAAAATCTGTGTCAGGAGGTGCTGTGTATGTGAAAAGAGGAGTTGTCATGAAGGAGACTGCTGGACCCCATGCAGTTCCAGTCTGCTCCATAAAGAAGCGAAGATGCAGCCACTGTGCTTTGCCTGAATTTATTCCCTTTCCAGGGCGTAGGCTTCATTAATTACTAAAATTGTAAAAAGAATATAAATGCCAGCTTAATCTCCACTACTTACCGGGTTTCCTCCACCTCTCTGCCCCAGACCAAAGTTGTCTCTGCTGAAAGACGCCACTTCCTTGGTTTCTAAAAGAGGGTGCCACAGTGCCCCACTCCTCATGGTCCCACTGCTGCGCTCCAAGAAGTCTTCAAGTTGGACAAATGATACTTCTGTACAAAAACAGTTTAAGAGAGCACAATATGATTTGGGGTTAAAGGCTGGAATCTAATAAAGCAAACCAGAATGTTTCTTTACAAATGTAATTCTGTGGATTTGTGGAGTAGTCTCCTCACTTGCATGGGGATGCAGTATGGAAGACCCACTGCATGATACCTTTGAAGCTTGATGCACTTGAAAATACAGTGTAGGAAAAAAGAATCCCAATAGGTGATTATGAACTAGAAATAATGTAAAACTGTATGCGTTCTTCACTTCCATCTTTTATGAATGTGTGTGACTGAGATGATAGAATCCAAATTTATCACCTTCATAAATTTCACTGGAAATCGGAACTAGGGTAAGAAATGCAGGCTTCAAAACCAAAGCCCAGCCTGCATTCCACAACGTTAATTTGCTCTCTTAGGAGCAAAGTTAACCTCGCTGCACCTTTGCTGGGGGACTTGGGAAAAGAGAACAAAATGGAAAGACAACCTTCCATAATAAATCATGAACAGGCAGGCTAGAGCTGGGTTTCCGTGTTTATATGTAAAACCCAGACCTTATTGCCTGGTTGTGAGATTGCTTTGATAAAATGTCAGTAATTATTAGGGCTTGAAACAGAGCCATATGAAATCAACAGGAACATTTCTTTGTCTTCAGAGGGTTTGAAGTAGTTATAGGTGGGAAATGTCCCACTTGATTTTATCTAAGAATCTAAACTGCATTGTTTTCTTCACATATAATCCATTTCTCAGATATTTTGGTCTCCTTTGAAAGTACTAATACTTGAAAATACCCCGTGGGATAATACACAGACTCAGATAGCTACCATGAGAAAGGATATTTTGGGTAAACTTTCAGTTGTCATCTGTGCTGAGATATGATCTGCGCTGCTGCTTCATTACAGCAACTATTTTACAGATAGTGCAGGTTTATTTAAGTGAAAATTCAGCAATTGTCATTGCTGGTAGTTGGGGAGTGGGACAGGCTCCTTTAGGGAACATTTCATCCCGTCCTAGTATAAGCAAGTCTGCCAGGGGTGCCTGGCTCTTTCACCTGTCTGGGGAGGGAGAGGTTAACCTGGCCTTCAGCACTGAAGAAATATCAAACTTATCAACATCACAGATTCATATAATTCTTGGGATCTATGATCTCATGCTGCAAAAGATGTGGTTCTTCCTAAATAAAACCCAGTAAAAGGCTAGACCTATTACCAAGAAAACAAGGTGAGATCAAACCCACGTTTTTGAAGGTGTCATAAATTTTTCAACTTATAATATGTTCAACCTATAATAGTTATGCATAACTGACTTTTAAGCTTTCATAAATTTTTTCAGCGTGTTTCTTTTTTTTTTAATGTGACATCTCAAAACTCGTTAAACCCTATGTGAGATGCCTGAAAGCTTTGTAAGACAATTCTGGAAATACCTTGTATACTCTAATTTATGCCAGAACTGGCAATTAATGCTGATCTGTTTGGGATGTTGTCGTGAACAACCAGCTCTCACAGCTGCCATTGAGCTGTATGTGAATCAGAACAGGTTTACGAGTTATATGTTACAATAGTTTAAAGTTGGAAGTTGTTACAGTGGATCTCTGGCAGATTTTAAAATTCAAATGCTGGCTAAGTAGGCTCAAAGATATTTTTGCATTTGGTGGGCCAAATCTAAATCACCTTATTCTGCTTTTAGTCAAGAAAAAGATTTAAATGAATAAGGATTCTGATTGTATAAGTTCTTGAGCTTTGGGCTACAGTGAGCTTCAGTAGGGATGGATCTCTGAAGTCAGAGGTGAAAAAATAACAGGCCACTGTGCTGTGCAGAGCAGCTCACGTTTTTGAAGACAGGGCTCACCTTCGATGATGAGGTTGCCTTTCTGCTGTTTGTCAAAGCTGAAGTGCAGCTTGAGTGTGCCTCTTAAATGGGGGAATGGTTTGTTTTAAAAATTGTGATTTTCAAATGTAAAATTGATGATTTCTGCTTCCTTTTGTTGCCTGTATTGCTTGGAAAGTACCACCACCCTTCACAAACAGCCATAAGAATGACATACAAAAAAACCCCAAACGTGGAGTCAAAAGTTTCAGCAGCAACTGGAATTCCTCTTAGGAGTTAATGGCTCATGAAGAGCTAAATTACTGTACAGGAGCACCTGACTGTAGCTGATATGCTATAATAATAATAATAATAGGAATTAATAATAATAGTGCTGCAGTTCTAGGTTGGCCAGCTGGTGCTGGATTTGTCCAAGGTTTGTTTTCTCAAGAGAGCTAGCAGCAGGACTGAGGCACAGGCTGCACTGCCAAGGATGGCTGGTGGGGCTTGTTTGCACCGTGACTCAAGACTGTGACTGTCCAGTTGTGGGTGACTTGCTTTTCTGGCTTGTCATGAACTAGTTTATAAACAACGTTATGAAGGAACTAGTTTTCATATATGCTCTGCATATGTGTGTGTATATAAGTACAGTTTTATATTGTTATGCTGACATGTAGTGTTTTTTCACTATGTCTGGTTCTCATATACTGCACGTTGTATTCTGTAAGTCCATTTTTTTGTTAACGATCATTTCAACTTTATGAACTTAAGGATCAAAGGTAGCAAGAAGATGGAGACATGCATAGGTACAATTGTTGACTTGCCATTCTTATGCATGAAAATGGCATATTGTAGAAAAAGTTTGTCTTACAGACTGAGAAATCTAAATAAGGCCACTATTATCCAAGAGTTGGGACTCAGAAGTAATAATGTGACACTCCAAAGGAAAATAAAAAAAGAAAACAAAACTAATAAAGTTGCTTATTTTTGTTCGTGGTACAGCAGGTCTACCTAAAGTGCTGCAGTGTAACATGGGTCTGTATCAATACCTAGAAAAGTCACCTGTCATCCCTTCTCTTCACTAATCCTTCACAGCACGTGGTAATATGCGTGACTAGAGAGACTAGACATGTGAGCACTCTGACTACAATCAGACCTTTTCAGTACAATTATGATATATTTTACTATCCTAGCCTTAATTATTTAAACCAGACTCAGTGATAAATTGTCAGTTTAAAACCACCTGCTAAGTACTCTGCCTCTGTTTTGTTTATATAAGGGCTTCGACTGGGCTGGACCCACTCGCTTCATGTATGGGATGCTGCAATCTGTTAATACTTTACCTTCTGTTTTACATATTAATTGTATCATACCTAATAATATTTTTTGCCCTAAAATGTAGGTTTTGTGTTTTATTTAACCTACAATGATTAACGCTAATAAATGTTTTAAATAACTCTGATTTGGGGATGTCTCTGGTTTCAATGAAGCAGAACAAAATAGGTCCCATTTTTCACGTCAGTTGCTCTTGAAGAAGGGCTGTCTGCAGTCTGTGGATTGCTTACCTGGGATTTAAATGCTGCTTGAAACGTGTGTGGCTGGCCTTTTAGCAGAAACTGAATGCGTTCCTGGGGGATCCTGCAGTGCAGGTGAACTTTCAAAAACCAGAAAAAGATGATCTGAAAATCCCTTTGCTAAGTTATTTGATTTATCAATTAGAAGAGAGGTACCTGAGTGGCCAGTTAGCAGCTTGGAAATTCAGAATAGTAGCTGTCAGTAGAAAGTGAGCTTGCAGTTAACCACTTGCTTTGAATAGCAACCATGACTAGTATGGCTCGTAAGACACTTTCTCTTTTGTATGTTTTTATTTCGGTGGTACATTTAATTTTTTTTTCCTACTTTATGTCCCTCAAACTTGTCTTCAGGAGTTAAGAATTAACACTCCATTAAGAAGCATGCAGTATTTCATACCTCTTGGTGCTGCTGTTTCAAGAGGTCTTTAAACTCACCAGAAGTTTTTTGCACTGGCTGGCTCATCTTTTCAAAGTTGTTACCACAACTATGAGGACTATGAATAAACGGTTGAGTTTTTAAGGAAAACAGGTTTTTGGAGTAAGGCTTTTCTAACTACTATGATAAATTCAACACACACCAGTACACAGGAAGCACAGTAACTCAAATAACAGCGCAAAACACCATTTCTTTATGTAAGGAGAAACCAGCATTTCAAAGGGGATTACACAGGTTCTGAGTTTAGTTACTGCTTGAAGATACCTGGCAGGATCTGTTCCCTGCTTTAAAGCTTTTATAATCAGATTTAAAAAAATCATGTATCTTATCTCCAGCTATGCATAAACAAAAATGAGCCCAGGTGTCTAACTGTAAACTGGAAAAGGTGATGTATTTAATTCCAGGAAAGCCTAAGTAAGCCCCTCTTCACTATTATCAGTGTGTTGGAAAATCAGAAGTGAACTCTGTTTGTCCTTTCAGTCTGGAAAGAGTTGCGCCCCTTGATGGATCTGTCCTTGGGTTGTCAGTGGGGTGTTTTACACGGCTTGGAAGCATGTTCCTGTAGTGCCTGAGGTTATTTTAGAGTAGAATTTAGCAATGAGAGGGGAGCAGCATAACTGGCTGGAAAATAAACCTCCTCGGCTTTTCTTTTAAAGACTGACAGTTGTGTCTTGGGGTACTTAAGGAAAAGTATTTAACATTTCAGCCTTGAAAATCTTCACAACTGCAGCTTCAGTCTTTCTGCAAAGAACATCATAGGACACCCTGCTGTGATCTCCTGAGCACTGTTCTGAAATCAGGACAGCAAAACTGATGAAATAGTCCGTGTATCCACTCTGCACCTCCACCCCCTCACCTAATCTGCAAAAGTGTTCAGGCTACTACCAGCTTTGTGAAATGCCTCCCTTCCCTGACTCAAAAACAATAAGCTGCAGGTTTTTCATTTGTTTTTTTTTTTTCCCCCTCGATGTTGTTTTACACAAGACTATGGAGTAATTTCCTTAAAAGCATTAAAACACTCATGGGAGGATAGACTGGCTAAAATTATTTGTACAAATGTCTCCGTTAATTGGCGCAAGTTATTCCCTAAGGACTCTGCGTCAGCGATAGGATGCATTCATGTGTAATGGGGTTCTTGACCATTAATGAGGTCCACTTTTGATTACATCCGTTTTTTAACAGCTGGACCAGGGGTAAATTCATTGCTTGATATAAATGCTCTCTCACTGTCCAAAAGTAAAACTCTTCATTAGAAACTGTAAAATCAATGGTTGACCACATTTAGCAGGTTAGATGAGAGGGAATAAGTAATAGCATAATGTAGCATAACGCAGCCTTTTTCGTGTCTGAAAAATCTATTTCAGACGGGTTTCTTCTCTTTCAATTAAGAAGAGTCCTTATTGCAAAATGTCTGTATTTCTGATACTACCAAGTGGGTCTTGATGCAGGTTACTTTACATTATCACTTGTCACCGCTGTGTATTTTGTGGGAACGTGAGGACAGGCTCGTGCTACTAGCATTCATGATCACTGTGTTTTCAATAGATGTGGTGTAGAAGTGTTACTGAAATTTTGTAACACAGTTGTGAAAACTTGAAGACAGTACACTGGCAGAACTTGAAGTGTAAGAGACCTGTACTAACTTGCATTTAGTGTCACACCAATTAACAAGTTTTTAATAAGTTGTCATTATTCAGTGCAGAAGAGTGTAGCACTAGGGTGGAAGAGAATTTTGAGGTTTCTGGTTAGGTATTAAACATTTATCAGCTTGGGAAGGTTTTCTTTTTTCTGGCTTTTAAATTACTCCAGCCAGAAATCATTTTTATCCCTCAGACTCCCTGAAGTATTTAAAAAAAAAAAAAAAAAAGCTTTCTTTGAGAATTACTGACCTTGTTTTCTGAAAACCTCCCTGAGAACCCGAGCTTTATCTTTCCCATCATCTGTCAGAAGTTCTTTGAGACAGACCTTATTTATGATGAAACACTCAACCTTTCTGATTGCCACACTCTGGGAATTTTAGAAAACAAAAATGCATTTCCCCCGAAGTCCATTTAATTCACATTTATTTTACCTAGTCAGTGCCTTTCCTGCTCCCTCCATGGCAGTAAAATACATGTTTAAATTAGACGATAAATACCTAACAACTAAATCCCTGTTCCCCTGCAGCAAGTAGGGTACTCTAGGGAAATGATCTGTTACGGGCTAAGAGAGAGACAATCCCTACGGTTCTGATTACATATTGAGAAGTACCAATCAATAAGGAAGTCAGCTTCTACATCTAGGAGATGCCCTTGAGGAAAATGAACATCACGTTCCTTCCTCTTTGTCAGTATAACATGACTTGGGGGCTAAGTGATAGCATTGCTATTACTGACTTAAAATAAATAAAAAATGAATAAGAGGATAGTAACAATTCCCCTTCACTTGTTTAATAGGGTTGAAATGTAGGTTAAGCACCTTATAAAAGAAGACCCTGCTTCTTGTAATCTTCAAAGGATCTGGCTGCTTTGCTGACAAATATATGTCAGGTGTTTTCACAGAGTTTTAGCAAGAAAGAGCAAACTGGATGACGCAGTCCATTTCAAAATCTCTTTCCAGTATTCTAGCTCTGAAAAACAGAAGTCATCATCAAACCTACAATCACTATCAAGTATCCAAGTTCCTGTCTGTGTTCATCACTCATCACATGGGACAATTTTGCAGTGTAGATATTTACCAATAAAGCATAAAATGTGTAGTAGGAATCTAATAAGAGCCCTCAGAAAGAAGGACGTTCAGAATAAAGACTGAAATTTTCTGTGCTATTTCTTGAGACAGTCAGGAACCCAAGTGAGAATGGAATAGCTTTCCTGGCACCATTCCCTTCAGAGATACCGTTTGTCCTCTGAGTTTCACCACGATCTGTAGGTCATTCCTGGTTCTCGGGGAAAATTTGCTTTCAAGGTGGCAACCTGAACCGCCTGCTGGCACCAGACCAGCTCTCCTCCCACGGCACAGCCTCTGAAACCGCAATGTTTCTCCCCAGAGCCCCCGTAAGGAGGGACAGAAGCTCTATTAGCGGCTGATGTTTCTCATGGAGGTGACTCTGTTTCTTGGCAGTTTTGAATACAAAGGAGGCTTTTGAGATATGCTGGAAATATGAACTCATAATGATCTAGGAAAGGGCTCTCAACAGATAAGTTTGTTTCCTTGTGACAGAGATACCAAAAAGGAAACGCTTTTTTTTGTAAGTTTAGAACTTATCGTGCTTTAAGCCTTGCCAGCAACTAGGCACCACACAGCCACTTGCTCACTCCCCACCCACCGCAGTGGGATGGGAAGGAGAACTGGAAAAAAAATAAATCTCATGGGTTGAGATAAGAATGATTTAATAACTAAAGTAAAATAAAATGTAACACTAACAATAATAATTAAAAAATATACTACTACTACTAGTAATGAAAAAGAATATTAAAAAACTCCACAAAGCAACAACCAAGAACAGACGAGTGATGCACAAGGCAATTGCTCACCACTCACTGACTGATGCCCGAGCAGTGATCCGCCCCTCCTAGCCAACCCCCCCCCAGGTTACGTACTGCGCATGACGTTCTACGGTATGGAATATCCCTCTGGGTAGTTCAGGTCAGCTGTCCTGGCCATGCTCCCTCCCAGCTTCTTGTCCACCTCCTCACCGGCAGAGCATGGGAAACGGGAAAATCCTTAACTTAGGATAAACGCTACTTAGCAACAACTAAAACATCAGTGTGTTATCAACATTCTTCTCATACTGAACTCAAAACATAACACTATACCAGCTACTAAGAAGAAAATTAACTCTACCCCAGTCAAAACCAGGACAGAACTGAAAAGAAGGGACAAACATGATGGTGTCCTACCCTGGAAGATACTCTTCATGGTGGGTCACAACCCCATCAAGGTGATAGAGAAGGAACAAAAGCAACGTCTGAAATAGAAAATTTGAATTTAAGGTAAAAAGAATATCACATTATAAAGGGTCCAAGAGTGCATATACATGCATTTCGTGGCACAGCCGTGTTAACACCATTGTTACTTAAGAACCCCAGCTAAAAATGAGCATGAACAAATAGAAGATTAAGACTGCATCAGGTGCCTAGACTCCACCTGTAAAAAATGATACCATATCTTTACCTGTGGGTATGCCTGAATTTACATAATACAAAGTCCACTGAATAAAAGACAATCCCCATTCTTGTAATCCATGACACACCAGTTACTGAGTTGGAGCCCTGAACAAAGGGCTTTGGCTAATACATTCCAGTGCACTTACGCAGCCACCCTGCCTGCATGATTCAGCTTTTCATGAAGCTTGATTCTGGCTGAACGATGTCTTGGAATGATGGGTAGTTCTGCATGAAAAGTGCAAATTGTTCCAGAGAAGACTAAGGAAGAAAGAATAAGATTGTGATAAATGTATCCAAGTAGATTTGCATTGACTGATTTAACCGCAGCATGTAGTATGTACTTAAGTACTTGCTGCTGGGAGTATAAAGGCTTTACAATAAGACAACATCCATAATCGAAAGACAAAATGGAGGGATTTTAATTTTATTTTTCCCGGGAGGAAATTGATGCCTTAGAAAATCCACAAGACCTGAGTCATCAAGTCATCAGTGTCAGCAGGCATGTCTGTCAGACACCACGCGTCATCTTACTGTGAATCACACACCAGTAAAAGATACATACCATGGCAGAAAATTGCACCCCTCCTTGCGTGACAGACACAGCTTAAAAAATGACAGAGCCTGAAGCAGCTACCAGATGAGAAGGAGCGCCTCTGTCGGAGAAGCCTGTTTTGCATCATACCAGTGATAACGAGGTGAGGGTGTCTGGGAGCTATGGGTTTCAAAGCTCTGGGAAAGTGGCTACTGAGCTATTTGGGAAGGTGGTGTCTGGTCTCTGGTCATGGAGGAGAGCCTGCTGTTACTGAGGCTGCCTTCTGACAGGTCTGCTTTTGAAGAAAGCTATGTTTTTTGGTGAAATGGTGCCCAAATTCCCATATGAGGTCCCCATTTCCTGAGGCGTTTGAGGAAAGTTCTTGTGTTCCCTGCTATTGTCAACCAGCATTGGTAATTTTCCTTCCACTTAGCAGGAGCTCGAAGGCATAACTAAATCCTGGATGTGAGATAATTCCAATGCGTATTTTAAACCAGCCAGCCACAGGCAAGAAAAGCAAGTTCAGAAAGTTGTGATTTTCTTTTGGTACCTTCAGGTCATGCTGGAAACGTAAGCAAGCTGTGTTTTAAGCTAGGTGGCCTACCTGACTTCATACACAACTGTGTCACAGAAAGTGTGTGATGAGGTGATATAAAGATTCTCTGTCAAATTTCACAGACGTGTGCAATTTTAAACAGAGCTGTTCCTATAATGTCACAGTTGTCATTTACCTACGTCTTTCGTACTCAGAGCTGGTTTAAGGAGAGTGAGATTTTGACTGATTACGACAGAGTATAAATTGCCTCCCTTCTCCCACCAGGGTAAATGCCTCCAGTTTAGGTATCTGCCTTCTCTTCAACTGCCATCCTTCTATGAGGCCGCTGAATAAGAGCAACTTTGGGTCAGGACTTTGAGGCCTTGAGGCTTAAGGTTGCCTCGGCATACATTGAATTACCACGCTGTCAGGCCCCCATGGCAACTCCCTCACTTTCATCAGAACTGGCCTCTGCATTGCCTCATACAAGAGTAGGCTTCATCAGTGGTTTTGTGCATTTCTAAGTTTTCCTGTGAGGCAACGGCAAATATTTCATTTCCTTATGATGTCATCTGGTATCTGCTGATGACACAATGAAGGAAAATAGTGTTGAGTTCTATTAGCTACTCCACTCACACAAAGGCAATGAAGACAGTGAGAACTGAAAATGTGCAGAAATCTGTTTAAGCTCATCTTGGGTAAGCTCTACCATCCTAGTTTCTAGAAAAGGAGTCCAGTAATTGATAGATATTGCTGTGGTCACCCCATCAAGCGAATTACTTCTGCTTGCATTTAAGAATTAATCCATCTATGTTAGCCCAGCTGAAACAATCAGAAGTTGGGTCAATCATAATATGGCCAGAAGCCCTCCCATCCTGTCTAGTCTTTTATAAGGAGTCGTTACTGAAATTTGTTAGAAATCAGTCAGTGGCCCAAATACGTCATTCAGAAACCTCTATCCAGTTCACACTTTAAGAGACAAACATAAGATTTAAAACCTCATTTCATTTTTCAATAAATATAAAGGAAAAATATTGTGAAGAAATATGCATGATGTCACTGGAATACACGAGCTTTCCCAAACGCATGGCAGTTTTTAAGGAAGAGCCCAATTCTCAGATTTAAAATGTGACTTAGTAAAAATGTAATGATGCGGTTCCTTGCTTTGCTGTCCATCAAAGCTATCCAGATCAAGCCTCCTAAGATTTGCTGAAGATTACATGCCAGACTTGGAAACTCGACTTAGAATCTGAAAATTGTCTAAAGAGTGATCTTTCTGGATCTTACCCATCCCTAAGATTGAACATCCAGTATTTTAACTTGGTTAAAGTTTTGTTACTGATACATAAGCCAAAATCAAGCTCAGCTGTTTCTGTCACAATTGTATTGTCTCTGTATAGCTAAAAAGAGCAAAATGCAACGTTCTCTTTTTTGAGATGATGTGAGTGAAACTGAATTAACCTGGGGACTATTTTCTGGATAAGAAAGCACAGTTTTTACTAAGCTACTTTGAAAAGCTGAATTTTTTTCTGTTATAATAATGAAGTGATATGAAATTCTTTCCCTTTCACTGTATGTGTGAGAGAATGTTCATCAGTTAAAACAAAACACATTTAAATCTTCAGGGTTGAATGCTCCCAAGTGTATGACAAAAATTGGTGGAGGTACTTGGAGCCATTCATATTCATTCTGAACAAGTACTGGTGCACAGGGGAAATTTCAGATGCCTGGTAAAAAGTGAATGTGGCACACTGTAAAGAATAAACGTGATGGGTTCAGATAATTACCAGCATTACATAGACCCTGGGCAAAATACTAATAAAGACAGATATGGGAAACAAATAGAAATTCATTCATAGGTAGTTGCTTATGTAATGTTAATCAATATATTTTTAATGGAAAATAGGTGCATTCAAGCAACAAGACAAGACTAAAAGGCAGTTGCTTAAGGTAGATGGATTGCTTCAAGTCATTTGATGTAGCCCTGCATGACAATCTGGTAAAAAATCCCAGCACTATACAAAATCAATTTACCTGTATCAAATGCTCTGCAAACCAATTAGCAGCTACCTCAGCATGTTTCTACTCTCTTTTAATGGGTTATTTAACAGCTTCAAAGGAGCCAACGCAGTTCAATGTCTTTATCAGTGATGTGGAAGAAAACATAAACTCTTTGCTGATAACTTTGCAAATGACACCAAAATTGCTGGAAAGGAAAGAAGGAAGAGAACAAAACGACCTAAGGGTATTTAACACGGTGCTTCAGATCTTAAGCTAGTGTTTAAAATAGGATAAGTCTCAATATGGAAGAGATACTATCCCCTATCTGTCTATGGTGGGACTCTCTGAAGCCTCTGGTGCTGGCCCAGAGAGGGAGGGTGGTGAATGAATAGAAACTACCCTGTAATCCACTATAGATTCCCATTTTCCTCATTTCTATTATTTGCCTTATTCAGGGAAGGAAAAAATGCAAGGAATGGACAGGCACAGGAAAAAATCACACTCCAGGTTTGCAGTGTCTGACTCTGGTTTTCTATTAAGTTGCTATTAATTTCAATTAAATTGCTTTATCTCATACTAGGGACAAATGAGGAGAAAGAACACCTGCCTCATTTGAAGGTGAAAGAAGGGGGAGCTTGCTGGCCTGTCTGTCTGCTAGCCAGTGGGAAGAGAGGGGCAGGAGAAATGTAGATTGGGAGAGAGGGAAGGGAAAAACCCCTCAGCAAAATAGGACAGAAGTCATTTTGGGGTGATGGAATGGGAGCAGAAGGGTCTCAATGCACTATAGTGTGTTTCTCTCTGAAAAGCAGAATTGAAGCCATGAAACTTGTGGAATTAAAATAATGATTGCACAGTTAAAGTCTGTATTAAAAGGCATGCTCACAAAATATTTCAAGCGTTTCACTCCATGAATGTAACAGTGGAACATCTAGTTACGTATTTCTCTGCAACAGGTATGTAGTGGGTGAGTGGGTGCACTCTCCCAAACTTCCCTGTTAGCGCTTGGTGTTGGGGGAGGAAAATGGCAAATATCCACAGTTGTAGGTGGAGAGCCCTGCACAGGGCTGCAGTGCCCTCAGCATCGGTGGGGCCTGCCAAAGGGCAGGAGGGACTCGGCTGCCCACAGGGAGGGGGAGCATCGGGAACTGCGCACAGCGTGACGGATCGCTGGCCGATGGGCACAGGTGGGTTGGGAGCAGAAAGGTCCCCCCCAGGATAACACAGGGCAGAGCATCTTTTGCTACATGGGGCTTTCTACAGGCCTTTTTACCCCTTGCAACTTCAAAAATGATGTCAGGTGTTCCAGAGTTGCCTCTGCAAAGTGTTCATACCTGTTTTAAGGTGACCCACCAAAGTACCAGAACAAAGTCTGAAAGACACGTCCCTGTTCTTGCACGGTGTATCAATTGCACATTGCAATCTAACGGGTCCTCATGGGGATCATTTGTACAATTAAGCTATAAATAATTCAGTGTTTGGCAGTCAAAGATTCCATCAATAATAATATGCAGACTTTTTTCTTTTTTTCTTCCCTGAATACAAAGTAAATAAATATTTCATAACTGATCTCTCAGGTAGAGTGTTCAAGCTTGTGTGAAGACACAGAACATGTCTGCAACAAACAAACTGCAGTGGGGAGATGATTCCAGAAACCTTGTGTCTTTCCTCCTAGAGATAATGAATTAATGAAGAGCGAAGATCTTTCATGTGTGTATTAGCCCCATATTAGTAACCCTAGCTTCCTGCATCTGTTAGCGGAGCATTTTGAGCACTTACCTGTTTCCTGCCACAAGGCAAGGGTAAGAGAAAGAATTTCCAGGAGATGCACGCAACCCATGAAAGCAGAGTGGCTGCAGATGCCCACAGGAGCTGTGATTTTGCAAATCTGCAAACTCTGAACTTTATGCATATTAGTATTCCTCTGGACTGCATAAATATGTGCAATTGCAGAGGCAGAGCTTTAGCTGCCATAAGTGCTTCTGATTTAATTGATCATTCAGAGTGGAGGAAAACGTTTATGCTATTTGGTAACAGACTATGGGGGAATGGATATTTCCTCATCAGTCACTATGAAACTGATTGAATCCACTGACAGTCTGAATTTCTCCACATCTCCCCTTCTTTTGCTCTGCCCATTTTCAGGCTCTCAGCTAATTTGATCTTTCAGCAGAGACAAACAGTTCATTCTCACGTCCACGATACCTGTTTATTTTTGAAGTGTTGTTAACATAGTTTTTGCTGTCTCTTGCTGTCTTGCCCTGCTTAATTGACGTAAAAAATAGCTGTCTAAAATGTTCTTCCTTGAGAAAAGTTGCTAATTTTTCCCCAGAGACCTTATCCTTGTGTCTGTCTTCAGTCAGTTCTGCTCAATTTTGTAAGAAAAATCTAGCAGTTCTTGTTCAGCATGTGTTTATTTTCTCTTGTAACCATTGCAAACTAATGTACCCTGGGAAAAGGAGTTGGATTCTTCTCATTTGCAAATACCATTAACAGAACTGTGGACCAAATTCCATACGCAGCTCCAAATTACACACTCAATTAGGGCCTGATCCAATGCTTATTGAAGTCACTGGAAAAATTCCCCCTGATTTTAATGGACTGTAGCTCAGACCTTGGGGAATGGACATTTCCACTACAGATGATCAGTTTAATCTTTGAGCATGCTGGAATTTACACAGTGATAGACTCATAGGGCTGGAAAGGACTTCAGAGGTCACATCTCAAGGCAGGATCAGCTAAATTTATGTCTCCCAGCAGCTGTCTAACCTGTTCTTAAAGGTCAGTGACTGGGACTCCACAGATTGCGCTGCCAGGCAATCCTTTTCATTAATTATCGTTACTCTTAAGAAGTTCTTCATATCTGCTCTAAATCAGTTCTTGCACCGATCTACATCTGTTCCTTCCTGCCCTATTCAAAGTAAACGAGAACAGACTATTTTCTTTCTCTTTGCAATAGTTTGTAATGTATTTGAAGACTATTGCCGAACACGCGAGTCAATCTTGTCTTCCTTAGGCTAAAAAACCTCGGTATTTCAACCTGTTCTCATGTTTCAATCTGTCTGTTTTCTGGATCTTAGTCATTACAGGTCCTCTCTTCTGGACTCCCTTCAATGATCCCACACCTTTCCTGAAGGATAGTGCCCAAAACCGGACACAGCACTTCAGTGCAGGTCTTACCAGCGCTTAGTAGAGGGAAAGCACTTCATGTGTCATGCACGGTCTCAGTACAGCCCTTGTCTTTCACACATCGATATGACATTATTTGCTCCTATTTACCTTGTGACCCATTAGAACTCAACCTGGATATAATTTGAAAATATAATTTGAGGGCTTCCTGGGACCACGCAGGAGATGCTGAGAGCAGAATTAGCATTGCAGAGCTGCTATGTGTATTAATGGAGCGAATGAAAGGGGAAATCTGAAGCCCCGCTGCCAGATGAGTTCTCCAAACTGATATTGAGAAAGACCATGATGTTGTTTGCAAGAATGTCAGATTGGAAAGGAGATGCAATGACCACAGGGCACCATCATGCTGTTTCTGCAGAATTACTTCTCAGGTTAAGACTGTTATGTAAGACAGTTTTTCTTTTCTGGAGGTGAGTTTCAACTAAGTAGTTATGTTTGTATACTTATGACACGTATCTGATTTTTTGCTACACTTTAGCAAAGAGTTTATGCATTTTTAGAAATGCAACACCAGCAAACAACAACCAACACACACACATTCCATATTTTGTATACTGAATTGTCTCATTACATCCCTCATGAAAATATATGAACTCTTAAAAACCAATTCTTGAAAACAGTATTAAAAAATCCACTTCCTTAGTAACTTTGTCTTTTATCAAAGGACTAATGTCTTTCCGCACATTTGAAATTGGGTCAGGAATCATTCAGTTCTTTAAATGCTGCTTTAAACCACAAAGACAAGATACCATTTTTGTCTTGTTCCTACATTAAGTTAATGGTCTAGGGCATTTTTGTGTTCAGCAGAACAGAATAGGTCCAAAATATGAAAAACACATCAAATTTTATGCTATAGCTATTTATGAGAATGCCATTATGTGTTATTGGCTCCTCTCTACTTGAATATTCAACATGCATCATATGTTTTTATAATATTGTCACTAGGTAAAGAAATACACTGTAGTTGAACGAGCTCGAAGACATTCAACCAAGATCTACCTTTCCAATCTGTGGCAACATTTCAATAATGCCATAAGTCTTCAATGATAGTGTGGACTGTAATTTTACCTTTGACTTACAATATAACAAGTGGGCCTAAAATTATATATGGAACTCATTAGCAGTCAAGTAAATGATGACTAGAGCCTGCTGTATGAACAACTTTGTATTTCAGAAGACGAACAGCAGCACCAAAAGGCCAGGTATTTCCTTAAAGAGAAATTAAAACATACTCTTACCTTTATACCTTTGCATTTTGCAACATTCACTGACTTGGCAGTGCAGGATGCATGAGACACTTCACTGAGCGAGATCTAGAATTTTCCCATTAACACAACACGTAATGTGGCACTTGGTTGCTTTTTCCGACAGTCTTAATAATACCGAGAAATTGCAAAGAAGGTCATGATATTGTTTTATTGCAAGACATTTTCAAGTTCAGAATTGGAGGGACTGAATAAACTACCTGCATACTAAACTGTGGAAAACAGTATTATGAAACTGAACCTACTCTGCTACTTCTCAGGTATAGAAAGAGCTTGTTTAATATTTAATAGCAAATACTTTTGAAAAATGTCAAACTGTCTCCAAACTGAGATTTTAGAACAATGATACTGAATTCAGATCATGACAAACATTAAGATCTACAAACACACAGGACAAATGTTGACCTCAGATTAAGCAAATGTTATCCTTTTGCAAGCAGTGATGAAGACACTAAAGACACTTCTGGAATGACATCATGCTCTCACTGAAATCAGTGAGAGAAGTTCTATTGACTGCAATAGATCCAAGATGTCATTCTTGAGCTGTGCTATGAGGGGTTAAAATGAAATGAATCAGATCTTGGAGAAGGCTGCCAGATACTGCTGATCAACAGCACAGGTGTTGTTTAACATGAAAAATGACATCAGTCTGGATGAAATGAAAGCACTAGATCACAAATGACACTAAACACAACAAAACAGATTAATGCATTATTAAGGTTCGCAGTGTGTTCAAACAACAACAAAGAGTACACTAAAAAAACATGCTCATACATAATTACCATTAAGCCACCCACTCAGTGTTTATGTACTAACTTTGCCATTACTATAACACAAAATGTGCAGGCTGAAGCTGGACAGGCAAGCACTAAGCCGCGCTGCCCAGGGAGGCTGTGAAATCTCTGTCCTCGGAGGTTTTAATGACCCCACAGGACAAAGCCCTGAGTGATCTGGCCTGAATTCAGTTTTGTCCCTGCTTTGAGTTGGAAGTTGAACTGCAGCCCTCCTGGGGTCCTCTCCAGCCTCAGTGATGCTCCCTCTGTGAGCCGTGGCTTGATGCTGTGCCCTGTCCTTCACTCCCTGCCTCTCCACATGTTGGTGATAAGGATTAACTCCGTCCTCCCCCAGCCCCTGCACATCCCCTGATGTCAGTTGTATCTATCGCACAACCATGCCCAACAAGGTGTTTGCACCAAAAACCACGCATGGAAAAACCTGTAAGACCTGTTGTCATATTAAGGAGAGATCTTAATTTCTGGTTCTCCTCAGATTTTCTTATACAGGAGATGCGTAAAAGAATTAGAAAACGGAGATATTTCTGTCTTCTAAATCTGCATAGAGGAAGCTTCTTTTGAATTTGTACTCTTGACTTTTTTTTTAACCCCATTAAAAGGGGAAAAGACAGAGCCTTTTGTGGCATTTACTATTTGGCAGCAGTTCCCCCTGTCTTGATTCTTTGCAAGACAAGACCCAGTTCTTCTGGTACACAATCACCAGGTAATTCTGGAGCCGAATCACTGTTTCTGAGAAGTGTACACTATGGCTTAATCTTTGGTGGATTTGTGAAAAGAAACAGAGAGTGGAGGTAATAGAGTAAGTGTCCATGTTAACAGAAGAAGAAAAAAACATATTAGGACAGAAAAAACCCCTCTGTCTTCCAGTTTATCTTCCAGATCCCAAGGGTAAGAATGCATAAACAGACTGGAACATTGTTTTTGCTAACAAAGACCAGCAGACCACCAGACAATAACTTTAAATATTGCACTGTAAATAAAGGATGTAAATGAAGATGCTGTTTCATGTGATTCACAAAATAAGTCTGTAGCCAGAAAACTGCAGCCAGAGTAGTTGCAGACCTCTAATGACCTTTCTACATATATGCCACGTAACTCTGCCTGTTGAGGCCAATTCCAATCAGGTAACACTGCTCTGAAGTACTTTTCTAGAGCACGCCTCACTTATTTCTTCTTCAGTCAGTGATGGTATTAAAAGTCACATGGGTGTTTGCTGTTGGCAAGGGAGTCATGGAGGAAAGTGCTAAAGTAGGCAGGTGTGATGGTGGCAGGCCTGGAGGTGAGGCTGGCAGCTGAAATGGAAGGTGAGGGCTCTGCTGGAGCCAAGGCAGAGCCTGAACCTAAATTACTCCTCCCCTGCAGAATGGCTTCAAAACCTTTCCTTTGTGGTTGGGGCTGAGGTATTCACCAAAGAAATTATGTGATCCACAAGTCTTACCACGATGAGGAGCTGCATTTGAAGGTAAAACATTTTAGTCATTTCAATGTATTTATTATCAGGACATATTTTTCAAATGGGTTATTATGGTCATATACGTGTTCTCAGCATACCTACACCAGATTGCAAGAGAGGAAAAAATAAACGTGTTAATCTTTCTGACTTCATTTCCATCACCTGTACTCCAACCTCCCATGAATATGGATTTACGTATCTTACAGCCAGATGCTTCAGCAGTAGATTTAGGACACAAGAATCATCAAGGTTCAGATGGATTTGGCTATCTGTTTTTTCTTGTTTGTTTGTTACCAGTGTATCCAAGTATCCCAAGACGCACCATCTGCTTGAAAGTATGGTATTAATGAAAACGCCTGCAGCGAAAACACCGCATCTGACAAAAAATGCAAGCGAGAAGGGTGGCAAATACGCTGTGTCCCTGCCTACTAATAAATAACGGCTCCTATTTCTCATTCAGCTTTTGCAGGAGCTCAATCTCTCCCAACACCGACTCCCTGGCAATACCCCGAAGCCTTCACCCGACGGCAGTTCTCCCATTCGAGGAGAGTTTTTGGCCGCTCTCCAGGCCTCTCTGAGAGCCGGGCCCCTCCGCTCGGCTGCCCGGGAGCTGCCTTTAGGCCCGCCCGCAGCCGCCCCGGGGCGGGGCCGCACCACCGAGAAGCGGGTGCGCTCGGCTAGAGCGCCGCCCGCCATAGAGAGCGGCCCGCGGGGGGTAGAGCGGCTGCACCCATAGAGAGGGTGCTAAAAGGGTGATGAGCGCAATGGGGGGGGACGGTACGGGCCGGACCAGCACCGCGCTCTGCGGGAGAGGGGCAAGAGCACGGCCCGCAACGGGCGGCGGCAGAAGACAAGGCTGCCCCGGCAGCTATAAAGAGCTGGGAGGCCGTCGTATAGAGCGCCGCACGCACCATAGAGACCTCAACGGGTGGATAGAGCGCCACACGCACCGTAGAGCTCTGACAGGCCGGATAGAGCGCCGCACGCACACCATAGAGACCTGGCGGTCCTGCGAACGTGGAGACGGCGGGAGGGGCGAAAAGACTCCGGGGATGGAGAGTGTCTGCGGAGAGGCTCCCGCCGCGGAGCAGGCGGGGTGTGCGATGAGCGTCGCTGCCGGGAGAGCGAAGGGGCGCTTGATTTCTTTAACCGTAGAGCGGCCCTGGGGGGAACCATAGAGACGCTGCAGCCTAGAATGTCGCGTGTGCGTGAGGCGCATGCGCACTGCGCTGGGGCAGGGGCCGGCGGCGGGGAGACGCCATGTTCGTCATGGCCACCGGGACCGGGACCGGGACCGGGGCCGGGGCCGGGCGGGGGAAGCAGCCCTGTCCCAGTCCTGGCTCGCCGCTTCCCTCGGCTTGGCTGCGGCCTGCGCCCGGGGAGAGACGAGGCGTGCCGAGGAGCGGGACCGGGACCGGGCCGAGCCTTCGGGAACCGCCGGCACCGGGAGGGGGGGGACGGGCAGACATGGACCTTTTGGGGTACAAAATGCACCGGAACACCGACTGGTGTGTGAGGGAGGCTGAGGGGAGGCGCGGAGCCAGGCAGGCAGCGGGTCCGCCCGCTGGAGGGCCGCCTCGTCCCGGCGGTGGCGGCTGCCGCCCCCCCGGCCCCTTCGCCCTCCCGCCGCCTCGCTGGGACCGTGTTCCCAGCCCTGAAGAGGTGCCCTGGGGCATCTCCCGGCTGGTCACCCTGCCCTGAGCGGGGTGGGGGACACACCGCCGGGTTCCTTCGGGCAGCGGTTCTGATCTCGGGTGTTTCGGGTTTTTCTCTAGCACGAAGCGTTTTCAAGGCAGGATGGTGGTGCTGAGTTGCCTTTGGGTACGGATGCAGCGAGCCGGCTCCGGCAGCGGGAGGAGGCAGGTGGCACCGGGGACACGGGGCTGGCAGCGTGACGCAGGGCGGCACTGGAGCTCTTGAGGTTTGGTTAGGCGTGGATAGCTTTAACCCGTCAGTCGCATGCTTAAAGGTGGTGTTTCTGTAGAGGAGTGGATAGCCCCCACTCGTCCCATCAGCAGTTGTCTGTGCCCCATCTGTGGTGCTGAGGAGAAGCCCCCCCCGAGACCCTGCTCCTCCTCGCAGGTGCTCTGAGGTTGCTTTCTGGCCTGGAGGGTGTCTGGGGATGTCCCTGTCAGTTGGGGACGAGCTGTGCTGGCAGCCAGCGGGGATGGCAGAACCTCCCAAACCTGCTAACCCTGCTTCCACCCAGCGCATCGGACACGTCCTGAGCCCTGGTGTCCTCAGAGGTGTCTGGGATGGGAGCCACATCCCTGGCTGGCAGCTGCCCCATCTCATGTGCTGGAGATGGGGCGGGATGAGGTCTCATTTGTGCCTCCTCGGTACCTGTGTGGACAAACCACCCCAGCAAAGTACCCAGCGCTTTTCCCCTGTCTGTGCTGTGCCACAATTTCCACGCCTGGTTTTCCAAAATTCAGGCTTTTTGAGTCCTTCCAGTTTCCCTGCCATCGCACTCCTGGGTGCGCTGGTCTGGCAGGAGGCGGAACGGCTGGTTGCTGTGATTGCCTTCGCAGCGAGGGGACGTGGTGGTGTGTCACCACAGCTTTCTGTTTTCTGAGAGTGTTTTTCAGGAAAGGGGTGGGGGTGGCGCCTGGAAAGGCAGAGGAGCTGGCAGGGATCTGCTGCTTCCCAAAAACTCGGTGCAGCTCCCAGGGGAGGTAAACAAGTTAGTCACTCGGTGAGCTCACGGCAGAGGCATCTCGGCCTCCATGAGAATTTGTCGCGGGCCTTTCCTGGGCTGCCGGGGTGCGAGCGTGCCCCCGTGCCGGCTCCCTGGAGGAGGCAACAGCTGCGGGCCATGGCTGGCCCCGTGCTCCTCGTGCTCGGACAGTGCCTGTCGCCTGTCCCTCGGTCCTCCTCCCCGCACCGTGGTCCTGGCAGGGAGCCCCGGCCCCTCTCCCACCATGCCCTGGCACTCGCGGCACCTCTGACGTAGCCCCTGAGCTGAGAAGGGACTCGGCCGGGTGTCCGCGGGATCCAGGCATGTTCCTGACGTAAGCGACGGACGTGAGCAAATACGAATAAATAGTGAATCAACTGAAGGGGTGCCGTCCGGGTTCTGGGGGAGACTGGGGGGCTCTGGGGAAGGATGATTCCCCCTCCTGTGGTGTCTCCGCTGGCTGCGTTTGGGACGGGCAGCGCGGCGGCGGCAGGACTTCCCATGGTTTGTGGCTCGCGGGGTTGTTTCTTAGACCGAGGCGCCCTTTGGGGTGTGGAGCGTGCTCTGTGGAGCTCAGTGGGATTTCGGTCCTTCTCGTGCCCGGCAGCGCTGAGCCTCTGCTGCTGGCACGTACCTGCTGGGTCTCGTGGGGCAGGGGCAGGCAGTGCCGGCCCCCCCGTCAGAGGTGTGCTGGCCAGCCGCTGGCTGCCCCAGGTGCCCGGCGCTTCGGACGTGCACCTACTGCTTGGCCGTAGCACGTAGGAGCTCGTGTGCTGAGAAGGAAAGTGGCTGGGATCTTTCTGGGGATTTCCCAGAGAGAGTTGGGATCTGGGAATTTTCTGTGTTCCCCCCTCCCCCAACTCCCCTGCTCCCCTCCTTCCTCCAGCGGTGGCTCCGACTCGCGTGCTAGTCCCAGGGTCACAAGCGGTTTTAAAAAAAGCAACAGCCCACACAATGCTCTTCCCTTCTGTAATGGGTGCTGGTGACGAGATACCGCATCCGGCCCGGAGGATACAGAATTAGCCCTCTGCCTGGGAAAGGCCCTGCCAGTCCCTGCCGGCAGCTCCAGCGCCGCAGGGCTCTGAGGTCAGCAGCGCGTCGCCACGCGCGGAGGAAAGCGACTCCGCATCCTACAGATGCGTCCTCCATTGCGCTCGCTCGTTCCCCTCTGAGGGGTCGTGCGAGAAATCGGTCTCCCTTCCCTGCTCCTGGGATTTCTTGGAGGTTGCGTTGCCGGTGCTGATGTCAGGCGGTGCATTCTGTGACGTGCGGGGCACCTTGCAGGTTGCTCTCTATGCGTGGCTTCTGCGCTGGCGAAAACGGGGGGATATTTCCGCAGGTCAGGGCAGGGAATTTACATTTTACAGGAAACGTGGTAATTTCCACAAGAGCAGCAAGAACAAAGGGCAGCTGAGCAGATAGGGGGTATTCCTGGAAATATCCTGGTTCACAGGACAAAAATTCTGAAAAATGTCAAAGTGGGTATAGGAACTGTTTCATTTTGATGCGCATCCAGACCAACCTGAATGTCACCGTCCAGCCCAACTCAACCCAATACAACCCAAACAGCACAATGCATTACAACCCAACCCGAGTGATGCAGCCCTGCCCACCTCAACCCAACACGAATGACCCAACCCAACAGGAATGATCCAATGTAACACAACCCACTGAGAATGACACATCCCAACGGGAATGATGTGACATGGCCCAACTCAACACAACCCAGCAAAACCCATCATGGATGACACAGCACAGCAAGATCGGAGGAAAAGCCAGAGGACCCTTTAAGAAGGTGAAGGAGAGGAGGGTCCGTGGGCTGGAACTCCAGTTGCTGGCTGGTCCTATCCTGCCCCTGCTGCAAGGCTGTTGTAATGAAATTGAAAGAGCAAAACAACCTCTGCCTGCCAGGACTTCCCCTCTAAATAGGCTGTGAGCCGGTGAAAGGTGGTTGTGTGTTAGGGACCTGAGAGTCCAGGGGGATTTTCTGGTGTATAATAAAGGGTTGAGCCTCTATGCTCCTCCTAACTCTCTCCTTTCATGACACTTATTAGGACTAAAGTCACCTCTAAGCATCTGTCTCTTACAGTGATATTGGTCAGTGATTTCAAGAGGATTGAGGGAACAGCTCAGCAGGAAAACCTGGAGCATGCTACTGTGTTAAGAAAGTGAGCTAAAAACGGAAGCAAAGCCCCTGATCTGGCTGTGATCCTGGCGGCGGTGTGCAGCTGCCTGTGCAGCGCTTGATCCAAGGGCTGCCGGAGCCGAGGGACATAGCCGGGTCCCTCCGGGCACGGCGGTGGGCTGCCCGTGGGGCCACTTGTGGTGTCACTGGCTTTGCTGCTCTGGCATTTCTTCTCCCTGAGGCCAAGCTCCCACTCCCAAGAAAGCATCACGTCCCCATGGAAACACAAATGCTTATTTATTTGTTTCAGTTTTTGGTTGTTTTTTAATTTAATTTAATCCCTCCCCCCCCGCCTTCTTTTTTTTTTTTTTGGTTATTCGAAGGAAGGAAGGAAGCCCAAACTCGGATGTTTGTTTGTTCCGTCCTGGCCGATGTTCCCTTGGTCGCGCTCCAGTAGCCGATAAACTGGCAGGGAACTGGAGCATGGAGCACGGCAGAGCCTGGGAAAGGCCGGGACCCTGCTTCCCCCAGCCTTACGTCACGGTTTCTCTCCGATTAGCTTGGCCTGGGGGCCGCATGCTGCCAGCTGCCTTGGCTCCCTCCGCTCCCCCTCGGACAGGCAGCGTTTTTGTCACCAGCTCACGGGACCGTTCCTGGTGGGATGTCTGCAAGGAGAGCATCTCCCTGCAATCCAGGTTCCCTCCGCCCTGCCCTCGGTGTCCTCTTCCGAGCCCCTGACCCACGGTGCGGCTGGGACCCGCGGTTCACCCCTGGCTGTGGGACCGTGGAGGGGGAGAACTCGCAAGGGATCTGGGCTGGGGTGTGAGCTGTGCTCTTCTCACGGACCTTCGCCCTTTTCATCCAGGCAGGTCCCACTCACCCGCAGGCATCCAGTGATGTCCGCGGCCATTACAGACCCCGGGCAGAGGAGGAGGGGGTGCTTGCGGGTCTGAGCAATTGGTCAGGAGCTCATCCCACGGCTCCTGACACGAGCCATTAGGTTGGAAAATCTCTCCTTCCTCCAAGCTGGAATATGTGCTCAACATGGCCCGTAAGAGGCAAATAATTACGGGTTATTGAATATGTGCCACGGGTGAGTGATGGGTGGGGGAGCTGGAGCCTTTGTGGTCCTCTCGCTCCCCGCTCCCTGTCGAGGGCAGGGATGCAGTTCAAAGGAAAGGGGAACGTGCGCCAAGGGGCTTGATCAGCTCAGGAAACTTCTGAAGCTCTCCTGGGAAAAGCATCTGCCCAGGGATGTTGGGTCGGCTCGGGGAGGTGAGACCCTGTCTCGTCCCCCAGGATCCCTGGGGTCAGAGATGCATTTGGGTGGGCTTGGAAGACGAGTCCCTGGGACCCTTGCAGGGTAAATGGAGGCGCTGGAGGTACTGGAGGGAGAGGTGTGGCAGAAGATGCTGGAGCAGGAAGGCAACAGGGGGTTGGATCTCTGTTAGAAATGGAGTGTTTGCTCTCGGTGGTCTTTTCTTTGCAGCAGTGGAGGGACCCTGAAGATGCCCTTCGGGTGCTTTGGGTGTCCCCTCCCTAGGGGAGGACAGTAGGAAATATGGGTGTCCCCCACCAGCACCCAGCTCCTGCTGGTGTCCTCATGCAGGAGACTTGAACTTCTCCCAGCCAAGGCAACGCTGGTGGCTCCCAAATCCCCTGCCTTGGGCCGCACGTCCCAGCAGCTCTTCTGTTTCTTGCTCCTCTGCCATGGAGCAGTTTTTCCCTGGGGTCCCAGCAAATTTCCTCATCTGTTCCAGCATCTCAGTGCCTTGGGAAAGTTGGAGGGAATCGCTCAAATGATGCAAAGCACCACCGTGGGCATCTGGGTCCAGTGAGGAGAGGATGAGTGGCTGAGGAGGAAGGTCTCTGTCCACCCATCTTTTGGCACAATGTCACCTGCCCCTTCCGTGGTCCCAGCAGACTTGGCGGGCTCCCCGGCTCTGGCTCCCTTCTCCTGACCCCACGCGTTTGCCGAAGTGGCCATCCTGAGCCATGCGGCCTCTTGCTGCGAAGGAGGGTGGTGGGCATGGGGGTCTCGCCTGGGGAGCAAGAGGGGACGCTCTGGGGGGGTCCCCGGGCTCTGTGCGAGGCCAGGTCACCCCCAGCACCACGCGGCGCAGCAGGCGCTGCGCTGGCTCGCTGCCTGCTGGCCCAGGCACTCGTTCCAGAGGATAATATATAGCTTTGATGCTGCTAATTGGAGCTCTTTCCCTACACTTCCTCCTTTCAATCTTCCTCCGCCCTCAGCTCTGCAGGGTCAATAAGTGATTCGCATTAAAGCAGAGTCTCTGTCGGTTCCCGTGTGTCTATGGCAGCCGGGTCTCTGCCAGGGGGGCTGGGAGGAGGGGGCTGCATCAGCAAGGTGAATCCTCCAGACCCTCCAGGGATGGGAGACAAATCCTTGCGGGTCTCCTCCGTCCAAACCTTCTCCTGCCATGTGCCTCTGTTGCCTTTTCCTGAGCCGCTGGGGTCCCTCTGCTCCTTCTCTGTCTCTCCCCCTTGCCTCAGCCCCTCCGTCTCATCCCCCCGCCCCGGTCTGGCCATCAGCAGACAGCCACTATCGATTTTCCTGGTTCAGCAAAACCCAGCCGTGAGGAGAGCACGAGCCGGGGCCAGGCGGCGGTGACACGTGCGATGGCAGTGCTGTCACGTCCGCAAGCCGGGTGCGAGGGTGATGGGGGAGCTGTCTGGGGAGAGCTGTCGTGGTCCCCGAGGTCCCTGCCAGCGCTGCGTCTGGTTTTCTGGGAGACCTGGGTGGCTCTTCCTCCCCTGTGCTCTCAGCAGCTCTGGTTCATGAGATCCAGCGGTGGGGAAATGCAGCTCCTCCATGGGACTCCTCTGGAAACCCTTCAGTGGGGAAGCAGGAAACCCTCAGCCCTCCCTGCTTTGGGGATGAACGGTCCTTTGTTCTCTCCAAACAGACCCAGGTGGATGCGAACATGCTTTCCCTAGGGAACTCGTGATTTTCTCGAGCCCGTTCCCAGCTGAAATCCCACATGTCCCTCTGAGCTGCCTGGGGACACCGGCAGTGGGGGAGAAGCTACGTCCAACGTTGAGGCTGGATCATCGCCCTCCTTCCAGCCTGCTCTGTGATGTCCCCCAGCAAAGATGCTTTGGATCGTGGCGTCTTGGAGAGCAGCGGCCAACCTCCTCCTCTGGCCGTGCCCTGGGGGTCGTCTCCATATCCCATAGCATGGGAGCGGGAAGGATCCTTTCCAAATTACTGCAGACCGAGAATAAGCCATTGCACCTACCAGAAGTGGTAACTGAGTCAGGAACAGTGAACTGGCTTAATTTGCTGATTTCCTTGGATGTGTGCTTGGTGATGTCCTCCAGAAAGGGAGGAGATGGCCAGTGTGGGCAAAGACGAGTCCTTCCTTTGAACTTTATTGCCTGTGTGTTTGCTGTGGAGCAGCAGGTCCTCTCCTAGGCTGCCCTCACACCTTCCACTCGTGGAAAATAGTAAAACCTTCAGCCTCACATTGCCTCACCCCAGGAAAATGGGTTGTCCCTGGAGGGACAGACACCCGTGGTGCTGGTGCAGGGATGGGGCAGCACCTGCACCTTCCCGTGCCTCCCCATGGAGACAGGGGAAAGACGAGCCTTTGTACAGCCAGAATTTCCCCTCCTGTGCCAGGGCTGGATGCTCTTCCTGCCCCAGAGCGGATATTTGGGGAGGGAGGAGATCAGCCTCGTCTGGAGGTGAGCGGGAGAAGGTGGGATGAGTCAGGTGGAAGCCACACGGAGACCAAGCCCATTAAATCCAAGACCTCAGTGGCTCTGTGTGCCCGAGCTGAGGGTCGGAGCCCCACTAGGATCCATGTCCCGCGTCCCCAGGTCTGCCCCATGGCTCCTGCACGGGCTGCCCAGCATCATCCCTGTGCCTGATCCCTTGTGCCGGGGGCTCAGGCCATGGCTCCTCTCCCACCTCGCCGGGACCCGGGAGCAGCACGGCCGTCGGCAGGGCACGCGGCTCAGAACTAGCCAACAGAACTCCGCGGTCTCTCCTTGCAAGGTGGCCAGCTCTGCTGGATGCGGTCCCCGAGCAAGGGCCGTCCCAATGGCACCCACCTGCGAGGCAGGGGACAAGAGGGGGGGTGCGTGCAGGTCCCCCTTTGTGCCAGTCGCCTTATTTTGGAGCAAGGGCAGCTCTGCCTGCGGTGAGGCGGCATGGCCGCGGAGGGCTTCCCGCTGACTTTCCCCCCTCCCGCGGCATCCCTGGGCTCACCCCCTCTGCTCACCACCCCCCTTCCCGTACCCCGGGGATACCCTTCACCCCAGGGTCACCACTTTGGCTGCTGCACAGCCCCTTTCCCCATCCGCCCCAACTTTCCCACTGCCTGCAGCTGAGCCTGGCCCTGCCCCAGCCTTTCCATGGCCCCTCGGGTCCAGCTCAGGGCGGAGGAATGCAGCTCTCCAGCCCGGGGTCTCTTTGTCCTAATAAGTGGCCCTGGGGGGGGGGGGTCTTGGTGTCAGGGCGCTTGGCACAAAGGCGGACGGTGGGGTTGTCCCCATTCAGGCAAGCCCCTGTGCTCAGCCCACTCTGGGAGGGCAGCACGGATCAGCAGCATCCCTGGGGAGCATCCCTGGCCTGCCAGGACGTACCTGGCAGCTCTGGGAAGTCCCTGGAAATAGCTGGGGGGAGAGCCCAGCCCCATATAGGGAGCTTCGACCTCCTCTCACCTTTCCCAGCCCATTAAGGGGCTTTAAGCATCTCTGCTGCTCTGTGGGTGCGGAGGAGTGGGGGCACGGCACTGGAGTTCACCCTGCATTGGTGCTGGGGGGGGAGAAGACCCCTCCTTGTCGTGTGCTTTGCCTCCCGTTCCTCCCGCTTGTGGGTCCCACCACACCAAGTGCCGGTGGCTGGGATCTGCAGCCGGATGAGCTCCAGCTACTGCTGAAAGGTGGGTTTTGGGGAGGGGGATGCCGACAGCTGGGGGACACTGGCATCACCCTCCCCACATCTCCAACGGAGCGCCGAAGCCTGTCTTGGAGGATGCTTTTCCTGGGAAGCACGGCGAGGGATGGATGAGCTGGGTTTGTGAGACCCTGGAGCGGAGCATCAGCCCACCGCGGGTCTGACCACCGCCCTCCCCGCTTCGCTGGCTCCGGCCGGGCTCGGTTTGGGGGCTGCGGGGGAAATCCTCCGGAGGTGGGAGCAGACAGTGCTTCTGGCCTCACCTGGAGACCCTCAACCTCCGAGGCTTTGCCTGCACTTCGGGGGCTTGCGTACGGGCTCCGGGCGTCTCCTGCTGTGCCACGTGCAACGGGTGGACATGCCCAGGGGATTTTTGGGGCTCAGCACCAGAGCAGGTGCCCATGGGGAGGTGGGAGATGGTCTGTGTTGGGGGGCAGCGAGGGCTGGGGTGTCGGGGGGTCACGGCTGTGGGGCAGAGAGCCTCTCTGTCTCAGCAGAGGAAGGCAAGGAGGTGAGAGAAGGTCAGAAAAGTTTTTGCCTGGCCCAAAAGCGCTTAGGCAGGAGGGTCCGAGCCTCCAGATAACCACTGTTATTTAATTTATTTTTTCTAAATAAAAAAAAGGAAGGAAGTTAATAAATAATGTAAAGTGGAGAATGCATTAATGAAAGAGAGAGCGGGGGAGAGAGAGGGAAAGAGAGGAAGGGACAGGGCAGAGCGAGAGCGCGGGGAGGGGGGAGAGAGATATTCCTGCCTGTATCGATTGGATATGATTACATTAGACCTATCAAATATTCATACTACATTCCACAAGAGGTCATTGTGTGTGTTTTTCCAATTTAGCTCTGCCTTGGCGCAGGGAGCAGACTCCGAGTGGGAAAAGGGCTGCGCAAATGGCTCCAGCTCTGTGGCCCCGGGGCTGCCGGCTCCCGCTGGCCGCAGGGATGTCACCCCCCGGATACCCCGGGGCTGTGACACGGTCCGGGTGGGATGTTGGGG
>JAVJGG010000048.1:2216656-2229444 GCA_035590195.1 Aviceda cuculoides
GGGCTGCCGCGTGTTTGCGCCGTGGCTCCGGGCCGTGCGACGAGGCGACCTACGGGCGCTCGCAGCCCCTCCCCGGCCCGGCGCGTGACTCCCGCCCTTCCCGCCGGGTCGTCGCGTCTCGGGCGGTTGGCGGTGCGTGGGGAGGCAGCGTGTCGGGAGCTTCTGTCCGTGGGGCGCTGCCTGCCGACCGTCTGGCTCTGAGCGGCCCGACGTGCTGCCGTCAAAACGGGCCCCCGTTAGCGGTGTTACCCTGCGGGCCGGGGGGGGGTGTCTCTCCTGAAAAATCAGGTAGTTGCGAAAAGGGAGGCTCTCGCGAGGATGCGTGATCCTTGAAAGGCAAGGGCATAAAGCAAAGCGTGACCGAATAAGTAGTTTTCAGTAGTTTCCTGTGATTGTATTTCATAGCCGTAAGGGGCATTGAGGAGAGTCTTGTAACGTTTTGGGTTTGGAATCAGCAATCTTAGATTTTTATTTTTTCTAAAGTTGTTAATGTTATCTGAACTTACGTTTTAAATCTTGTGACTTGTGTCAGCACGTGTACTTCTCTAACGCTGTAAATGTTTCTATTTTATTTTCCATTTTTAGTAGACTCATTTTCATTGTTTTAGAGGGACAGAGTGGAATTTACGACGTTGTAAAAATCTCTAAATGGACAACTAGAGCAAATTAATGTTTATGATGGAAAGGAACACTGTATTCCCCCAAAAGACCTTTGGCTGGCCTGGCTTTTAGAAATAAAGCTTAAAACTGGTTTATCAAAGATCTTTAACAAACTGTACTTGTTTTATTGATCCCTCAAATCAATTAAGACACAAAGTCTGTCTGATGACACATATTAATTTCTTCATCGCTTCAATTTTTAAATTGCCCATTCATAGACGGAGACAAAACCATAGCGGGAACTTATCTTTTTCACTTCTGTTTTGCGTTGTTGAAATGCTGCCAGGTCTGGCTGCACTCAGATTTCAATACTGTATTCTTATTGCAAGAACAGGTTGGAGGAAAATGCGTGATTTTTTTTTTTTTTTTAATTAAAAAGCTACTGTGTCTAATTTGAAGCTTTCAAATGTTGAGCTGTCTTCAAGCTGGAAGCAAGGCATATTTATGTGATATGAAACAAAGTGTTGATACAGGGAATATAGAATAAATACTAGATTAGAAATTCTGTCTGTGTGAAGCCATTGTCAGTCAGGGATCTTTATTGTGCTATGCTTATGTACTTAGAGCATGAAATGTGTGTTCTTTAGGCATAAACCTTGGTTTCAGGCTAATGTGTGTATTGGGAAAATTTCTGTTGAGAAGACTAGGCAAAAACAAAATCTGAAGCATAACGAGACTGCAGTCTTAATACTCGATGGAAAGCACTTTCTATTACTGTACTATTAACAGTAATATACTATAGAAAGAGCTATCTGTTGAGAGAGCGCCGAGTGCACTCTCAGTAAATATTTTCTAACTGCTTATTACTCTGGGGTGTTGAAAAAGGTTTGTGGGACGAAAACTAACTCAGTTCTAAAGTACTGCACTGAAGAATACAATATCGGCAGAAGGGAATTCCGAGCATTAAGTTTTAAAAAGTAATTGGTTAGTAAAAGAATGTATGACTTGGAATAAGTTTAACAGTGTAGGAAAATCATACAACTTTGTTTTTAAAAAAAGTTTGGGGTTTTTTTTGGCGCAGCTGGCTATTCAGAGTTATTTTATCAGGACAATTATCCATTATTATTATTATTATTGACTTAATACTATTGATGTGCATGTAACAGGGATCCAGTTTAAGTCTAAACATCTGAACTGGACAAATAGTTTTGTTGGTTTTCTTGCCTCAGGAACTTAGAATGGATTTGCTGACCTTTAGGTAACAGTGAAATGTGTTAGTACACTCCTGTGCAAACAATGATTTCAATTAAAAAATACAGAGGGCTTATCTTAAGGAGTTGTTGACAAGGCTTTAAATTCATCATTGCCTGATGAAACTGTCTTTTTTTATCTACTTTACTTGGTCAGCAAGAATAAGGCCTATGATATGTTTATCCTGAATTTTATTCCACACGATTCAGGGGGAGGTCTAATGTCCCATGGTGGCTAACACATTACATATTTCCCTTGATGACCAAAAGATTAGAATCCTGTTTTTATAGTACTTTGCATTTCTAGAAATTTCAGTCATTAATAGCATTTTGGGTCATGGTTAATTCCTTCTATGATAGCTAGGTTTCTTTGGATTCTAGAACCATCAGGAATACCTAAGGAAAACCACAAAACAAATAGCTACCTTTCAGAGTGTTGTGCAAATGTGGCAAGGGGAAAAACTGTACTTAACAGTGATGAAACTAAGAGGTGGTTGATACACTACATAATATTGCTTTCAGAGACTCAGTATGGTGCAGTGAGAATTCGCCTTGTGGTTCTTGTATCCAGGTCTTCAGCCATATTATTACTCCTGTAGGTTAGCTTTCTTCTGTATTTTAGTCCAACGTATTTTGTTTAGCTTCTCAAATCTGAAGTTGCTTGGGTTTCTTTAGGGCTGGATGGGAAGAAATGAAACATAAGACACTTAAAAGCAACTAATTTGGAAGGTGAAACATCTGCTTCTTACTGAGGTCTTTTTCATGTGACTCATGCACATAATCATTGTCTGTAGCTCTAGTTTAGTGAAGATTATGGTAACCTGGAATTGGTTCCTTGTGAGTAAATACATCTTTTAAATTTTTTTTTTAACAGTTGTGTAGTTAAATAGCAGCACGTAAGTTTTCAGTTCAAAGATTTCTAGCATTTTTATGGAAACCCAGTCTTCCTTAAGTCAAAAGAAGCCAGTTTTGCAATTGTAAGTAATGTGTATTTAAGTTGGTCTTGGATGATGGTCCTTTTTTAAAAACCTTCACCAAATTTTTAAATCAGTCATAAGACATGCTTCTGCAACACCTAACTGAAAATCAACACTAGTTGATTTGTTGAGCCTTGGAAGATTAGTAGACAGTGTTCAGAATTTGAATTTCATGTGATTCAAGGTGTCTGACTAGTCAGACATAATAAAAATGTCTGAGTATTCTAAATTAATATCCTTTATTGAAGTTCTTGCTTACAAGTGTGTGCAATCTAGTTACATTACCTTTGTAAATGTCTCAAAATAATGAAGCACACTTTTTGTTGTTGTTGTTACCTCGAAGATAGAAATAAGTCAGCAAGTAAGCAGACTAAAATCAACTTTTGAGCATGTCTGTGTGCAATAAATTTTCCCTTTGAAAAAGGGTTTGAGTTACTGAGAGAGATCAGTATAACAGATATTTAATTTCTGATTATTAATCTGATTCATAATCTGGGATTCTTAGTGTGTAAAATCAGCTATCAGCTGGTGTACGTTCAAATGACTCTTTCCAGGTGAGGTAGAGAGCACTTCACTTAAGTATTATGGCTCATTCTGAAATGCAGATTTCGACAACCTTTTAAATAATAAAAAAAATATTGCTGTAGATTATTTTGTAATCGTTACAGTGCTATTGGTAACATTGAAAGCCACAGGCTATGTGTTGCTGCAAATGGAGAGGGTGGAATTTAAAGGTAAAAATAGCTCAATGTTAAAAGCATCCCCTGCCCTCAAGGTCTGTTGCCAGAATCGGCCCAGGATATCTTTTAGTGTAGGCAGGGTTTGAAGTCCTCAAGTGTGATCTTGCTGCCTTATTTGTGTGTGTCTTGATTATGTCAGATTTTACTCCTGTTTTCACTCTATTCAAAGTTCGAGCAAATTTGCGATGTCCCAGCTTTCTAAGATAGGTTAAAAAAAAAAAAAAAAAAACATTGGGATGTCAGTTTTCTGGTATCCATTCAAGAACATTTTTGAAACTAAACAATGGGAGTGCAAAGGGAAAAAGATCCTAGTTGTGATTGCTAACACAGTTGTGTCTTTTTGATACTTAGAAATTATTCCATTTAAGTTAATATTTTTGCTGGCTGAGTATTTTGTAATGACAAAGATTGAACATCCCATACAATGACTCAGTATTCAACAAGTAGCCTTTGACTTCTTTCTTTCTTTTTTTTTTTTTTTTTTTTTAAATCCAAGAAGGATTCCTGGAATTGTTTACCCTTTCTATGTATCTGTGATTCTATCCATTGTTTCCTGGCTCAAATGTAATAGGTTTGTTGTTGTTGTTTTGGGTTTTTTTGTGGTTTTGTTTGTTTGTTTTTAATGATAGGTATTAATGAAAACTGAGACACAAAATGATTGGTGGGAATGTGTTGAGGAAGAGAAAGGAAGATAATTTTTTTTACCAGCTGTTGCTTATGAGCTGATACTATGTTAATACATATGTCTCTACCATGGTGTTAGACCACATTTAAAACCAATAAAAAGAGAGTTGTATTGGTCTGTGAAGTCAGGTGTGTTATAGGTGTTAGTTTATATTTTGGGAGACCTAGTTTGCCATTTGTTTTAAGATTCAATAATGGAAGATTTTCCTATGATTACAGAGGTATACAGCAGTGAAGATTTGGAGGTTTTGTCCTTTACCTGCAATTTGTAGGACTCTGTTTTACTTAATATTGCATCTTCACTAAACAGAGAAACACCATCCAAAACACCTCACCGTCTTGTACTTCTATTATAGTCATTGGAATAAAAGCTTCACCTTTACACTGTAATTAGTATAAAGTGCCTACTCATTCTGCTTGGTGATAGCCTAAGCAAGTGTTCTAGATCACTGTAATACATAATTATTAATATTGTAAAAAATACTGTATTATACATGAACACTGTACCATTGTTCGAGGTCAAGATGAAAAGTAGAAGCTTACCATGAACAAGAGGAGCTATTTCATGCATCAGTTAATAGGTCTGAATATTTAGCACACTATCTGTCCATTGTGGTATTATAAGTTGTTCCTGTTTTGGCTTGACTGTGGTTTGTGAATATGTTTTACTTTCTGATCGACTCTGTCTTTGGGAGATGTTTGTTAACCAGATTTTTGTGACCGTCAGTCGTTAGAGGATTATTACATGTGCAGTTTACAAGCCGTAAATTCAAGCTGGAAAAGGCTGCTGGAGAGAGCTTGCTGTTTGTAAAATGGAGAGAAAAAAATCACTAATTAGATAAGTATTAAATTTCCAGTGTGAAAGTTGTCAAATTACAAGGCTTTTATTGTCAGATGAAGTGTGTATAAGCTAATTTCTTAAAAAAACCCAAACCTCCAAAACCAAAATGACTCGACTAAGAATTTCTGATGTGCTATTGTTGAAAATAAAAATGCAGAAACACAAGTTAGAATGTTAGTAACTTAGTTTTCCTTAAGGTAGTAAGACTTCGTCTGGTGCATAGTGATCTTGGCCTCTTTAGCTTCTCTTGGCTTTTAGTGTTTTGTTTTGTATTGTATACAGCTACTTCATTGCATTGTAAATTATTTGGCAATGTAGATGTCATATTGCATTTTATGGTTTGAAAGTATTTAGAAATACATGGTTATGCAAATTAAATAAATATTTTCAGTTTATTTCGAGATGAACAAGGTCTTGAGAGTTAAGGTAGTTTGATAAATATTATCCTGGTGTAGGACTTCAGGTGTTTGGTTTTTAACAACATGAATAAGGAGAAAAAGAAAAAGAAAAAAAATAATTGTTTGCCTGAATTTTAAAAAGATAGTCATATCAGAATTTTTACTTCCTTTGCTTCTCAAAATGTGGTCTCACTTGGGGTAATTCTTAATTTGACACTTCAGTGCTTGAATAGGTCTGACCTTGATAGTATGCAAAGCCTTAGAGGAAAGAACAAAGACCTGGAAGTACATAGAATCTGGAATAAAATGTAGCATGAGTGTCCTGGGTAGAATGTGCCAGTCTGATCTGAGACTTTCCTTCTCTGTCTATCTGTGTCTCTTTTTTTCATGTCTTCTGTGTGCATCCCCCAAACAAAATCTGATCTTGCCACTGGATTTACCAGATGTCATTATATTATTTCAGAGAGTCATAGAATGGTTTGGGTTGGAAGGGACCTTTAAAGGTCACCTAGTTCCATCCCCCCTGCCATGGGCAGGAACACCTTCCACTAGACCAGGTTGCTCAAAGCCCCATCCAGCCTGGCCTTGAACACTTCCAGGGATGGGGCATCCACAACTTCTCCTGGCAACCTGTCCCAGTGCTCACCACCCTCATAAAAAATTTGTTCCTCATGTCCAATCTAAACATACCCTTTTCCAGTTTAACTCTCTTGCCCTTTGTCCTGTCACTACAGGCCCTGGTAAAGAGTCTTTCTCTGTCTGTCTTACAAGCCCCCTTTATGTATTAAAAGGCCACAGTAAGGTCTCCCCGGAGCCTTCTCTTCTCCAAGCTGAACAACCCTAACTGTCTTAGCCTTTCTTCACAGCCTTCTGTGGAGAATGGAGCCTTCTGACCATTTTTGTGGCCCTCCTTTGGACCCTACTCTAACAGGTCCATGTCTGTCTTGTACTGGGGGTCCCAGAGGTGGATGCAGTACTCCAGGTGGGGTCCCTCATGAGAGTGGGGTAGAGGGGAACAGTCACCTCCCTTGACCTGATGGCCCCGCTTCTATTTGTGCAGCCCAGGATATGATTGGCTTTCTGGGCTGCAAGCACCCATTGCCAGCTCATGTTCTGTTTTTCATCCACCAGTACCCCCAACTCATTCTCCGCCGGGCTGCCCTCAATGTGTTCGTCCCCCGGACTGTATTGGTGTGGGGGATTGCCTTGACCCAGGTGCAGGGTCTTCCACCTGGCCTTGTTGAACTTCATGAGGTTTGCATGGGCCCACCTTTCAAGCCTGTCAGGGTCCCTCTAGATGGCATCCCATCCCTCAAGCAAATGAACATCACCGCTCAGTTTGGTGTCATCTGCAAACTTGCTGAGGGTGTACTCAATCCCACTATGTTATTGATGAAAACATTGAATAGTATTGGTCCCAGTATGGATCCTTGAGGGATACCACTTGTTACTGGTTTCCTCTTGGACATTGAGGCATTGATTGTAACTCTTTAGACATGAGCACCCAGCCATTTCCTTATCCATCTAACAGTCCATCTGTCAAACCCCTATCTCTTCAATTTAGAGGTAAGAATGTTGGGCTGGACTATATCAAAGGCCTCACAGAAGTCCAGGTAGATGGCATCCATAGCTCTTCCCTTGTCCACTGATGCAGTTACTCCATTGTAGAAGGCCACTAGATTAGTCAGGCACGATTTGCCCATGGTGAGGCCATGCTGGCTCTCTCTAACTCCCTGTCTTCTTTATGTTTTGACGTATCTTCTAGGAGGGTCTGTTCCATGATCTGAATAGTGATTATTTGATACAGAGGTATCTGCAAAACTAATAATTAAGTTGCAGGTAAAAGAGCTTAGTGGAAAAAATGTAAGGTAGAGAAGGGCCAAGCTATAAAATAAGCTGCAGCACAGCTGTTAGGCTATTGGAAGCTTAATAAGGACATTTCTAAAGGACAGACCAGTGTCATGTTTGAATTTGGTTTAGTATCTTCATTAGTGACTCTGGTGTGGGTGGGACTGTGCTGGTAGAGCTCATTGGTAATGCAAAGTTTGGAGGTGTGATGAACGCAAAAAAATTTGTGCGTTTGATGTGTGCTAATAACAGAACTGCTGTTTTCTCATTGTAGTTGAAACTGATGAAGGAGTAAGACTAGAGACTAGTACTTAATCACAGGTTTATTGCAAGCATGATGAGTCATGAAACGGGGCAAGTTATGAGACTGTAGTTCTGTAGTGAGGGAAGTATTAATGCCAAGGTTTATGGCATTGCTGAAGCTTTATCTGAATGCATCCCTGGCAATACCTAGTCAGAGAAAATGAACCTGAATGGTGCAAAGAAAAAGTTATTAATGTAAGTGAAGTAGAATAGCTTGGCTTGTTTGTCTTAGCAAAATGAAGACTGAAAGGGGATCTGATTGCTATCTATAAATACATTGGAAAAAGTAAGCACTGGGGAAAAGAAAAGCTATGTAGACTAAAGGGTAGGATTGGTAGAAAAAGCAATTGGCATCGAGTGGCTATGAATGTATTTAGATCATTAGAAACTAGTTGAATTTCAAATCTGAATCATGTCAATCTGAAACAACATTCTAAAAATTATGTGCGCAAAAATAGTTTTAAATTCATCAGATACTATCTTACAAAATGGTTTGTTTCATGTGGACTTTAGAAGGCTTCTCCTAGGTCATGAGGTTACAATGTTCTTGAAAGTTTGGTAGGACAATGGTGGTACTTAAGTATGTTCTTAAGCTAGCAGCTGGTATGTCATGTTACATTCCAAGACATTAGAATAGCTTGACTGAGATATGTTTAATGTTTTTTTTCTTTGTAAGAGGGGATGTTCATACTTTTAAAAATCATATACATAGGAGTAACTGCTCCATATGTGAAGTAAACTTAGTAATTATAATTCATAGGAGTATGATGTTGATTTAACATGTTAACAGTATGATGTTAATTTGGCCACTAAGTCTAGTAGACCCAGTGAAAGTAAAAACTAGACATCTACTAGACATGTTCCATATTGCAGCTCAAGTTAGAGCTCTAGCTGCTTCTGTACACGTCAGCTGACTGGTCCTGGGAAGCGTGGCTGTGTTAGCTCAGCTCAGTATTGTGATGTGAAGGTAATGAGGGCATGGAGTTTATAATCCTGTTTGAGTGACAAGGCTGTGACTGAATGCAACTTTTATTTAAAGCAGGTGTTTGTTTTCCTGAGTGACTGTGATATGCTGTACTTGGCTTTTGGAGATTTGGGAGATGGAGACCTGTAGTCTGTACTTCCAGAGAATGAAAGGTCACCCTGAAACTGAAGTGAGCTGTTCGTGTCTTTGGGAGGTAGTCCAGATTAGGTAGTCCTGTCTGTAGGAAATTTTAATGTCTGATATATAAGCCTGTTTAGACTGGGCTCTGTGTTACATGCTGAGGTTAGACACCATCTAACAGTCAAACACCTGAAACTGGCTCTTTTAAAAAGAACTTTCTGGGCTTTTGTCCACAGTGGGAGAAGTGTGAAATTGATTTATTTTTAAAGTGAAGTTGTTACACTGTTGGGATACTACTTGCAAGGAAACTGGTGAAAACCACAAGAGCTCTGGTGTTCTGTTCAATGTTTGGGTCTGATCTCTGATACCCAGGTCTTGGAGCACACTGGGAAAAGCGCTAGGTAACAGCTTTTGGTCAGGTCTTCTGTGGAAAGACTGATTTTCTGTGTACCACTACAGCTGTCATCTGAGATGATTACAAGGATTCCGATTACTGCTCTGGAGTTTGAAGAGTACCTTGTATGTTGCAATTCAGATCAGAAAGGTGTATCCAGTTGGAAATTTTGTATTTGAGGATGCATGCATATTTTAAGCTGCTGAATATTTAAATATTTTGTAAAGCAGATCGTGACTTTTCAGCATCACTGAAACCTGTTGTAAGCTGTAGCAGGTTAAAATAAAAAAACAAGTTTAAAGAGGAAAAAAAGGGAGAAGTTATTTGTTTATTTAGTTCTGTTGTTCAAATCTGCTATTTGTAATAGTAGTCTTTGAAATCTAAGAGCCTCTGTAATTATCAAATTCATTAATGATCCTACCTTATGCAAATAAAGAGAATAGTTGCTCCAGCAGGCAGAGTTTATAACAGCCCTTACTGAACTAAATTGTTGATGTTGCATCTGTACTGAAAGATTGCTTGTAGGTATTACTTAGTTGTTTCAGGACTTTGGGGATAGTTTGCTGGTTTAAATGTTCATGTTCAGCAGTAGTATTTCTACTGTTCTTGTTATTTCAATGGTGAGAGCGCTTTGGGATGAATAATACTTTATCATTAGATTCTTAAGACTTTATCCTAGTAGAATTATGAGCTATCAATTTTAGTCTCCTCTTAATGTGTATTTGGCAAGAATAAATTGCAAGTAAGGAATTCACAACAAAGTGGAGGTTAAGTTTAAGTAACAAACGTGCCTTTGATGTTAGTAACATGACAGTTCTTTACTAGTGGCACTCTTTAAATAGGAAAAGTGTCAAGAATAGACATATATGACTGAATTGGACTCAGACTGCTAGATTTTAAAGCTTAAGCTAAGCACAAACATTATTATATTCGGATGAAGTTATTCCATGTTATACTCTTATTAATAGTGTTTTTTGTTGTTGTTGAGGCTAAAGAAACCATTGTTCATATATAACATCAAAGGCAGGACAAACTCCTTTTAGTCTGTATTTTATCTAATATATCAAGTAGATAATGTTCTCTTTACCAGAATTTATGGTAATGATCTGTGGCTGTACTTCACCCTTAAGGTAGATGCTTATTGCATTTTTACTGTGTTTTTTGGCCACTAACAACATATCAGTAACAAGCTGGGATGAATATGAAATCTTGATTAAAAAAAAAAAAAAGTAAGAAAAAAATTGTTTTGTCTGCTTTGAAATGCCACTGTATTGTATTCCCCTGTTTTCTCTATCAGAATGGCAGGCAAAAGGTTTCAGTTCCTATTTCACAGAAAAAAGAAGCCTACAGAGGGTGGAAGCAAGGACAGGTAGCCTGGGAGGAATACAGAGAAATTGTCCAAGCAGGCAGGGAACAGGTTAGGAAAGCCAAAGACCTGATAGAATTAAATCTGGTCAGGGATGTCAAGGGCAACAAGAAAAACCTCTATAGTTATGTCAGTGATAAAAGTAAAACTAGGGAAAATGTGGGCCCTCTCGAGAAAGAAATGGGAGACCTGGTTACCCGGGACATGGAGAAGGCTCTGAGGTACTCAACAACATTTTACCTCAGTTTTCACCAGTGAGTATTCCAGCCACACTGCCCAAATCACAGGAGGCAAAGGCAGGCACTGGGAGAATGAAGAACTGCTCGCTGTAGATCAGGTTCAAGACTGTCTTAAGGAACCTGAAGGTGCACAAGTCCATGGGACCTGGTGAGATGCATCTGCAGGTCCTGAGGAAACTGGTGGATGAAGTTGCTGAGCCACTATCCATCATATTTGAGAAGTCATGGCAGTCTGGGGAAGTTCCCACTTACTGGAAAAGGGGAAACATAACCCCTCTTTTTAAAAAGGGAAAAAAGGAAGACCCGGGGAACTACAGGCCAGGCAGTCTCACCTGCGTGCCCAGCAAGATCATGGAGCTGATTCTTCTGGAAACCATGTGTCATGGTTTAACCCCAGCCAGCAACTAAGCACCACATAGCCGCTCACTGACTTCCCCCACCACCCAGTGGGATGGGGGAGAGGATTGGGGGTGGTGGTGGTGGGTGGGAGTAAAACTCATGGGTTGAGATAAGAACAATTTAATAGAACAGAAAAGAAGAAAATAATAATTATAATAACAACAACAATAAAATGACGATAATAAAATAATTGGAATATACAAAACAAGTGATGCATAATGCAGTTGCTCACCACTCGCCTACCAATGCCCAGTTAGTTCCCAAGCAGCCATCCCCTCCCAGGCCAACTCCCCCCAGTTTATATACTGGGCATGACATCACATGGTATGGAATACCCCTTGGCTAGTTTGGGTCAGCTGTCCTGGCTGTGTCCCCTCCCAACTTCCTGTGCCCCTCCAGCCTTCTTGCTGTCTGGGCATAAGAAGCTGAAAAATCTTTGACTTAGTATAAACACTATTTGGCAACAACTGAAAACATCAGTGTGTTATCAACATTCTTCTCATGCTAAATCCAAAACGCTATACCAGCTACTAGAAAGAAAATTAAATTTATCCCAGCCAAAACCAGGACACTATGCAAAGGCACATAGAAAATAAGGAAGTTGTTGGTGACAGCCAGCATAGCTTCATGGAGGTCAAATCATGCATGACAAATTTGGTGGTCTTCTACAACAGGGTTACAGCGTTGGTGAATAAGGGAAGAGCAACTGATGTCATCTACCTGGAGTTGTGCAAAGCATTTGACACTCTCCCGCACAACATCCTTGTCTCTAAATTGGAGAGACATGGATTTGGTGGATGGAGCACTCAGTGTATAAGGAATTGGCTGGATGGTCGCACTCAGATTGTTGCGGTCAATGGCTTGGATGTCCGAGTGGAGACCAGTGACGAGTGCTGTTCCTCAGGGGTTGGTACTGGGACCAACGCTGTTTAACATCTTTGTCAGGGACATGGGGCGGCGGGATTGAGTGCACCGTCAGCAAGTTTGCTGACAACACCAGGCTGTGTGGTGGATGTGGTCGACACGCTGGAGGGAAGGGAAGCCACCCAGAGGGACCTTGACAGGCTTGAGAGGTGGGCCCATGTGAACCTCGTGAAGTTCAGCAAGGACAAGTGCAAGGTCCTGCACATGGGTCGGGGCAATCCCAAGCATAAATACAGGCTGAGCAGAGAAGGACTTGGGGATGTTGGTTGATGAGAAGCTCAACATGACCTGGCGATGTGTGTTTGCGGCTCAGAAAGCAAACTGTATCCTGGGCTGCATCAAAAGAACTGTGATGGTCGAGGGAGGTGATTCTGACACTCTGCTCTGCTCTGGTGAGACCCCACCTGCAGTGCTGTGTTCAGCTCTGGGGCCCCCAACATAAGAAGGACATGGATGTCTTGGACTGAGTCCAGAGGAGGGCCATGAAGATTATCAGAGGGCTTGAGCACATGTCCTATGAAGACAGGCTGAGAGAGCTGGAGAAGAGAAGGCTCCAGGGAGACCTTATAGCAGCCTTCCAGTACCTAAATGGGGTCTACAAGAAAGCCAGAGAGGGATGTTTTACAAGGGCATGTAGTGATAGGACAAGGGGTAATGGCTTTAAACTGAAATAGGGTAGATTTAGATTAGGTGTAAGGAAGTTCTTCACTGTGAGGGTGG
>JAVJGG010000048.1:2229538-2241837 GCA_035590195.1 Aviceda cuculoides
TGTCCCTGCCCATGGTGGGGGGGGGGGGGGGGCGGGGTTGGAACTAGATGATCTTTAAGGTCCCTTCCAACCCAAACCATTCTATGATTCTTACACCAGCTCCCAGTAAAGCATGCATGCCAGCATCTGCACAAGCACCTCTAGTAAGCTGTATAGCCATATATAAGCTCTGCTTGCCCCTTTGACAGAGGAAGATGAGCTCTTTTAGGATTAAAAAAATGTGCATTGTTTCAGCATTTTTTAGAAGGAAAAATCTTTGACAGATACATCATCAGCATGGATGCTGGTAGCATGTCATTGTGGGGAGCTCAGATAAAATTTCATGTTACCCATGGTAAACAATGCTAGCCTAGAATCAGCCTTAAGGAGCTGTGGGCATATTGAGGTGTGTCAGCATTCTTATAAAGCCTTTGCTGCATTCTGACATTTACACGCAGGTTGATGATAAAACTAATAACTATTTCTGAAGTGCCAGGTTATAATAACAAGTGAAAGATTCTGTATTATTGCTGTAATATATGGGTATCTACCTGAGAGCCATGGTTATTTGTAGGTATTATTAATCTTGCACCTTCATCCACTGATTATTCCTGATCATTCAGATCCTATAATGTTGAAGTATTAATCTGTGAAACCTAAGATGTTATGCTTCATAAACCGTGAATAATTTTAACATAGGTGATCTGTTAGAGTTGGAATTTTTCTTCCAGTTGAAGAAGGTATTTGAATGGTCATGGGTTTGGTATTTCAAGAGGAAAGAATTATGTTCATTGGCAATGCATGTTACAGATTCTCTTCAGATGGTTTTCACAGCGGTCTGCATATTAATTTCTTAAAACTAATTTATGGAAATAAAAAACATTCCTCTCACTTTCTTTTGTGTCAGCTGTGTCACCTATGGCTGTTTCAGAAAGTACTATAAAATCCCATTTGGAGCAGTTAAATGCTTTTTGTACATCTTAAGGTAAGTTTTCTTATCTGACAGTCAAGGTAGTTTTGACTTGCTACAGAACAGCGGTCGTTTGCATTTTAGACATCTTATCTTCAGTACTCTTGGTGGAAGATGATCAGGTCAGGGAGTACTTAAGTAAACTGGACGTTCCTAAGTCCATGGGCCCTGATGGAATGTACCCATGAGTGCTGAGGGAACTGTCAGGTGGAGAACAGGCTGACAGGCACCTTGTGAAGTACAACAAGAAGTGCAAACCCCTGCACCTGGGGAGGAACGACCCCCAGGCACCAATACATGCTGGGGTCTGACCGGATGGAAAGCAGCTTTGCAGAAAAGGCCCTGGAGGTCCTGGTGGACACCAGGTTGACCATGAACCAGCAATATGACCTTGCAGTAAAGAAGGCCAATGGTATCCTGGGCTGTATTAGGAGGAGTGTTGCCAGCAGGTTGAAGGAGGTGATCCTTCCCCTCTGCTCAGCCCTTGTGAGGCCACAGCTGAGTGCTAGATCCAGGTCTGGGCTCCCCACTATGAGAGAGGCATGGACATACTGGAGAGAATCCAGTGAAGGTCTACAAAGATGATGAAGGGACTGGAGCATCTCTCCTGTGAGGAAAATCTGGGAGAGCTGGGACTGTTCAACCTGGAGAAGAGAAGGCTTAGAGGGATCTTACCAATATGTACAAATACCTGAAGGGAGGGTGCAAAGAGGATGGAGTCAGGCTCTTTGCAGTGATGCCTGGTGTCAGGACCAGAGGCAATGGGCACAACCTGAAACACAGGAGGTTCCCTCTGAACATCCGAAAATGCTTTTTTTTTTTTTTTTTTTTTTTTTTTTTTTTTTTTTTTACTATGAGAGTGACTGACCACTGGCACAGGTTGCCTAGGGAGGCTGTGGAGTCTCCATCCTTGGAGATACTTAGAAGCCATCTAGACGTGGCTCTGGGCAACTGGCTGTGACTGTCCCTGCTTGAGCAGGGGTTTTTGCCCAGATGACCTCCAGAGGTCCCTTCCAACCTCAACCATTCTGTGACTGCTATGTCATATGATTAAATTAGAAAATTCTTTATTACATCATATGAATGTACATTACATGGGGCTATGTTGATTTAACTTATTCTTTCTTTAATCTGTCGTTACTTCTAATTCTGGCGAATGAGTTAATGGAGATCTTACTCTGTTCCTGTCAGGTCTATCATAAAAGTCAGTGAACTTGTTCTCAAAATTTTTTTTGCTGGCTTATAATACTACTACAAGTTTTTATCCTGCTGACTTTAACTCCTTTCTCCTTCATTAGGGCTCAAATTGTCAAATGCAGTAAATGATTTTTCTTTACCTGCTCAACCTGACTTTATCGTGTGCTGAAAGAAAACTACCCTGCCTGCGTTTGCTTTGGTAAAGATGTCTTGAAGTGTTCTGTATGTTTCAAGTGCTCTTGGAATTTCAAAGGTGGTGAAGCAGTGGTGAAAGAACAGCATCCCACTTAAAGCATATAATCCCAATAGTTTTTGAAGTTAACACTGTAACTTACACATTTTAAGGAGTTTGTATTCCTTTTGCCAGTCTGTGTACTTTTTAAATGTGTACTTATGTTGTTTTTAAATGTGGCTGAATATATCGCTTTACTGTACCAGTACAGTTGACAGTTTACAGCTTAAATAAACTGTAGTTCTGTGCATGAAATAGAGTGCTTTCTGGCAGTCAGCTTAGGTATTAGGTTTTATAACAGCTAAGTTCCATGTCTTAAATTGAAGAGGTCAATATACTTAACACTTAAGCTGTTTCATGTAAAATGCTGTTGAATTTGTTTAATAATGCATCCTCATTTTTTGTACAACTCTACAAGTTATCTGCCTCCTAATTATCAAAGATTTTATGTAATTTAATAAAAAGATAATTTCTTATCCAATTTTAGGTAGAGGTGATATTCTGTGATGGACTCTGTGTACATTATGACAGCTTTACTAATTTTGAATGGAGCTTCTTGATACCCAACCCTGTCCGCTTATCAGAAGTTCTTTGTGTTCACTCTGTACTACCAACAACTAGAGATACTGACAGTGATCTCTCACCTTTCCCAGGGGTACCACAGGCTGAGGAGGTTTGTCTAAGCTCTTCCTTCCCACTTTAGAAAGGCATTCACATCATTTTTTTCCTGTATGTTTGACAGTCCCAGGCGGTAGAAGGATGACTTTTGGAGCTGAGGAACTGAAGGAGACCTGAATTTGAAGACAAAATGACACTGTTGATCAAAAAGATCTCTGTACAGGTCCTACCTGTCCAGTAGTACATAGTATTTTGATTTTACTGCAGTGTAACTGGCAAGCTTGTGTCAGGCTGGGAAAATTGGTCCTGTGTTTCAGCAGTGGAAACTGGCTCTTCAAAATCTGTGTCATTTCTTTCTGCCCACTAGTTGCTGTAGTCCGAGATGTGTAATTGCCAGGGGCAACCCCAGCATTCATGTTGCGGTGGCTGCACTGTAAGATTGCTGGAATAGAAATTCAGTCCATAATGATTTTGGAGATCTCTGGTATTTCTGAGCGTGATTAGGCAGGTGTCTGTCATTCCTTTCTAAGGCCCTTGTAGGTCAAAAAGAGGAAAAATCTCGGCGTGGATTGTCATTGTTCTATTCAAAACAGTTGGAATAAACTGGCACTCTCACAACTTTTATTCTAGGAAGATGCTGTAATTGGCATCTTGAATTTACACTACTAAGTGCGTTGCTGAACTCTCTGTCCCCTTTAAAGTAGCTCTGACTCCCAGAGGTTGTTAGATTGAAATTACAGGTTTATAAACCAATAATCTCATCATTAGACATCATAGTTACATCAGTATAGCTTGAGCCTTTTATTAGTTAAATTACTACAGCTTCTGAAAATCCTAGCTGCAGAACCATAAGTCCATTGTCTTAAGTTCTACAAATATAAGAAAAAAGATAGTCTTAAGCAGTTTACAGTGGGAGTATTGGGCAAACAACAGTAGATGAGTACTCATGAGGTATTTTGTGTGGTGGGTACAGTTAGACATGAACTTGTCTGAGGTTAAGTGCTCAAATAAAAACCGGCTTTGGCCTGGGTGTCATGGAAGCAGAGAGAGAGATGCTCTTTTTGAGAATATAATGCTGTCCTAGTGTAGCTGCATGTTTTCTGAGATGAAGTTGGCATGCATCTTGGTGCATGTGCAGAATGTCCGTGTCTGTCTTAGCCTGTTCTTTTCCTTGTTCAGTTGGAGTCTGTGCGGCATGGCATAAAACACTTTTCCTTCCTGGTTCTCCCTCTCCCCCTGCCATCTCTTGTTTTTCTCAAGGAACCATCATGATTTAGGCTTTTGCACTCAGGCCGTTAGTGCCGGTGTGTACTTTATTTCCCCACTCCCCCAAGGGTAGTGGTATTTACGTTTGTGTAAATAGGAACTCCAGAATCCTTCTGCTGTTGCATGGTTTCTTTTTTGAAGGATATGTCATGCTAGTTTAGATTGTGTGGCTCCTCTGAATGGTAATAGACATTTTTTTCTGATTTACTATCCTTGTGTCTGCTCCTGCCTGTCCATGCTCAGATCAGCACTGTCTGTTGGTATGCCACTAAACTACCAAAATAGCTGGGTTCTGCAGGAACAGTGAAATTTAGTCGTCTTTTCCTTTTGTGCAACAGTTTGTTACCAGCTCTTTGTTAAATCTGATGGTTGCGAGTCTCAAAAGGCTTTATACAGTTTTTCTTTCTTTAAAGATTATAGAAAGGAGGTGAAAGGTAAAGCTATCAGGAGGGTGCTCTAGACCTTGAAAAAAATTTCAGTCCACTCTGAAAGAAATGTCTGATGCCAAAAAAATGTCCCTGAGCTAAAGGGTCTTTTTTTTTTTTGGAATTATCCAGGAAATGCAAAGGAGGTCACTGCATTCATGTACATGGGGAACAAAAGCAGATTTTTTGGTGTTAGAACTGATAGGAAATACCAGAATAATTTGAAGAGTATTTTGAATCCTGTCTCTTTATTATGCACTTTGAGAAGGCAGACTTGAGGGGACCTTTCATGTCTCAAAAGAAACAGAACTTTTTTTTTTTAAAGTTTAGAAGACAGTTTATCATCAGTTTACAAATGCATTGCTTCTTTGTCTTGAAATAAGCGATTTTTAAATAGTGTAGCTCCTTTTCTAGGTGAGTGTGCCTTTCAAAATGAACCTCTGAACTGAGCCTTTTTTTACTTTGAGCAGAATTTCCTTAGTAATAGTAGTTGAGAAGATGGAGAAGCAGAGCTCCTCAGGTTTTATAGAGTTGCAGTTAAAAAAAAGCAACCCACACTTTTGAAGGCCAGATTCAAGGTGCTGTATGCTGCTGGAGACTACAAAGACAATGCTTAGATGACTGTTAGTAAAACTCCCAGAATAACTGCCTCAAAAATGTTTGTGAAGCTTGAAAGAGTAAATGTTTGGTCTTTTCTGAGTGTATTACCAGTCTTGGATTTAGAGGAGTATTCAGCTGCCTGATTTTAGTACAGCTTGTGGTATGAGTGATGGGAGTTATTTTTGGATCATGCTCTATAAGTAAGTGCAACTGAATCCTGCAAGAGCCATGAAGAGGCAAGTGACAGGAAACTTTGAAGTAGTTTTGTAAATCTTCCTCTTGGGGGCTATGTCAAATTTGCTTGGATTGAGAGGGTGACTATTTCGTCCACTGTATAAAGCCAGATTAGAAAGTTTCAGACAAGTAATACCAGTTCGTATTTTCTCAGAAGAGCCTCACTGAATGTAAACCTAACTCATGTGTATCTTCATCTACACCTCGGTATTCTAGTTCTCAGTAATTCCCGTTTTAGTCCTTTATTGATTTGTATCTTGGTGTTTCGTGTCAAGACTGTTTAGCACTCTCTCAGGATCAAGGATTTGGAATGAGAGTGAGTTATAGAAACAAAAGACATCGCTCAGATAGTGAGCCCTCTAGTGTCATAACATGTTTGATGCTGGCTGTCCAGTACTGTTTTCTTCAGACTAGTCCAGACGCTTCTGTGGAATAAGATGTTCAGAAAAGAATTGGCTTCCTTTGTCTCACGTAATTAGTGGTTTCGTTGTACCTTACCACTTGTTCATATCATGTATATTTTTAATCCAGTTTAATTTAAAGTTTGATTTCTTTGTGTTTTTTTAATGGAAAATGTCATGTTTTCAATACTGATTAAAATTATTTTGTAGTAATTTAATGTGTAATTTTTAAAGAACGACAAAGAAGGTTCTTAAAAGTTAATGTACACATGAAATATTATTGAATAAATTTCATGTTCATATGAGATTCTATTTTCTAAGTTGCATTCTTCTAGTGCCTGTGCAGTATTGCTTTCAGGTGACACAACTGTAAGGGAGATTGACAAGCTCAGGACACTGTGAACCTTACGTGTTTTTTGTGGCTGTTGCTGTATGGCATCACACTGAGGTGATCTCTGATGGAAGATGTGCTTTTGCAGCTTGACACTGAAATTATGCTTCTTGTCCAGTCCAGTCTTAGAGGCAATTCCTATCCTGATAGTTTAACTCAAACACAGTTTAGAGTATGTGCATAAACAGCATATCATCTCTTGCCTATTTTGAGTTTAAAAGATGAGGCTGATGTCTGTTTCTCTCAAGTCTGTAGGAGCTCAGAAGCGCAGTAGAAGTTGACATCTCAAGAGCAGTTAGCATATTTCAGTATCACAGTGTTTTCTTTCTTTAAACATTTGAAAGGGTTCCAAAGTATGTGTTGCTTCTATTCCTAAAGAAAAATCCAGAAAAATTTACTTTTGCATATGACCATTACCTTCTAGGTATTTAAAATGTTAAGAATGATTTGGTGAAATTAGTATATGTATATATGAACTTTTTGTGCCAGCAGCTTGAGCCTGTCATACTATTTAAGAGTTATTTGTTCACTGCTGTAATGTATATTATTATAACTAAGGTGACAGAGCGTACTTCACATATAACAGTATATGTGCTTAACAGAAGTATGATTTAACTTGCTTTTAGAAGTTTTTTGCCATCGAGTTATATTTTAAGAGTAATTTGTACTGTATAAACAGATTTCTTTTCCAGAGATACATACATATTTTAAAAAATCAACCTTTTTTACAGGTCCCTTTACAGATGTAGTAACTACAAATCTTAAACTACGAAATCCATCAGATAGAAAAGTATGCTTCAAAGTGAAGACCACAGCACCTCGTCGATACTGTGTGAGGCCGAACAGTGGAATTATTGACCCTGGATCATCTGTAATTGTTTCAGGTAAAAACAGATATATGCAGTTGTAGGTTAGGCATTTTTAGGCCTTTCATGAAGTTCTCTAATGCTTGATCTCAGAGGCTGTTCGAAGTATGTCAGCTTTTTAAAAAGATTTTTTTAAAAATAGAACTGTTCCCCTTCATTAGTGTGGTGTCAACTTGACATAGAGCTGCAATGATACATGAAAAATCCTCCGCACAGAAATACTTGCCATTCGTCATGTTTATCTGCAGCTGTCTGAAAAGAGAAAAAGTTGGAAATGGGCAGTGACATTAACAGTACCTTTGCTTCAGACTATTCATGCTTGCATCTTGAAGTAGGGCATTGATTGGCTGCTCTGGTACATTTAAAGTTTAGCATTTGACAGTTCATTACATTTAAAAAGAATGAAAAAATCATTCACAATTGTAGGCTAGTTGTTTTGACCGTAGTCTATTGTTTCATAATTTTTCCATTTATTACAGTAGTATATGTTAAGTGGCATTCATTAAATTGCTTTTAAGAAATTGTATTTTCTCTTATTTTAGGTAGGTGGAGCAGTTTGTTGCCCTTAAATTTGAAAAATCTAGTACGTTTCACTATAGAGACACTCGGTTCTTATTCTGTTTTTGGTTTTTTGGGTGAGGCGATTAAAAAAAAGAACCCTTACTTTTCAGCAGTGTGAGCCCTGAAGCCAGACAATGCTATATTTTCCATGAAACTCCATGTAGGTTTGGCTTACATACTTCATTCTGACAATCCACAGAATTTTGATAGCTTGACATACAATGCTCTAATCCTATACTGGACTGTACAGTGTCAAAAAGACGAGGTGTTAGTAATCGTGGGAGCAGATGTTCTCAAGAAAATGGGAAAAGACTAGGTATCGGTCTTCTGATTTGGTAAATGATTTTCATAGGTCATTCTCCTGATCATTTTGAGGTAGGAATCTCCAGAATAAAGGGGATTCTCAAACCAGTGACTGTGAGAGGTGAGAAACTCTTTATTTCTCTGGACCCACCATATTTCCCAACTTAGAGAGAGGGGAATCCCCTTTTTATAGGCTGTGGTCTTACAGGTTGTAGAGATCACAGGCAGAACAGTTGTGAGCTCCTAGACCTCCTAAGTCTAGAAAGCTGATTTTTGTAGAACCCTTGGAGAGCTGTAGCAAAGCTAAAGGGAAGTAACGGAGCAATCCTCAGAGCTTTTCAGATTCATATCCTTATACCCTTCAGGAAGTTTAAAAGAAGCTGGAGAACTAGCTTCAGATGATACGTTCAAATGTTGCAGGGAATGCCTCAGGAAAAACTTTATATTTATGATTATTAAAACCTTAGAGTAACTTTCCTTGAAGGAGAGGCCAGTTTTCTATCTAGTATGATCTGTAGAATGTGGCCCTTTAAATCTTGCTTACCATGGACAGTCCAGCATCTTGCGGATGAAAGATCATTTTACTGAGAATTGGTTCAAGATTCAAGTAGTCAAAAGGCAACTTTACTTCTGTCTTCAACTTCGACTTACAGCCATTTTGTGTCAACTGTGTGTTTAATCTGGTGTCAGGGATCTTTCCCATGGGTAGTCATACATCACAATCAAGATACTGCTGGACTTTCCCTTCAGGGAATTGAATAGACTGAAGGATTCCATTTGCCTATTGTAAAGTGTGTTTTCATAGTTACAAATCATCATTTTAATGCTTTGAATATTTCAGTTTTTTAAATGAGGCAATACTGGAGCTGTAAACAGTATTTCAGCTTCAGGTTCACCAGTAAAGGGAAACAGTGTCATACTGCTTGACTCTTCAGTTTGCATAGCAGGGAATCTTTGATATCCCTTTTTCTGTATTACTGGATTCCAATGCAATTATGCAGCTACAGTAACCCCAAGATGCTTTCATTGTTTAGTTGTAGTGACTCCACAGTGCTTTTCAGAATTAAGTTCTCTTCACCAAAGCTTCATATTTTTGTTTTTAAGCATATAATTTCTTTTGGGTCACTTGGTAAGCTAAGTGCAGTAATTTTTTTCTAGTGACCCACTTTGTTATCTCATCAATCTCTCAACTGAGTGTTTTCAGTGCTGACTCATCTTTCACATAATTAAAAATAGATTTCTGTCACATTGTTGTGCAGAGAGAGATCACTATAGGATACCATGGGCTGAAACTGTGTTCAAAACTAAATCTTGAGATAGTGTTAGCTGTCTTCAGCCTGTATAATGCATCATGCTGATTTACAGTCAAGCCAGTTTTTAAATTCATTGTTGGAGATGTGATTTACAGTCATTTTAAGAAGTCCATGGGCATTTTGTTTATCATTCAATTGTGAATCACTAGGTAACCTTCTTCAGCCATGTTTATACCTTTTTCCCCAAAATACTAATTTGTTAAGACCTGTTTATCTTGGTGCCCTAAATGAACTATTTATTATTGCATCATGTATTGCTTGGTGTTAACTCGTTAAAAACAATTGCTTGTTGTTGATTTTTCAGAATATAGTGTGTTACTCTTCTTCCTTCATAACTTGTTAGTATTACTTACTACAGTTCTTCCTTCTGGTTTTCAGACCCCTTTAAGATGTATTTTGTGGAGATAAAGCCCTCCTGTGTAGAAAACCTAGGCCTATTAACAAGAGGCTTGCTTTCATAACTATTGTTATATGTTGCAATTCCCCCAGAAGTGATCTCTGAACTACTCAGGGATTCCAAGAGCATGTTGAAAACTGTGGCTTTGTATGTTCATGAGATTTTCCATGTTTACTTAAAACCGTGAAGAGCTTGAAGAGCTCTTTGAATTTGTGGCTTGTCTTTTTCTGCTGCTTTTCAATTCAGTCAGATTTTCAGCTGTTGCCGAGTGGTCAAAGAACATAAAGTTATTTAACTAGTTATCTAAGGATTCTGCCAGCACGTGAAGAAGTTCTCTGAGGATGGAAAGCTGGCTTTGCCATCTTTCAATTTACTCCATCTGTTCTCTTGGCTTGAGGAAACTGGAGTACTGCATGCTAGTCAGTATTCTGTTGATGGAACAATTCTTAGAGATAAATTGCTATAGCATCCATACCTGGAAGAAGCATTTAGTTTGATCAGTTATGTTTTGGACCACAGCAAGACCAATGATTAAGGAAACCTGATTTTTAAACCTTTCCAAATAGGATTGTTTGGAAGCATGTCAAATACTGCAATTGCTTCATGTGCTTTATCTGTGAAATATATCTGAATCAGAGTATTCACATATCCTTTTTTTATGCTGTATATAACATTTGGGTGGTTGGGGGTGGGGAGGATAATAATCCTGTAGCAAACACCTGCAACTTGTAACAAGTATTTAAGGCCTAAAGTTAGATGGCAGTGTAAGTATTTTATATACTAACGCAGTTCAATCCTACCATGAAGAATTCACTCTCTGTGAAGGGAGGCATTTTGAACTACACATCCAATGAAGATTCAGAACTGTAATATTAAAAATATATACTGTACTGTTGAAAGCTGTAGCAGTATTGGAGTCTACAGACTGAATTGGTTTAGAATATATGGGAAGGTTGTTCAGAGCATACAATCTGTTTTTCTAGCTAAATCAGTATTTCTGCTATGTTTTTTTCATTGCTGTAATATAGGTAAATATACAGATATCTGTTGACAGAACTCCATAAACTGAATTCTTGGGGTTTTTTTTAAATCTTTACCTGAAACTACTTCAGCTTCTCTTTTAATTTTGTATAAAGATATACTGAACTGGAATTCCCATTCCGTGGAATACAAGTGTACATACACTGTCAAATAATTTATCTCTACAGTTCACTCTGAGTCCTTATCCTCTGGTAGAACAAGTTGCAAGTGTACCCACATACACATATTTAAATATAATTTGCGTGGTCCTGTACTCCTATCCGGAGTAAGGCAACTAACTGTCTCTGAAAGGAGACAAGGGGGCTAGCATGATAGTTTGATTCAGGGTCTGCTCCAGACAGACAGTATGGTTGGAGGTAGACTCTGCTGGTTGTATATCCATGCCTCTGCTTCAGTAGTCCCCCATCACTATCATAAAAACCTCGTGTATTCAGGTATTTCTGCAAACCCTTATATTATGCCCCTGGATATGCAGCTGTATCCTATAAATGTTCTAATCTCCTGGTCTCTATTATAAACATCATGTTATTTCAGTCCCTTTGAACTAAAGAAACCACACACAAAATAGTGATGCCAGGGTGACCTGGACAACTGCTATGTGGTGTAAAAACATACAGTCTGCTCCTGGATGGCCTTATACAACTTGGGTGGATGAAGGTACTGTGCTTCTGTAATTAAAGCTTTCATTGAGAAGTATTGTAGTGTGGTAGAAATAATGGAGGCTATAAATACTGTCTGTGATATAATTTTTTTCACTGAGCTTGTGCTCACTTCAAAACAATAACTTTAGAAACATGAGTTTCTGTTCTTGTCCAACAGAGTTTTTAACTTTGGAAAGCTGAAAGTACAGTAAAAAGGCTGTCATTAAGAAAGTCTGAACCGCTTGCACGCTCTACCTCTGGTACCTGTAGCACAAACTATGTTGTGTCAAAAACATTTGGTTTCATCCAGAAGGGTTTGGGTTTTTTTTAAAAAAAATCTGCATTACAGTATGCTGAAAGCTGAAAATGCAGGAAGAAAATACATAAGATAAAATGGAAAGAGCAGGTATTATGAGCTTTATTTTAATGTTCCACATAAAGCTGCCATTACAGGAATTTGATTTTGAATCCCATCCCTCTTTCTTTGCTAGTAAAATGCAGTGGAGGCCCAAAAGTTGCCCTATAATTAAAGTGTGTACCTGGATTTTGGAATACGTTTGGTCCAGTGTTAACTGCTAGACTGGACTTACAGTTAAGAATGTGAAGACCTGAGTAAAATGTGTTGTGTAGTTACTAAATAACTAATCACTAGAATTTTTTTTTTTAAAGAGGTCAATTTGAAAGTGTTTTAAAGACTTATTATTAAAGCCCTAGGCAGCTTTACCTCCTATAATAAATGTAGTTTGAATGAAGTATTTTAATAGTTTTGCTCCCAGCTTAGATTAATATACCTTTAGAAGTCAATTGAACTTGCCCCACGGCTGGTGGTATACCTAATGTAGGATCTCTCCCTCTCGGGGGGGG
>JAVJGG010000048.1:2241847-2292839 GCA_035590195.1 Aviceda cuculoides
CGCCCTCTCCGCCCCCCCCCCCCCGAGTTACTATCATAACATGTGCTACAATTCTTTAACTTTGCATTCACTTAATCATAAAATGTTTGTTCCAAAGAAAAGTCCTGTGATGTTTGCTTGAGGGGTTTTTTTTTTTTGCCTTACAGGATTGTTTGTTCATACCTGTATATGAAATGTCTTTTAGCTATAGTAATTACAGAAATAATCATGTCAGCTATGACAAACACTGAAAAACTTTTAAGATCTTTTCTCTCAGTACCTGTTGCTGCACTGTGTATCTGCATTTTAACTTTCAGTGTGTTTGGTGAGGAGCAAATCTGAAGTGGATAGCGTGCTTGTTGTAGTGATTAGCTGAAGGCTCACAGGTTTATGCTTTTATTTTTTCTTCTGAACAGTAATGCTGCAGCCTTTTGACTATGACCCAAATGAGAAGAGTAAACACAAGTTTATGGTACAAACAACCTATGCACCACCAAATATTTCAGATATGGAAGCAGTGGTAAGTAAAAATGGGGTAAAATGACTGTTGTATTTTTTTTTCCTTAAATCCTTAAGTGTAAATGAATCATGTTTTTGCAGTTTATTTTTGGAGAATTGGGTTTTCCCTGAAGAAGTATGACTTCCATATGTGATTCAGGGTTTTTAATATTAAATACAAGCTCAGGTCTTAGAACTCACCTAGTGGACTGGTTGAATGGAAACAGCAGTGAATCTAAAGTAAGGTCAGTTCAGTGTTAAAATATGGGCATGTTGTACCTTATATGCAGCTAATCTGAAAGGGATAAACAGATTGTATTTGAAGGAATCAAGAGTATGTTTAAACAACAAGCCTGAAGCTGTATGAAATGGGTGCATTTGGCCTGAAAAGTGTTGAAGTGAAATGTTGAATAGGATCATGATGAATTAAAACATTTGGAAGACCAAGATATGTCTCCCTACAAGATACCAAGTGGCTAAACACAGCACAAATGATAGATTTATTTTCTGCTTTAATAGAATATGTTGTAGATTCAGTTCTTGGGCAGGATTGGTCTCATGAAAGATCCAGAAAGAAGATATTTAGGTTTGTGCTTGTTAGTTCAGAAGTAAGGACAGCTGTTGCTGAGGTTACAAGCTGGCAGCAATGGGAAGGAAGCCTTCAGTTGTCAGAACATGCCCTTTAGGGTGTATGTGGACTCCCATAAGCATGTATATTAAGGTGGAGGGGAATGATGCACAGCCTTCTGTCTCTAGAGGCTGTTTTAAGGAATGCCTGGGTTTACACAGGTGCATTCAATGTTCACTCAAGGCAGAGGAAGAGAGGGGAAACAAAGGATAAATATGAGATTTTATAAATCACTGAAATCCACTAGACCTTTGCAGGTTTAGGCTCTGTCCCCTTAAATTAAGGCAAAGACTACTTGTGGCATCACTCTTCACTGGAAACAGTGGAAAACGTTTTAGATTTTGTTACGCTTTTGAAACATGTAGCTAGAAAGTTAACATCTCTCTTCCCTGTTGGTCTGGTTTACTTTTTCTTAATATGCTCCAGTAGCTCTTGGTTATGTGTGGTAAGTGAAACGTAACTATTTGTTGAGCATATAAAAATCCACTTTTTAGAAATACCTTTCAAATAACTGCTTTCTCAGTGTGTTCAAGTACAGAATACTGAAAAACAGATCTTGCAGAAAATTGCTAACTGTAGTTACAAGTTACTGTACAACTAATGCCACTGAAAAAAAGGAAAAAAAAAAAAAGCACGTTATGAAAAGCCTTGGATATTCTAGTGTGTAAGACCTGCAATTCTAAAGTAACTTCAGAGGACCTATTCTTGGAAAAATTGCTGCAGACTTCATTCAGATCAGTCTCTGAGCCTAAAGATTTAAGGCAACTATATGAGATGTATGCTTGGAAAGTAAATTGTCAGTTGAGCAGAGAGATTCCAGCATATTTCACAATTATTTAAATATATTGATAACCATTAGAATTTAAAATCTTTCTTATAAACAGCTTTGAAAAATTCTCTAGGCCCAAATTGTAATGTATTACTCAGTAAAAGGAGGAAGTTGTTAAAATTCAAAACATGAAGAACTGAAGAAATTTATTCTGGAAGTAAGTATAGTCACTAGAAGATGTCTTTCAATCTTTTGTTTAAAATTGGTGCTTCCAAGATGGGACATAAGTAGTACATTTACCAAGGAGTGATAGGGCTAGAACTTTGTTCTTAAACCGACTCAGATGGTACTTGTTCCTCACTGTGTGTCCCCTCCCTATCCCCTACAAACCTCTGGATCCATCCTTGCATTCAATTTACTCATTTCTGTCTCCAGACTTAATTAACCATTTCTAGCTTTTATTACTTTGCAGTAGTCAAAGTGAACGAAAAACATTGTTCAGAAGCAAGTCTGAAAATTGCAGCTAGGGTAAGGATAGTATTCAACTTGTATAGGAGGCAAGTACTAAGAGCAAGCTTATGAACTGTTCAGATGTTTGCATAAGCCTGGCATGTTAAGTAACTATATTAATTGTTGTCTTAGTGGAAAGAAGCAAAACCTGATGAGTTAATGGACTCCAAATTGAGATGTGTGTTTGAAATGCCCAATGAAAACGATAAACTGGTAAGTAAGAAAAGAGTAAGAAATTGTCATACACTGACTAGTAGGATCTCACGGAAGTTTGTTTTGACATTTTTTTAAACCTATTTGATTTGTTGATTAAATGGATTGTAGGAATTTGTACTAAATTAGACAGGAGAACTGTTCAGTATGTAAGTGGATTCAAGGATTTCAAGGATTCATAGAATCATGGAACAGCCCAGGTTGAAAGGAACCCTGAACTAAATACCATCTGGTCCAACTTTTCGTCAGAAAGGGAGCAGCCTCCCCAGCTGCATTTTAAAAACCTCCAGCAATGGAGACTAGTGCCAAAAGTTACTATCCTTTTGTTATTTTTATTATTGATTTGCTTTAGCATTTTATTGCTGTCAGATTAAAAAAAAAAATCTTCAATACTGCATACAGTGAAAAGTGAATTGCATCATTTGCTTTTTAAAATACTAAATGCTTTTCAGTTTTAAAAATTCTGTTTCTAATTCAGCTGAATTAGAAAAGGAAGTACTGATTAGAAATTAATGCATGCTTTGGGAATCCTAAATGCAGTTTTTAAGGTAGTGGTAAAGACAGATAATCAGACAAAAAAAAATAATCCCATTACCTCTTTCATGCTCTTGCCTTCAGATAAAATCTATTCCAATTGTGTAGGAGATGACAGTTTCATTGTATATGGATTGAAGATGTCTGTTTTGTGTTGCCTGATATTTGGAATAATAGCGAACTGTCAGTTACCTAGAAGTTTTGCAGTATATGACTAAACTCTTATGCACTAGCATTTTTTTACCCTCATACTTGAAATTCTAATTTATGGAATCTTAGTACTGTATATTCTGAGTTATTTGGGGTTTTTTGGATTTGTTGGGTTTTTGGTTTTTTTTTTTTTTTTGTGCTGGTTTTAGCATTGTAAATTAGATTGTTAAAGTAGGATTTCTGTAAACAACCTTATTCACTTTATGGCCTTGACTTTTCTTTTTAGTACTGTCCAGTTTTTATAGTAGTCTATAAGGCATGTTGGGGGAAAGTACCATGAATCCATGTGTGTAAAAAAACATCTCAGTATTTACATGCATAAAGGGTCTCAGTGAAGGCTGCTAGCTGGCCAGTAGCTGTCTTTGCAACCATTCTTTTAATAGAGTTTTTGGAGTGTAATGTAAAGATGTTTTTCAGACATGATGTCAGTATAATGTTTTTGGGTTTGTTTGGTAAAAGATAATTTGAGATGTAGCCTTTTACTCAGTTGTAAGCTGTCTAAGTGTGTGTTAAATGGTAAAACTGTAAAGGTTAAGCGTTTATTATCAAGGCACACAGTTGTTTACTTTCTGTGGTTTTTACCTTCTTATTAAATTACATCTTAGATATTAGAAAAATTATACTTGTTTTTAATTTTATAAAATGTATAATGTAGTGAGAGAAATGTAGTGGATTATACAAAACTACCTCCTTTTGTACTTTATTTAATGTGATATCTTCAGAGTATTGATTGTATGTAATATTTGTGTTTTCCTGAGTAGCAGCATAGGGTTGCAAAACCCTGCTTTAGCAATTGGTTTAGTCAGTCCCTTAAACCTGGCAATGAGAAATCTGCCCAATCCTGAGGGTAAGCCTTACCTGCCACCTCAGGATATACCTACACCACGAAACAAGTACTTCACTCCAGTCAGCAGCAACTTTCTTCAGATGCCTACCAGTCATAAGTCAGAAGATTGACATGAAGAAACCAGTCAGTGAGGTCAAACAGCAGAAGGAGGTTTGTTCCAGGAAGATAAGTCTTAGGTCTCTAGTGAAGTTTCAGTGTTACTAGACAATTCAGTTCAGCTAGCAAACCAATTAAAGAAGCAACAGATCCTGATCTGCTTACTCATGATATAGGTATGTCGATCTTTTTAAATCCACTTAGGAGTACCTGTGTGGAGTGGCAGGATACGGCTCTTAGGCTATCTGTGTCTGCATTGCAAAAAATCTAAAATGCAAGTAGATGCTGTAGACCAAATAACTGCTACTTGCATAGGAACTAAAGAAATTCTGGCATCTTGTTTTAGTTGCTTTGTTATTACATAGATGTGTTTACCTTTTAATAGGTTTTCTGTTACATTTAGTACTTACCTTGGACTACTTTGGTTATGAAAGATCCAGTCTGGTGGTAGTCTAAATGACATAGCTGTGTAGCCAAGCAAGTAGGAATGGAGAAGCCTGAGTCTGAATCTGATCTGTTTCTGAGTGTATTGCCATACAAATGCTGTATTTTTACAAATGGTAACCTGGGCTATACAGTTGAATCCATTGTATTAATGTCTACTGAAGATCATTGTATATTTTGAGCAGAGCTGTGGGAACTAGATTTTTAATTTTATTTTTGGCACTTTCACAGCTTTTTATGTGACTTTTCATTTGTATTCAAAATTAGTAATGTGTGTTTCAGACATGCTGAGATCTAAATTTCATGTTTTTGCAATACCTTAGTTTCCTTCAGTAAGAGTTGCTATATAAGTGCAAAATATTTGTGCCATACATTCTTAATATCAGTTTGTTACACAACCTGTTTTCTTTTTACTTTGTTTTGTTTCTTACTATTGCAGGATTACTTTCTTCCTTTTATTTTTTTCCCCTCAAGTTCAAATGCTGTTTGGTGTATTTTATGCCGTCTCTTGGATGCCTGCTGGGTCAGTGTTAAGCAGCTAATGTATTAATTTTTGTCTCAGTAGCATGTAGTACCAAATGTAAACAGTGCAATCTTCTCTTGCTTTTTAATATTTGAGCTTATCAGAATTGAACTGATAACAGAAGTCTTTGTTCAGATTATTGTAAATATAAACTTCATTGAATATTAGTAGCTGGATTGTTTCAGTTTTAAGCTGTGGATGATTTTTCTCTAGGTAAGTAAAATTCTCAAGTCATTCTTAATATTTGTAGAATGATATAGATGCAAGCAAACCCGCCCCAGTACTGAATACATCTAAGCAGGATGGACCGATGCCAAAACCACATAGTGTTTCACTTAATGATACTGAAACAAGGAAGCTAGTGGAGGAGTGCAAAAGACTTCAAGCAGAGATCATGAAGCTGACGGATGAAAATCGGCACCTGAGAGTAAGTTCTGCTTCCATGTTTGTATTGGAGTGGCTTCACTCTTCTTGATCGAAAGGTCTGGTTTGTAATTAGGCCAACAGATGTGTATTCCAGAAAGTAGATGCAGTTGTTAGAGTGTCAAGATTGATTTGTAATACGTTTTTACTGTCCTTTGTATACAGTATATTTTGAACTTCTCAGTGATTGAGACATTGTGATTGTCATGGATGATATACTGAAGCTATGTAATTTTCTTCTTAAATGAAATGGTCGTATTGAAGGTGGTCTTAGTTACTTAAAGTCTAAATAAGAGATACTGAATTAGTAGCTTTTAATAAAAGTGCATTATTATTCATTAAGTATGAGTAAATGAGATCCAAAGTGGTAACATTCTGTATCACAAATTGTTAGTGAACAAGAACAATTGCTTGGCCAGAGGAGGTAAGCAAACGCTACTTTCCAGTACCTTTATATAAAGGTGCCATTTCAGTAACCTGTAACTAGTCAATATATAACTTTATGTGACTTTTCTATATATTTGGTTTTGGGTATCTGACAATTTCATTGATCATGGTAGTCTTTTTAAGAACCATGAAATAATGATGTCTCCACACCTGCAATTCCAATGATGTTAGAACATTTGGAGAAACAGTACACAAAGCAGATGTTTCTCCTTAACAGTAAGGAGTTACTGCTACTTAATTCTGACACATAGTAAGTAAAAGCAGGATTCTTCGTTGTGCCTGGCAAGAATTTCAGAATCTTTCTTAACCAGATCATGGAGAGAGACCAGTGGATTACCTGTCCCTATTTGAAATGTTATGGTTTGTTATGTTCATATTTTGGATTTCGGTATAGTATTGTGGGTTTGGTTTTGGTTTTTTTTTAACTTTGTTTAAATGTTCACCACTAAATTTGGCCTTTGAGTTCAGTTTTTACAATTGTAAAGAAGATGTGTTCATAAATTTTTTTCCATCTGTGTTCTTTTTTCCCCCCTCAGGATGAAGGCTTGAGGCTCAGAAAGGTAGCACACTCGGATAAATCTGGATCACCCACAGCTTTGGCCCTCAGAGATAATGGCTCTAATTCTCTTCCTTCACTTCTTGTTGTAATTGCAGCCATTTTCATTGGATTCTTTCTAGGGAAGTTCATCTTGTAGAAAGAATGAGTGAGAGAAGCATGCAAAATGCAGCTTCCTTTTTTTTTTTTCTTTTTCTTTTTTTTTTTTTTTTTTTCTCTTGGCCAGAAAAAGATTTGTTTACCTACCACTTCATTGGTAGTATGGCCCAAGTGGCCATTTTTGTGTACAGCATCATAACAGGCTTTGCCTTTAATGATCTCGCACAGTTAGAAAACACAATCTGAAAAGACAAACTGTTCGGCTACTGGACAAAATTGTACATTAAATCATCAATAGCAGGTGTCAGTTGCACATTCAGTCCTTTATGAAAATTCATAATTGAAGAATTGTTCTTTCTTTCTGTGGTTTTAATAAGAATTCAACAATTGTTCAGAGTCTTGTAAATGTTATTTTAATAATCCTTTAAAATTTTATCTGTTGCTGTTTACCTCTTGAAAAACGATTTATTAGATTGCTAATCCCACTCATTCAGGAATATGACAAGAGGTATTCTGGGGGAAATGGTGCCTCTTACTGTGTAAATTTTCTCCTTACCTTACTTTGCTAATATCATGGCAGAATTTCTTTCTTATTCCTTGTGAGGCATTGTTGAGAGTTCTTCATCCTTACAATCCTGTCCCATAATATTTAACATTACAAAAGAAATAAAATTGTTAACAGATTTTTCTGCTGGGTAGCCTGTTTGTGTGTGTCGTATTTCTAGAAGGGATTCCTAACAAGTTCATTGTTCATGGTAATTTGCTACTTGTAACAAATGGCTATTTTGAAGTTTATTTGCTTAAGTCTCTGGCTTAGACTGTTGTAATTGAAGCTTGGGGGGGAAAAAAAAAAAAAAAGGTTTCCATTCCATTTGTTTAAAAAAAATGAACCTTTTCTGGCTGCTTTCAGCTACAGAGAGTTTGGTTATCAAACTTGTTCTGGGACAGAATAATTTGGATATCCAGCAGGTACAAATACAAGACATGAATGTTTTCAATATATTAACAATTTGCTTGGATTGTGCAGGAGTGTAATAATCAACCTTCTGTTCTATCTTTGGATCTTCTGGGTGTCTTCTAGGAGTCAACATTATTCTTTGATTTCATAAGGGTACTTAATTCACATATACTAATTTACTTCGTTTGTAATTCTGTTTTAGCAGATACTCAAAAATGCAAGTTGAATCATTCAGACACCCATAGTGAATTCCATGATGCAGAAGAGTTGATATTTGCTGAGTGAGCCTCAGTTGCTTGCCTCTTGAAAATGAAAATGATTTTTATGCAAGTCTTGGCAGATCTACCTGTGTTAACAATGTATAGCTAAGTTTTAAAGAATGCGTTTTTTGGGGGTCTGAAATGCTTCCCTGCACTTAATCTTATGTCTTGCCTCATCTCCAAATATGTCATAAAAACAAACAGTAGTATTGGAACAAAATATTAACTGTACTTCTGACTAAGTGTAATTCGATACAGGGAATTACTTGTAAACTGAAAAATTGTGGAAGGGGTATACTCCTGTAAGCAAAATTGTGTATGCTTTTGGACAGCTTGACTTGATGTGGTGCAGCTAAGTGTGTTAGACCTTGGTATATGCACACCTTATGTAGCTGAGAAAAATGTTCTGGAGAAGATGTACATTATCTTGGTTGCCTTTGATTTCTAGTGCTTTTTTTAAAAAAGAAAACTATAATTACATCATGTTCTGTCATTTCTCTCCGTGATAAACTTTTTTTATAAAATCTTTTAAGGAAGATGATGAAGAAAATTCAAATACTGCTTATCTTTTCGCTTAGCATGCAAGCACAGGTGTTTCCAATGATTTGTTCCAGTGTCTGCATTCAAGTCTCCCTCCATCCCAGTGACTGGAAAAAAACTATGTTAAGGTCTTGATTATTTTGGTTCCACTGGTTCAGAATGGTGTAATTCTCCTGATTTTTTCTCTAACAGAACATTGCCACATCAAACTTTCTTAGCCTGTTCCAAACCGATTACATGGAAAATAACAAAAGCAATAGCATGCAGGAGGTAGTTTGCTTCAGACAGAGCAGTCATTCCTGCATTGGGGGTGGCGGGGAGGTGAGGGAATCCTCTGGAAGATCTTAAAATGTTCGCAGCATAGCGTATGGAGGTTTTGAAGGGTAGCTAGCACTTTTGGGACTTGTGAGCAGAAAAAGGAGTCATTGCTCAATGCAGATGACTCAGGTTTTGATGTCTGGCAGCAGAAATAAAAATAACAATAAAATCAGGTTGAAATAACTTTTTTCATAAATAACAAACAGGTGGTGGTAAAACTTGCTCATGGTTTACGTAATGTCTTCAAAGTGAAAATGTGCAGCGGTCTCGTAACCAGTGTACTTACTAATGGTATAAGGAGACTGTCTTGGTTTCCAGTAATCCCTTCATAGCTGTATATAAAGTGTAATGCTAAAACTATTTTGCTCTCAGGAGTCACTTTGGATGAGATCAACTGTATTCAGTGAATTATGTAATATGGATTAAATTGTTTGTCTTTGTTCCTGAAATGGTTAGAACTTGTTGCTTTGTCTGTCTGCTTACTTGTGTATGTAAGCACAGGGAAATACAGTCTCTCCACTGCTCCTAGTGATCTGGTCAGACGATGATGCCCATAAAGTTGTGTGAGGCTAAATGTGTAACTTCACTTAAATATGCATTGCAGGTTGCTCTTCTGATTTCTCAAAAGGGCAAAATAGAACAAGTATACAGTATCAAAGTAGTATTTTAAGGTTTTTATGAATATAGCACTTTAAAAAAGGGTAGTATGATGGTTCAGGGGGAAGAAAAAACCTAGTTAAATAGGAGATACAGTTTCTGCAGTAATTCTGGGCACCAAATTTAACCCACTTAAAAAAATAATATATATATGAAGTTCATTTAAGAAAAGGTTATTGGTATCAATGCACAAGTTATTTGTGCATTTCTATGCATTCGCTAAAAGCTGTTGACAAATGCTATTGCCCAGGCTTGCATGTTTCTGCTGCTATGATTGAAGCCAGTTTACATGTAAGAAGCAACCAAACACTAGCTTGAAACTTCGTTATCCTCTTGGGAGGAGGGAGGGTGGAGGGAGGAGGTGGAAGGTGACATTTTGCCAAAGGGGAAAAGACAAAGTGAATCAGCAAAACTTATCTTTCATGCCTTCTTCAAAGATACTAAAAGTTGAAGTGTTAATAAACCATTAAAAATGTAGTAATGTCCTTTTTATTTTGGAACTTCTCCCTGACTATGTACGTTCTACAGACTGCTGATACTGAATGGGTGTATCTAGTCGACCTCGCAGGCAGTGTAACTGGCCTGCTTCTAGGTAGTGCTAGTAAATAGTGTGAAGCTGCCTTGGGTGAAGATTCGGTGTTGGAGTGAGGAGCAGATGCCTGAATCCAGGGAACACTGAGGATGTTGATGGTTTGTCCGATTTGTAATAGTCGTCGTGATAAAGAGTTTTCTTTTTCCTGTTGGAGGGTATTTATGCTTGCCAGGGCAAACACTTGCTTTAGTCTGTGGCAAAAGGTGGAGTGAGAGCTATGCAGTTATAGAGCAACCCTAATAAACATTTACTGTAATACTGAAATGCCCTGCTCTTCATGTTTGCAGGTGGGATTGAAATTCGGTAGCTCATCTTTGTAGCCACACTGCTGTGAACACAATGGTTCACCGCTTTGCTTTCTAGACTCCTTCCTGTTGAATGGCTCTGCAGGGTGTATCCTGGAAGGCGCATCTGCATGCAGCACTGACCGTGGCTGCCAGGGACTCTGTCCTTGCTGATCCTGAGCTTCTGTGACAGCTTTAGACTGGTGGCACACTTAAATAAATGTTGGGCAAGAGGAGGACCTAAATACAGGAGGTGGTTTTCCCAAGGCTTTGAGCTCCTGTAGGAAGGACTGAAACTAAAGTTGATTAAATGAGACAGATTTCTTTGTTTCCTGTCTGAATTTCTTTTACAGGGGCACTTGATAACATAACCAAGTATATGATTGAAGTTGGTCTGTTGTGTTTTTCTTTTTGAATGCAGCTTGCGTACGTTTAAGAAGAATTGCTGATTTTGACAGGGCTGCATAAGCAGAGGTAGTGATGGTGTCGTCACCTCTATTTATTTGCCCTTTAAGTGACAAATGGCTATGTAGAAGTGAGATCTTGTGCAAAAGCAAAATAATTGATTCTTATCTTTTGTCTGACTTTCTCATTACTGCTAGATGGTAAGGTCAGAGCCTGTTCCTCATTTGCTGGGACAAGGGTTTATGTGTTTGTGTGGTGAACTGGATCTGGAAACAGCTCTGGATGAAATCTCTTGTTTCATCCCCTACTAATTATGTTTTGACTAAATTGTGGTATAATTATATCCCACCATGCTAGAGTGCCATTTTGTTTAAGCTTGGTACCAGTTTAAGTAACATCAGTAGTAACGACTACCAGCAGGGTATTGAATCCCTGTTTATACAGTAGCTCCTTCTGTTGCTGGCAGTGGCGGAATGCTGTTCCTCCCCTCCTTCTTTAGAAAAGATTTAAAGGGTGTTACGGGATCCAGGCACAGAGGTGTGAGACGGACAGCTGCTATTATAGTTAAGCAGTCTGAGTTCGGACACTTGAAATAAATGAAAAATTAGTTGAAAGGTGACCGAAATATTTATTCTTACCTTTTAAATTTGTGTATAAGAAAAAAAGCCTTCTGGGTTGTTTTTTTTTTTTAAAAGTTAGTCTGTTCATCATACAATTTCTGGGGGAAAAAAAAAAAAAAAAAGGGTGCAGTCTGGAAGTAATCCAGGATGTTCTTGAAAGTTTTTACTAGTGCTGGTGTAGGTTCGTGTGCACAGGTGAATTCAGAGAGATTGTCACTGGTGATCAAGATCTAGGCTGTTCTCAGAGTGGGTAGTAATTAAATAGCAATCTTTGTGACTGTCTCGGCCTGCCTTGTAAGGATGGCTTATCCTGGCTTTAGAGATGGGGAAGCTGAGGCACAAGTGTTGGGGCAAATGACTGGGAGGGAAGGGATGGTTTAGGCACAGCCCCTGTTCTCTAGCACATGCTCCATCCTATTTCTTATCTAGCCTTCTTTGAGCCTTGTCCAAGTCTTCTTTTTGTTGGATTTCCAAAATGCTGCTTCATGTTGCTTGGAAATCTGTCGTAGGCTTTTAAAGCACCTTCCTAAGGACTTAGCTGTTGCCTTGTCTATTCCTGCAGCCGAGTGTTAAACAGGCAGAAAACATGGCTGTTAGGTGTGTAACAGTGGATTGTGCTCACTGGGCTTATAATACCTAAAGGCAGTGGGGGGAGAGAGGGGAAGCTGCTAAACATTTGGGTATGTTGTGTTTGTAGTCTTGAAACATAAAAGTGTGTCTGTGTAGCAAAAAAACTTCCGTGGAGCCAGTGCAGTTTGTACTTTTCAAGTAAAAGTAAACAGTCCTAAATCTGTACAACTACCCTGTTAGTGGTGGTATATATTGCTCCACCTATGGGAGTGGCAAAATATTTTTCCATTGCTGCTTTGATAGTCCAGATAGAGATTGTACAGACAGATAAGCTATGACTTTCAGAGGCACTTCTTCAGAAGAGCTAAGCACTTATTTTTGTTTAAAAACCTAAACATGTTTGACTCCTGCAAGAAAAGGTGCTCCAGCAATAGTAGACTCTTACAGAGGTTAAATCCACTGATGTGTTTTCACTCAAAATTAGTAAATGCTTTGCTTTTATTACTGCTTCTCAGACTGCAGTACCCTTCTGCACTGGTATGAGAGCTGGTTTGAGGAATATTAATAATGAGAATCGAGTATCTTCATTACGAAGATGGTGCTCTGTTTCTTAATGATTGAGAGGCATTGCTTTAAATCATTATGCAGGACAGCCTAGTTTGTAGAACTGTATTTTGGAAAGGCTTAGGAGGAAGGTCTACAGAAAACAAAACTTGAACCCTGGGTGAAAGAGAGAGACAGCCCTCTGGAGCTGTAATTGGAGGTACTAAAGTGCAGCTTTGATAATGAAGTGAGTGGTTCATAGAAGGGAGCTGATGCGGTGGCTAATTTTCCTTGATTGCCTTAATCACCTCAGGTTAGTTTAAAATTTTGAAATTATAAATATGAGACACCTGTCCCACATCTCAGGAGTGGTTGGTGTCAAGTGAAGAAAAAGGGAGTGTGGTAGGAAGAGGCAGTCATGAGAAGAGCAAGACGGACTGCTTCAGAAGTGGCTTTGTTAATGGCTTTGTCTTCCCAGGACAGCTGGGCTGTCCGTACGTCCTGCCTTCTCCCCACCGGCTGTGGCCTTCTCCAGGAATGTGAATTTCTCTCCAACCTCAGGGTGTAAAGCCTCAAACATGGTGACCAGTCTTGTAAACAGGAGGATGCCAGGAGAAGGATTTTCATTGTATTCATGCTCAGGTTTGTCTAACCTTGGATTTCCAATGCAGCCTTCAACTTCACAGCACTGCTTTCCAACTTCACTGTCTTGCATAATACCTTGAAATACCTTGGGCCTCTCATTTCATGTCCCAGCTTCAAGAAAATCAGAACAGATTGCTTTCCTGATTAGGTGAAATTACCTCTTCATCCTGCCTCCACAGGAACCAGATTACAATGGCAAAGGAAGCTCAGTGTATTTGTGGAAAAACTTCACTTCTTAAAGAGACAACGTTTATGTGATTGCAGCATTTTTGTGCTGCTTCTCCCTGTGTGAATTTGAAATCTAATTCAAGCCACATTTGATAGAGAGGTCGATGTTTCACAGGTACCAACTACCTCCAATTACAGGAAAATCAGAGCTGAAATGAGACATTTAAATTGGTGCTCCCATCCAGGGCAAGTCTGCACAGTGAGCTGCAAGGATACCCGTCCCGCTTCCTGCTGTGTGACCAGTTAATGCTGGCGTGCTTGCCAAGCTGTCAGCATGGGCATTAGAGCAAACAGCCCAGCAGCAGCCAGTGGTAGCCCAGCACTTGTCAGCAGTGTGGGTGAGAGATGAGCATGTTGCAAGGGAGCAGGTTAACAGGCGTGGCAGGGGAAAACTCAAGCCATCACCAGGGTAAGCTGATGGTGGGGAGTGGAGCTTGATCTACCTGGGGGCAGGGAGGAGGTGGTGCAAGAAAACTGCTGAATAACAGGGTGAGAAATGCTAAAAGTTGGAAGAAAGTATAACCCTGCATGTATGCATCCTCACTTCTCTGTCTGCTCTGCTCAGACACTTAGAAGCACTAATGATTCAATGATAGCGTGTCCAGAGAAGGACAACGAAGCTGGTGAGGGGCCTGCAGCACAAGTCTTATGAGGAGCGGCTGAGGGGAGACCTTATTGCTCCCTACCACTACCTGAAAGGAGGTTGTAGTGAGGTGGGGGTCGGTCTCTTCTCCCAGGTAACAAGTGATAGGACAAGAGGAAATGGCCTCAAGTTGTGCCAGGGGAAGTTTAGATTGGATATTGGGAGAAATTCCTTCACAGAAAGGGCTATCAAGCATTGGAACAGGCTGCCCAGGGAAGTGGTTGAGTCACCATCCCTGGAGGTATTTACAAGATGTGTAGATGGGGTGCTTAGGGACGTGGTTTAGTGGTGGACTTGGCAGCGTTAGGTTCATTGGACTTGATGATCATAAAGGTCTTTTCCAACCTAAATGATTCTAGGAGTGCAAACGGATGGGAGAAGGAGTCTGATGTTCAGAGTAGCTGTAACTGAGCTCAAAGCTTCTCTTAGACCACTGATTTTTTTTTTTTTTTTTTTTTTAAAAAGCTAGTTGTGGTTTTGTAAGTTCACTTCTAGAGGTATGTAGAAGTTGCATTTGTAGAACTAGAGGCATAGAAATGAAGCAACTAACCAAAAGCAAACATTTTCAGCAATGTGACCAGTGGCATGTGGACAGGGGCCCCCCGATCCGCTCGGCTGCTGCTCTGAGGGTGCAGTGTGTGACCCAGGTCCTCGGTGCTCTGCACACAGCATGGCTCCTTAGGTGAGCCACACAAACATTAATTCCCCTGTGGGCAGGCATAATAATAGGGTTATGCAAAAGCACTGTGTGTGTCTGTGTACATTCGTACTTACCTGTGAACACTGATCTTTCTGGGGTGCCTGTATGCTAACAGGCAAACTGGTGGTTACAGTGGGCTGGGTTGGTACAGGACTATACTTTGTATCACATGTTTGTAATTGCTTCACTTGCCTCTAACCCACTTTCCTCCTTTAACTGCTCCCACTTTTTGAGTTACTTTGAAATTGCTAATTTTGAAGGCAACTGTGTGCAGAAACGCTTAATTCATTCTTGCCAAGTGGGAGCCATCTTGTCCAACTCCCCCCCAAATGCACCCTGAGCCTCTGCAAGTATTAATTTGAGACCTTCAGAGAGAAACAGGAGGCTTAAGCAGGAGGAAGCTGACACAAGGTGGATTTCCAACATCTAGAAGTATTTGCTACTGCTTTTGTGAAGTGCAAAGATCTCAGCTGCCAATGCAAAAACATTTTTAGATTTATGAAATTTAAATTTAGATTTATAGAAATTAAGGTATTTTTATAGGAAGTCCTTCCTTGTCTTTTGCCTGATGGCCCTGAAGTCCTGTATGCTCCCTTTAGTGTAGCTATACATTGATAGTTGTCTCCTAGTCCTGTTTAGAATCATGGAAGCTAAAACATTCACTCTTATAACAGTGTGAGCCAATAATAATCTACGATTTAAAATTATTGATAGAGTGTCTGTCAAAATTTGGTAATTGTTTTTTGCATATATAGTGTACTGGAGAGTTTATGTAGCTCTTAGAACAGTTTTAGTGAACGTGTGATACTTCTCATTAAAAATTTTGGTAATTCCATGGATGAAGTACTTACATATGAGCTGTGTGTGTATATATATCATTACAATTTTCAGTTGCCATTTATATATACATTTTTGGACAGGTAGGAGGAGTACGTTGAAGGAATGCAAGGCTTACAGTTTAGTAATAATATTTTCCTTCTAGTATTAATTTAAAATATGCAGAAGTGGTTGTTACAGCTTAGACCGTGGAACCATTTCCCCAGTATCCCTTAGGGAGTGTGGAGAAGGGATTTCTGCAGCATGTACCATATTGGTTCAAAAAGTGTTGCCATGATCGTATGGCACTGGGCGTGCAGGAGGGGCTGCAGCAAAGGCCACAGGGGCAAAGCTTCATTCTGGCATTCCTTAATTCTGGAAAGTGTAACTCGGACTTTTTCTGAGTGTAGTTCCTGTGATGGTCTTTTATTGCTACCGTGCACACCGATGCTGTGCCCCTCTGGTGAGGAGAGACTGTCACGCAGAAGGAAATTGCCGCCTTATCCTGCTCCTCAGGCAAGACTTGTCAAATGTCTTTAAAAGATGTGTGTATGCTTTATTTTCTGCATGCTAAAACCATGGGCTCGGTAGAGAATTTGGCTTGAGGACCAACAGGCCTTTCCCTTTCATTTGCCCAGGCTCTGCTGATCCCTCCTGTCCTTCATGGGAGGCAGTGGTGTCACCTCTTACCTTGCTGCCTCTCCTCCGCTCCGCCCTCTCACCGGCTCTGAATTAATTGCTGGGACCAGACCAAGGGACAGCTTGCCTGGCCGCTGACGCCCCCGCCCTGGGCAGTGGGGACTGGGCCTCGGCTCTCAGCGCTGGTCCCGGGGGCAGCTGGCAAGGGGAGCCTTGATCTGCTGGCTGGCAATGTCTGCGTGGGCCCACCCTGCCCCACCCTGCCGGCCCCGCCCTGCTGGCTCCACCCCACCGGCCCCGCCCTGCCCAGCTGCCCCTGCCCACTCCCGCCCGGCTCTGGTTGATGGCTCAGCTGGGTGGCGGAACGCTTGGGAATTTGTCTGCCGCTCCTCTGTGGTGTTGAAACTGTTAATTGTGTTTGCTGGACGGCGGGGCCGTTGCCAGCAGTGCCTTCTGCAGGGCAGCTGATGGAGCCGATGTCTCTGTATTTATTGCTTTCATTATCTTTGGGGGTCTTCGGGCTCCTGTTTGGTGCTAAGAGAAAAGTGATCCAGTAGTTGGGCATTCCTTTAAAGAACTTTGTAAGGCACGTGTCTGTCTAGCAAGCATCTGTCCTCTGGGTGATAGTACGGAGGTCTGATCCTGGGATTTTTCTGTGGGTGGAATCGCAGAATTCAGCAGAGTTAATCTAGCAGAGCTAACAATGCCTAACAACTTCAAGCATAAACTTTTTTCCCAAGCCTTTTTCATTTCTTTATTTGCAGACAGCACTATCCCGCGCAGCTTGCTTTCTCATTTTCTGATAGGCTGTCTTGGAAATGGCAGCAGACAAGGCCTGACGTGCTTCCCATGGGAAAAGGATGTTGGGAATTGTGTCTGCCTGCTTCGGGGCAGCAGCCACAGGCAGTTCCCATTACCAGAAGACATGTAGGAATTAATTACTGTCCTTGGGGCTTGGTAGCGCCATAGCTAGATTCCATCTGATGGACTGGTCCTGCAGCCCGGAGCAGACTTACGAAGAAGAATGGGTGGGGGAAAAGGTGCCCGAGAAGTAATTGCTCAGGCCAACAGCACTGTTTCCTTAGCTATTGAGGGTACTTGCGGTTTGATTCCTCACAGCCATGTTTCTGGCTGATTTAGCAGTGGAGTGGAAATTTTGTTTCTTCATTTCCTTATTATTATTTATTGCTGGCAGCAAATAACAGTTAAAAAAATAAAGCGATTGCACTAGAGGAGAAGACTAGAAGGAAAAAATTCTTGGCAAATACTTGTAGTAAGAGTACGGCAAATTAAGGAAACTATAAAATTCAGAATGAGTGGTGCTGGGTTTTATTACCTAGACTTCCCTGTTGTGTTAGGAGTGAGTAGAATCTATTTATGCCTGAATTCATCCGTACCCACCACTTTGTGTGGGAGGGAGGCCACTTCTTCACAGGCTGTGTCTACTGCATTCAGAGTACCTTGTAATTTAGGGCATGCTTCCTGGAAACAGAGCTCATCTTCCAGGGATCTCCTGAGTCAGTTCTGAAAACCCAGAAACTGGTCAACTCCAAAGCTCTTGGTGGTGGTGGAAGTCTCACTGACTGCATTTCACCTCTTCTTTCTGTGCACAAGTGAGGCAGGAGTGAAGCGGCACAGCACTGAAGAAAGATGCTTTTGTTATCCTGCGGCTTGCTTTCCTTTCTCAGTTTGTTTCAGGTTTTTCTTCCTTTTTAAGAAAAATGTCCTTTCTTACCCCTCCCTGCTCCCTCCCCCAGGTTGTAGCCCTTAAAGCGAGTGAGATGCAATAGTAGAGTGGTGATGCTGGTTTGCTTACATCTCATTTGTGAAAAACATTTGGTTTCTGTTGAACGACACCCTTTGTCCCAACACAGCTGCTCTGACCGTACTCTCCTTGCAAGCCAACACCATCGTTACTCACTGGGCGCTTCTGGCCCCCATTTTATTCAGAGAACGTGAAATCGTGAAACCCAAATCATCCCAGCTGTACCCATCAGAGCTGTTTCTAGTGACGTGTTCTCAAGCAGAAATGTTTTGTGTATAGAGTAAGCAATGAGCTTTTCTGTGCACAAGTTACTTGACAGAGGGATTTTTGGCTATCGCTTTCCAAAACATCTGTCATCTTTTACAGGTGGAAAGGCAACAGAACAGAAAACTAACATGTATAGGAGGCAAAGAAATCCTTAATTTTTCAGTTAGGCTTTTTTATTTCAATCAATAGTTTAACAAGTGCTTAAACTTCCCTGGCAGTTTAATCTGGAACATAGTTGAGAAGAAAAATATCTTCTATAACTTTAAAAAAATAAAAAGATTTTTTTTTTTTAAATCCTGCACTTTAAGCAAGCACGCTCCAACTCAAGCAAGGTAGACGTTATATCTTAAAATATGGACTTCTGTTCACAGAAATGACATTCTACACCAGGGCAGCAGGCACAATATGTAAACGGTATAGAAACAGAGCAAAAACACTTGTTTTGATTTTTCTGATCCCTTTTGCCCTACTTCTTAAATAGAACCTGTTAAAACAATTTGCCCAAGAACTTCTTCAGGTTACCGCTTCTGTCAGGTGGCTCCTTGAGTAGGATTGTTTCTTTTTTTTAAAGCTTCTGCATTTTGGTATGGGAAAAATCACTCGGTTTGTAGGTCTTCCACTGCTAAACCACTTGCAGCTTAACTTCTTCAGCAGACAGGGCTGCCAACACATGAGGTCAGGTTGGAGATATAAAATTAATGGAATAAATTGCATCACAAATGCATGTGGTGCTGTGCAGCAGTTAATTTAGTGCATGATGAAACCAGAAGATCAAGGAAGCTTAGCTCCTAGTTCTGTGCCTGCAGCCTAGGAGAAGCCTTGCAGAGGACATGGGTTGGCAAATAAACCATGCACTCTGAAGACTTACATTTTTGTTCAACTTGTATTGGCTAACAGAAAAATAAAGAAAAAATATATAGGCACACGGAGGGAAGCTGGTGCAGCATACACTAAGAACCCAGATCATAAAATTATGTTTCTGGTCAACACTAGAAATAAACTAGAGGAGTCCCCAGTCAGATCTCTTGTAATGCATTATGAAGGCCTTTTTCAAATACTTCCTTTTTAACTCTCTCTAGATAATAGGAAAAAAAATGCCATTCTTGTACAATTTGTACATTGAGTCACATTTGCATTTAGTGTAACCGTAAGCCTTGGAAAACCTAGACATTTGCAAGTCTGTGCTTCAAACAGTTTAGACATGAATGTGCTTTCTCGAGGCAAGAACTAGACAGGTCTTTCTCTTGAAACTGTCATAATATTTCTGACATAAGGCAATTTATAGAGGAGCCACAAAGCACTAATAAACATTGCCCTGATGAATATGGAATATCATGCTGCAGAGCAGTTTCTCTGCTCTCTGCTTCAGTCCCACAACACAAATGTGTGCAGATCTCAGCTGGGACCGAGTTGTGTTTGTCACTTGCATAGGGAAGGGACAGGGTCTGACAACTCCTAGCCATTGGTATTTTTCCAGAGATAGGGCCACCTAACATGGGAATGGTCAGTGATGGTGGAAGAAACTTGTCTTGTGTGACCTAAGGAATGTCATGCCATACCCATCCTCAGGAATAAAAACTAACGTGAATTCCCTCGTGCTGCTAGGTCTCAAACAGAAGTCAGAAACGAAGCTAGTATTTAAGGGACTTGTTTGACTGTAATAGCTCAGTACCTCAGTTGGAGATATGCTGGTGCCAGTCCACTGAATACAAAACTCAAGACTAGCTAGAGAAAACCAAACTCCATCCTGGTTCCTAGCTTCTCTTTCAGAGGTGTTGTGTCTCCTTCTTGACGCTCTAGTTAAAACTGTGGTCCTGGTGCCTTCCTACCAGCAACTGATTCAGAACTGGCTCTTCAAGTAGGTTTGACTGTGTGGAGCAGAAAACCATCAAGAAATGCCCATCAGAGCAGCTGTTGTTCATAGGACTGGATTCATCATGGTGAGTTAGCTTTCAGCTCCTTCCAGCAGGCTGAAGGAGGATCTGATACCGGATGGATGGATGAACACCTTCTCTGGTGACTACTGAGCCATCCTGAGCTCCATTCCTGACTCTTAATGAGTTTTCTCTGACTTCTCATCTATCTGGGAAAAAAATGTGAAAGATGTGATCTGACCTGGCAGTGAATCTATGGTACTGTTCCTTCTCCTCTTCCTCCTGCTCTCTCAAAACCAGCTGAACCAATTTTGTTCCAACTCTGAGGAAACCCACATCCAAGGCTGATACCTGCTTGGAAAAAATGCTGAGGTGGCACAGACTTTGGGAGGTAGGGAGCCTGAGCATAGCCATTTGCTGCTTGAATGACTTTTTCCTGCTGTTTTTGCTAGCAAGGTCCATGCTGTCATTATGTTTTCAAAGAATGCTTTTGCTGTAGCAGACAGTATGGAGAGTCACCTATGTAAAGCTGAAAGACCTTCATTTAAGACATACTTTTCCTATGAAGTTGCAAATAACACAGTAAAGGCTTTTTTTCTCACATAGTACTGGACTGGGCAGCTAGAAGCTGCTGATACTGATGAAGAAATGCTATGACCTTACGTTTCTTACACAGGTTACTGCTCCTCCTGCGAGCCAAAATGCGTGTTTGTCAGTAAAAGCCACAAGGTTAAGCTGTGCCCTCAGCTCGCTCCCCATTAAAGCAAGGGAGCATGGTTCATCTAGGAACTTGTACCTCCTTGCTGGCCTTTAAATATCTCCCCTACTGCCTCCAGAGCCTGCTCTGATTTGCATCAGTGCACACAAAGGTGTATTTGCCACTGAGGGAAACCCAAGGGTTTCCAGGGCAGGCTCTTGTTGAAGAACGCTCTCGGAGGGCTGTGCCTGTCCACCTTCCCGGCAGTGTCTCCCGAAGCCAATGCTGATTTACGCTCTTGAAACCATGGTATGTGCCTGTCCAGCGAGGCTGCATTTGTGCAACTCTTGCTCCTCCCTCTGGTAAGTCGGGGCCAGTCTCCCTCCCTCCCGCGGGTGGACGTGGGTCTGGTTCCAGCTGCTTTCTTGCTCTACTAGGGACTAGGGTGTGCTCGCTGCTGAAACCCTTTACTTGTTCCTGCAGGAGGTCACATCACTCAAAATACGTTGTTGGATTGAGTCACAGAACATGTTCGACCCCACTTGCTTCTTTACTCTGCCCAGCTGGCTGACACAAAATCCCAGGCACAAATACTGCACGCCAAGTACGTAAGGCCTCAGGAATAGGAAAACAAAAGGAGTCCCTGCAGCCGTGTTATCGGCAGCTTACCTGTGTGCATCCGACAGAAAAAACACTGCTGCTGCTTCTGTCTGACTTTAAGGGGGCTTGGTTGTAACTACTCACTAGATACAAAGGCAGGCCTCGAAGCAATTACATAGCTAAGGAAATTGAACGAGAAACTATTAAACCACTAGTTATTTTTACAACTTAATGGTTGTAAAAATAGCTTAATTTACTTGGAATATTTTTTAATTGGAGGTATCAACCGTTCAGCACTATCTAAACGGAGGGCTGTTGATTTGCTGTTTCTTTTTGTTACGAGCTGTGAGATAATGACAAGATAAATCTTTGTGGGTTTCCTCATTATATACATATCTACATCAGAGCTGTGAAGACAGAGGGGGAAGCTGCTATCACAGTACTGGCACGACACCGAGCCCTTCCCCAGAGCTAAATTCTGATGAGAAACGGGGTGTTGGGGAGAAGAGTACCACAACAGTAAGATGGCAGAGACGACTGAAGCAGGATCATAACGTTCACCCCAGCAGTTAAAAAACAAAAAATAATGAAAGGGAGACCCCCTCCCTCCCCCCAGAAGTCTGCAGTCCTAAAGTGCAATTACTTTTGTGCAGTCATGTCAGGCCAGGGATCAGACTGGATGAAGTTCAAAGCACAAACATCAAACGAATGCTGTTCGGGATCCGAGGAGGAGGGGGGAAGTACGGAAAAGAACAACAGTTCTCAAGCATTCAAGTGCATCAAGAAAATAAATGTCCCTTTCTTTCAGAAGAAAAACAACCCCCAGTCTGGTGGAATCCTGGCTTTGTAGTCATGAAAAATATGTTTTTTTCATGTCTAGCTGAGAATGTCCCAATAAGACACAGTACAAATAAACACCAAAGCAAGAGCTGGGGCGCTGGGATGTTTTTCCGGTGCCCCGCTGCTATACAGCCTTATTTTATTCTCCTCTGGTAACCCTTCAGATCTGGGTACTGATGAAGCACACTGAATTAAAGGCATCTGGTAGGAAGTGGCTCTCTTCTCCGGTCGGTCGGGGCTGGACCCGTCGCTTGGTCTCTGGCCATTGTACAGCAAGTACCTGCCCCGGGCATCCTGCTCCATTTTGAAGATTTCGTACTCGGTGTGAGGTAGGCGGATGCCGAGCGCGATGCAGCCGTTGGTGTGGGTGACGTCTTGCTGAACCCCAACTTGCCAAGACCCCTGTGCTCCGCACTCATTCCCGTTGAAGACATTGAGCAGCGAGGCTGTGGATATGTCCATGGGAGTGACCTTCATGTGATTCACTGTGAGAGAGGAAGAGGGGAGCTATTAGCAGAGGGACAAAAACAAAAGCAAAGACAACATGCAGATTGGGGCGTACCTGTGAGATCAGAATTGTCTCTCCTTGATCGTTCTTAAATCAATTTTTCATATTGCAGGTGTGGCCAGCGAATCTATTTGCATCATTTTACGTCTTTGATGTAATTGCTTCTTGCACAGAACGCACCCCCCGCCCCCGGCCAACTCGTTGAAGAAAACCTGATGGCCGCATATCTTGGCCAGAGATTAAGCAAAGTTTTTCATAAGTTCCAGACAATCCTTTACAGATAAAGCCTGGTTGGTTATATTAGGAGATGGGTAAAATTGGAAACAATAAAACTTGACTCATGTTTTATTACCATCTGTATTAATCCATAAGTAGGGCTGTTTATCATGTATTTTTCATAATTTTTTAACATCTGTTACCCTGTGAAGCTGATGAAATAATTAATTCCAATTAGAAAATTTGGAAAGTGCCACAGCTGCACTATCTTCCTATATTACCTTTTTTGCATGAATTATAAAATATAGCTGAACTATAGAGATATGTTTTTTTCTCATCTCTAAACAGTGGCTGCAGCTTGCAGTATCAAACGTAGAAGTGCTGCAGCTTCTTCAGTTCTAACCTGCCTGTATTTCAAAGGAGCTTGATGCATATATAAAGTTTTATTTTTCAGCAAAGTTTAAAAATTTGGGAAAAGCCAAACTGAATAAGCCTATGGAAGCTGAACAGAGATTTTTCCTGGTGTGCATTTGACACTGTATATCAGGAAAAGGGGATCTGAATGGATCGGTGCTGACCAAAACAGAAGCAAACAATCAGGCCTCATGCCTCCCAACACACCAAAATCCCAAATTCTCTTGCAGGTCATTTTATAGTAAGATTTGTTGGGAGTTTTATTCTGAGGTTTTATAAACACATTCAACTCAATGGCTCTGTGGTTCACATTATTTGCCCTAGCTGGTGTAAAAGGTAATTTATAGAAATTGAACCTGAAAGTTTTACCAAAACGAAATTAGTGACCTTGATCTGTAAGGTAAGTTGGCATACCATAAACCACAAATTCAAGCAAAAACTGGGTTTCACCTTAGGTGCTGAGCTGGGACATGCTGCATGCAGCTCGAAAGAGCAAAACTCTGACAGGCAAGTTCTGCCTCTTATGAAAATCCCAGATTAGTAAATTATTTCATATAGTTAGATGCTTTCCTAAATTGGAGCCATGCAAGAAGCTTTGTGCTTCTCACATGGTAACTGAAATAAGAAGAGCCCACAGAGCGCTTGGGGCTTCCAGAGGCTCTGCCGGGGCTGGTGCCACGGTGGGACGTCGTGTTTTGGAGATGTTTGGTTGTGTGAGTGGTTAAAGCCACTGAGCTCTTTCTAAGCAGGGTGCTGCGGGGCTGTTTGCACAGGAAGGCGTCTCAGCCGCAGGGACCTGGGTGGCGTCGCCACTGAGCGCTGCTTCCCAAAGTACTTGCGGGGTTTTGGTTAGATATATCTAGTCGTCACTGTGGTGGGATTAATCAGAGCTGTCTTTAGGGACATCCTTACTTGCTCTAGGGACCCTCAGAAGCTGATGAAAAGACACATGCTGCTACATCTGTCTGACACAAAATGATTTATGCCACTTCAGACCTGAAATGCCTTCTGAAGGTGCTTTTTTCTCTCTACTGAAGGAGCCTTAGCACAGAGATCTAATCTTGGACACTTTGCTTAGATGCTTGAAGTCTGGCTACTGGACTCCAAGACTTAGTGGTGCAAAAGCTTATTTTCTTGTGCTCTGCTTAAAGATCTCTGCTTCAAATGAGTATTGCTTCAGTGATGTGAAATGCCATGCAGCTGTATTGTTTGGCTAGGCATTCACACAATGCCTGCAAACTTCCCGAGAAACTACTAACTCCTGAAAATGACAGAAGGAAATCATCAGCAACCAAATCGTTATGAGCAAACTCTGCTCTGGTCCATAACTACGTGACCGCCTCTGCCCCCCATGTAGCAAGCCACTCTACCTTTGAACACAAACTCTGTGCCACCCATCACTTTGGATGAGTGCACTCCCCGGCTGTAGCGTCCCTTGGCGTAGATGGTGAAGGTGGGGTGCTTGCAGATGGGGTCGGAGTAGTGGTAGTAGTGACCTTCCCAGGTGTTGTTGTTGTCATGGAAGATGAAGTGCCGAGTGAGGAAGAGGACCTCTGGTCGCACCTCGCAGCGCTGGCTCACCCACTCTCCGTGTAGCCCTATGGTCAGATCCGCCTTGGGGGGTAAGATGGGAGGATGGTGCTCGTCCGACCGGTAGATGATTCTGCATGCGATGCACGTGCGGTCGTGGTTCTGAAACGAAGCAGAGAGAAACCCTCATTAGGCCTTATCCGCAATACAGGGCAACGAACCAGGCTGGCTGTTTCATGCTGAAGTGACACCAGCTCCACATTTTAAGGAATACGTTGTCATTTCTTATCTTGTTAGTGTTCTCCTGCGGGTTCTTACCCTTCAAAGCACCTGAAACATGGCACCATTCGGTTTTTTACATATAAGACTGCACAGCAGGGGAGCAGTTAAGAGATTAATTCCCTCATCTGTATTTATCTGAAATTAACATTTTAGTTCAGCTTTTTATAGGATTGAGAAAAGGCTGTCTTTATCCTTCAAATCATACTAGAAGCCAGCAGATGGTAATTTACTGTGGTAGGGGCTTGGCAACTCTTATGTTAGAAGTGAATACATTTGCTGAGCTCTTATTTTGCATCTGTCTTCCTTTCAGTTGTTAACTTTGGGTACTGTAGGTAGACATGGGTGTCCTAAGGACCTTTTTCATTTTGGGCGGCGGCCTGGGAGAACAGTAACCAGCAATTTTAAACTTTTTCAGCTTTTCTGAGCTGTAACGCAAACCTGTGAGATGTACGATGCAGCCAGCTGCCACCAGAGATGGTGAAAGCTTTCTGGCCTGCTCTGGCAGGAACGGGGTCCGTGGTGCCTGCTGGGCTTCACAGCGGCTCACTGCTGTGGGCCAAGCACCAGCCTCAGGCAGCTGGGTACCCCCAGCCCCATCTGTGGGTGCCGGGGCCGTCTTACATAGGGCATGCAGGCTCTGAGTCCGTGGCAGGAGGGGAGGGAATTTCACGCTGAGGCTGCCACCTCCTGACATCAGAAACTGAAGCTACAGTGGAGATCTGTACATTGTTCCTAAGGCTGTTTCCGCCTCTGCAAGGTTTTGTCTTGTTGGCAAAAGAGTTTGGCCTCTCAGTTTTCAAACTGTATTTTGCATTTTTTGAATGGCAAGAGAGATGGCACCATTAGCTTTTCTCTCTGCTCTGCTAAACCTTGAAGTAAGTTTTATGGACCAATAAGGGATTACGAAACTAATTTTTTAGCTCACTTCATTGATGACAGATAATTAGATCACACAGAATAAATGCCACCCTGCAAGGTAAAAGCAGTCTTTTCTGTTTTCCTGGTGCTTGCTTTGGGTTGGCAATGCGCCGTTCATTTACATCTCGGGACCTGATGGTAGAGGCTTTCTAGTCAGCTGCTGACATGCAGAGGGGCTGCGCCCTGAGCTGTAAGCAGGCTTATACTTGGAGTGAAAGGCAAAGACCACACAGACAGCTTGTACCTTCATCTTTCGAGGCCATGCAATCCTTCCTGGAGAGAGGGGGATGCACTGGGTGGGTTACCCACATCCACGTTGTTCAAGCTGTAAGGTGTTTTCCTGAGGTGCAATTCAGAGTGTACCGAGTTGAAGCTCCCCACACAGCCATCAGGGAGACAGATTTATACAAATACTTTTTCTTTGTGCCCCTTTCCAGCCCTCTTTTGTGAGATCTCTGTGAGCTCCCTCCATAACATAAATGCTCATATTCATCACTTTAAAGTCCATGTGAGCTGCTATGGAGCCAGCATTTCTCCACTCACTGCCCTCAGCTCACAGCACACTTCAGGGGCAACATTTACACAACCTTCCGTAGTGCCCTGAGTTTGTCTCATGGTATGACCTCAGGTGGCTTCAGAGTCAATGTACAACTCTCGCAATATATCCCTTTCACACATATTAAATAGGGTTTGTATTTGCCTCCCTGCCCCAGACCAGATGATAGACACCAAAAGTCAGTGAAATCAATGAAAAGTCTGCTGTTCTACATCCCTGGGATGTAGAATAATGGTCTACGTGCAAAATAACTATAAATGCTGTAGCTCAGGTTGATCCGAATCAGTGTTGGCCAACAGCCCTGGTCTGAGGAGGAGGTCGGACTTGGTGACCTCCAAGGGGTCTTTCCACCCCAAAACACATGGTCTTCTGGGAACGACATGTGAGCATGTTATTAACATGGATGCAGTTCTTTCCTGCTTATGGAGCTTGTTAACTAATTTTAAGGTATATTTTTCAGCTAAATTCTGCAAGCGGGCACAAGGGCCATTAGTATCATAGTGAAAATACAAAGAACATTTACCTGAGTACTTCAACTGCAACTGGTGAAGTTAGCACAGATTTGTGCCATGGTAACTGACAGCAGAGGCTGGTGCAAAACACCTGGTTCTCCTGAACACTGAAAGCACAGATAATGCATAAGGACTGTTGAATCTGGGCTGTTCTCTGAGATTGCTTGGGCTGTTTTCTGATGGCCAAAAGAGGAATCAAGATCCAGTTATGTTTCCTATTTTCCTCTAGATTTCTTCTGTGACCTTCCTGTGTGACTTAACCTCATTTCATAGAAACACAGACAATTACAGGTCTTCTGTTTGGGACAGGACTGACAGGAGGCAAAAGACACTGAGCTGTCAGAAAGCAGACAGAAATTTCAGGGATCTGGATATAATTAAAAATAAAATAATAGTAATAATTATTACAAAAAAATGTATGTAGCTCTATTCCTGCAACAAACCTGCAAATGCCGTCTGGCAGAAGTCCAGTGTCCACCTTCCTCTTGCCTAAAATAAAATCTCACCAGGTTTCATCTGCAAGCTTGTTTGGGACTTACGAAACCAGTCTGTTGAACCTCTAGATCTCTTCAGAGGACGTCAGTCTTTTTCTCCAGAAAGGGGTCTGGTTTACTGGGTGGTTTGCGGCTCAGGATTGCTGGGGGGCAGACGGCTGATAAATGGCCAAGAAACGAGTTGGTGCTGGGGAAAGGTGGGGACTGCCTTGGCACATCTCAGGCAGCAGCAGAGCTGCTCTGTCACCCTCGAGCTCCAGCCATGAACAGGGATGCCCAAAGCTGAGCGTCTGCCCCGTCTGAGGCAGCGCTGCTGGTGCCACAAGAAAACCATCAGGTGAGGTGTGTGATTCCGTTCACTGCCAACCGAAGCACCGAGGAAACACACATTTTTGAAGTGTAATAGAAATAACGCTGCTTCTTCTTGGAGGTCAGCATCCAAAAGATGCTGCCGCTGCCTTGCACGGATACCTGCAGCGATCCAGGCCGAGGGGTTGCTCTGTGGAAGATGCTGGTGTCAATATCAAGCACTTGTTTCTCCAGCACGGCTGTTCTGCCATGGGGCAGACCGGCATCTCTGCTCCCTAACGCTTTAAGGGCTAATAAACTGCACTGATGACTAAATTTATTGCTGTGATCGCTCCACTCGCATAAAGTGAAGCAAGACAGCGAGGTAAAGGCAGTGTTTTAAAACTAAACATAGCTTATGCAAGCTGAATTAGTCAATAGTAGGAGACGATTTCTGCTACAGTTCTTTCTCTAATGAAGTGAAGTTGAAAGCTTTTATCTCCCAGAGGAGACCCTGGCAGAGTAGTACAGCAGTTTGGTTTATATTCACAGTTCCCTTTGAGGAGCCTGTCCTCCACAATCAGTTTGTGAGCCAAGGCAATTTAACCTGGGAACCAGTGGTTTCTGTTGTTCTTGTTCAAAATCTGAAGAAAACCAAATGGCAACCCAGCCTGTTGTCTTCTTGGTCTCCCTTGGCTGCTTGTGGGGTTCCTCTGTTGTTTCTCAGGTCTAGTGGTTGGACAAGAAGGAGATTTGTAATCAATCCTATTTGCAGCAAAATTACTTTTTGACCAGGAAGGACTATCAAGCATAAATGTTCTTTTCGCTGTTCTTCTAGCAGTGATTTTAGGTTTCATCTCTCCTCTACAACATTAAAAACATGGGTATTATGAGTCAAGGCTCTGATGCTGGGCAGGGAGTATGATCATAGTTTGATGTCTCCTCCATCGTACTGGGAGTGTAGAAGGTGCAGACCGGTAATGTCTGCAGCTGCTTAGTCCTTCGGCTGTGGCCAGCACAGAGTGGGCAGAATAAGGTCCATGGAGCTCCACGGTGGAAAAAAAAAATCATAACTACATGCAGCCTCTTTCTGCCTATCAGGGTTAGGTTCACATCTTGAGGCATAGGGAGGAATTACTTCCCCAAGCTTGTAAAAATCCTGCAGTGCAACTACGTCAGCTGCCATTACGCTGTGAGTGGAGGTGACTCCTTGGGCAAACTCGGGGAAGGTCCAGGTTAACTCACTGCTAAACTTCACTTTGATTTCTGTGAGTTGTCTGTAACTCATCTGGCTCCTTGACCTCTGCGGTCCCGAACTGCTGTGACTGTGTGCGGCGCTTCTCATTCCGAAGACTTTGCTCAACTCTGCAGGTCCAGCCCGTTGCAGAGCTAGGAAACGTCCCGCTTGCCCGCCTGCCTTCTAGTCGCTGATGGCGTGCCCGGACGAAGGGGCTGAGGTGAATGGGCACTTCTTGCAAGGGACAGGGAGCGCGACAGGGAGAGCTTGGGGCAGTGAGGAGGGAAGCAGCAGTGTCCCTTTCACAGCAGTGAGACGTCAGGCTGGCTCAGGCACCTCACACAGCCGTACCTGCAACACATCGCTTCCCTGAGACCAGCACTTGAATCCAAGCCCACGCAAACCTTTTTTTTTTTGCCATGATACTATCTTTCACAGACTTACGAACTTCTTAGTGGAAGAATATGCCACATGTAAACTCCCTTGGTACAACTTTTGTCCAAGTAATGGACGAGGGAAATATCTAGTTTTGTTATGAGGCAATTCAACTTAATTATGGAGTGATTTATGTTTAACAATTGCCTGTATATTTTTTGCTGTTGCTTTTTTAGGTCAGCTGCTCTTGGCTCTTAATTACACTAGCTGAGGCTTTGCAAATCACTCCCTTTCCATGTGTCTCAGGGAAAGATTATTTTCTAAAAACAGACGTTCAAAGAAAATAGGGAACAGAGGTAGAGGACATTCGAGTCCAAACATGATTAAGTACTCTCTAATAAAAAGCTCATTTAGGCATGACATATAAACTAAAAAGCAATAAAATGAGCACTGGATAGGACGAACATCTGTTCTATGTTTTGATTATCTTAGGTGTACAATGCAATATTTTTAATAGTGGGGTCTTGCTAGAAGGACTGGCCCCTGAAATGGCTGCTGCCCCATGACTGGAAGATCCCTTTCCATGAAGGGTGCCTCCTTGCAGCTCTGCAATGCCAAGTCCATGGTGCCCCAACTCCTCACCCTCCTGGGTGTTTCTTTAAAGCCAATTTCTGCATTAATCCATGAGGCCATGTGGGCTGAAACAAGCCTGAAGCTCTGGCTGGAAACTCGGTTCTTGTAGTCAGGGAGAAAATAGTTTGTGATCTGAAAATTTCCACCAACATTTTTCCTTATCCCTCCCGCCTGCTGCCTCAGCTGAAGCAGTAACAAGGCCAGTGCTCTGGAAGCCAAGCAGAGAGGTTTCTAATTAAAAAAAGCAAACAAGGATGAGGTTCCTTGATCTTTTTCCCAGTTGCTGTGGATAGTCAGAACATAAACCCTTTCAGCACAGTTTAATTTTCTCTTAAGTTCTGTGGGATTCTGTGGCTGTCTAGGACTAATTTGCCTCCAGTCAATTCATAGTGATTTTTATGGCCCAGGCCAAAAAACTATCACACAACTGGGATGCTCTCTGAGCAATGGTAATGAGCTTTGAGTAACACCTAGAAAGATCTTTTTGGAAGGTGTTCTAGTTCTCTTTGAACACCTTTGTATTTCAATGCTGTTGTTACAGAATGAGACATCTATGGACCAAACCCTTTTCAAAATGCACAGAAAATCCACCCTTTCCTTATGGTTCAAGCAGAAGCTGAAATCAATGCTTAATATTGAGGAAAGGACCTGCAGGAGGTACTGCAAGTTGTATTTAGGGACAAAACAAACAAGTACTAATAGTAAAGAGGAGGCTGAAAATACAGTTGTTTTTCAACTAAACACCTTGTTCAAACATATTTGTTCTGTCCCCTATCTATCTATTTATTCTTTATATCATGAAAATGTGTCTGTATTTCAATCCGAAAATTTTAAAATACTGTGTCTGAAACAGCTGAAATTGTAACTCAACTTTTCTCCTACAGAATAACAATAGATGACTAGTCTGATATTTGGCTATTTACATAATGGAAAACTTGCATGAAATTACACAGCAGTTTCCCAAAGTAATTTGGGAAATCAGCTCTTATCTTTTTATCTGGAGCCACTACACAGTGGACACATCCTCCCCATACCATAACCTGGTTAAGAGATTCAGGTATCAGCTCTGCCTCAGCAAGATGGAAAAGCACATGCTCTTCACAGTTGGCTAGGCTGCCTTTGGACTCCTCCTCTTCCTCCTCTTCCCTGCCCATCAATGCCAGCATCAAACCAAAACCCAACCCAAAAGCCTTGGCAGAGCACTGGCTTCTTTCTGTAATGCCTCCCTTGGAGCTCCGGCCTTTCAACTTTCACCTTCTACTCAAAACCAAATATTCAATGTGGCTACTCTAAGTACACCCTTCCCTGCCTGTCCCCCGCACCATTGCCAGTTGGGCCTGGTCTCTCCTCAAGGGCTGGTGCCACCACCACCCTGCTCAGTTACAGTAATACTGAAATCACTTATTTCAAATTTCTGTAGCAATATCCTGCCTTATCATGTCATGTACTGACATTTATAATATTTCTGCAACACTCTACTTCTGCAGAGCCCCCATGTCTGTGCTGTGGCTATAGCGCGGGAAGCTTGTTTGGAAGAGGCAGGTTCTCAGCTTATACAAAACCGCCTTTGGCCAACCCTGATTTGCACTGGTTACTGGTGTGTGGCAAGAAGCAGGTCTCGTTCATGGTTGGAAAAGGAGGACAGGTTGCATCTGTACAGTATCATGAGAAGCAAGGGCTAGCAAAAGCCCCAGCACCCCCCCGGCTCCCTCCTACACTCGCCCATCACCCGGGAAGATGCTCCTGATCAAGCTGTGGAGCCCACACGAGGCAGCCCAGGCTCTGGTTGTTCACTAGGTCAGGTTGCTTTTGCATTGGGGGCTTCCCTTTTAGAGTGGGCAGCTCGTCCGACGTTGGCTGTGCAGTGTCACCGGCTAGGCCACGTAGCAGTGCCTGGGTCTGGCATGTTGGACCCAGCACATCCTCATTGCAGGGCGATGCGTGGTGAGGGACCAGACATTGGGTTTCCTCAAGTGTGGGCTCAGGCCTGAACTGTGTGTGCAGTATAGACCTAGCTGGTGGCCCAGGGTCCAACAGTCACAAAAGCTGGGCTAGCAAACCCCTGCCATGTGAATGCATGTCTTACCATGAGGGAAAGCACTGAAGTAGAGACGAAAGGAAAGCCACGCTTAGCAATGATCTCTCACAGCCACCTGAATACCGTGTGTCACACGGGCAGGGCTACATGGGACTGGACCAAGGCATGCCTGGTGAGGATGCTTTAAACCTCACCCCCTGAGAAAACCAGGTGCCAGGTTTTAGTGTTAGTAACTGAGCGGTTACTAACTGCAGTAACCGTACAGACGGTACAAATGGACACCCTTGGGAGAACGTCAATGCAAGGACGTGCTTCCAACTCAACAAAAAAAGTTGGATGGCTTTGTCTCAGACTGCCAAGGAGCTGAGTCCGCAGAAAGGGCACTTTTATGAATTGCTCAGTGTAGTATCAAGCTCCGCTCCTCCACTGCTTTAGAATACTGCAGACCAAGACAACCTTTTAACAAACAGCTACAATCTCTCTCCACCATGAAAGTGATAATTTGCAGGCTTTCCATGACCTCATATGAAGCTGAGTTGGCTAATGCGCATTAGGCTGGCTCCGGGGAGTTGACAAGCACGGTTGACACAGTTATAATTCAGCCTGCCAAATGGAATGAAGAATAACAAAGATTTAAAACTTTAATTAAAAATCTTGAAGCAAGTGAAATGCTGGAGAGAGCGGCAACTCCTTTGCAGGGTTGTCAGTTTGGGATTTCTTTTGGTGGGGAACAGAGGAACTGCAAGCAGGAAGGAGGGTGGAGATATGTTCAGATTTATCTGCAAATGCGTACTATATATTTTAAGATATTGAGGAATGGTTTTCATTAACTGCTCCCATGAAGGGAAAGATAGTGAAGGAATCTGAAGGCGCTACCATTACACAACTCTCTGATCTATGATGTTGATTCTGTTGCACAGCCCTGCATAAAACTGAAATAAAGACAACCGACATGAAATGCAAAAGTCTTCTGGTTGTTCTTTTCTGATGTAAACTACTTTAGCCTGGGCAAAAGGAAAAAACAAAGAGAAAACTGGCCTTTTTCTCAGATGAATGTGCTTGCATGTCATCTATCCCATTAGAATGATACTAATTTATGATGACATGAATATTTTGGGAAGTATCAACAAAAAAATTCCTGGAAAACACAAAGGGACAGCTTGAATGTCCATCTTCAGGAACAGAGTATTCCAAAATAAAGCTGCCTTATGTGTTTATTACACCTTTAAAAAGCAACCTATATAGCCCTCTGAACCATGTAGCAATACTACCAGCGAGTCCTCCCTCCCTTCTTACAAAAGATGAAGCAGTTGAGGTTAGATGCCCACAACAAGGAAGGTGTCAGTAATTTAGATACATCTATCTGTTGAGTTGATCTGAAGGCCCGTGTTTTATTTTGCTAGGCTAAATAGTTAATTTTGATCCCTGGTACTGTATTTGTATTGGGGCAGGCTTTTACTGCAGCTGCAGAACAGACAGTGGTAGTTAAACCAACAAAGACGAATAGGGCTTTAAAAGCAACGCTTAGCTTTTGAAAGTTCACACAGAGCATGAAAACCAGCCTTTTGCTTCAGCCCTTGCCTAGCCCTAATGCTGGTGTAGGCAGTGCGTGCAGCGCGGCCCCGTGGAAGCAGCACTCTTCCGAAGGGCCACGGCCAGCAGCGCTGCCGAGCGCAGCAAGGACCAGCCTCAGCTAGAAGCTGTTCGCTTCTCTTATCTCTGCAGGGCATCACACGCACTGTCATCGTTCATAAACCTGGAATTAACCTATTTGAATATTATTCTGACTATTCTTTCTTCGCTTCCCCGTATAATTTCCCTAACCAAGAGTCCTTTGCAAGTAATAATGAACAAAATAAGCCCTTCGAGTGTTGGCTTAATCTAGAAGTCTAGTGGCACTACTCTGGCAAACAAAGGAGTTTTGTCCTCCAAAATTACACTTCTTGGTTGAGATAATGTTTTGCATAGTTCTCTGAGGTGCTTCATATGTTTAACCGCTATTTATTAACTTATGTTTGCATTTCCTCCTCAAGTACCTAGCATTTCTCTATAGATGAGTTTCAGACAGATGAAGACTCAAATTTTAAAAAACGCAAAAAAACCTTGGCATACTTTGTTCTTTCACGACCCGGCTAAAGGAAAGCCCAAGCACCAGCCTCCGTATGTTGAATCTGTATTAGCTGCAAATGCCAGGTGCTGCTGGAATTCAGCTCCCAGCAGCAAATAAACTTGTAAAAGAGAATCAACCCATTGGAATTGTTTTTTTCAAGGGAAAACGCTTACTGAAAGTGCCTGGCCAGTAAATGTTTAAGCATGACAAAAGGCAGAAGGAAGGTTATCTTAGCACATTTTAGGCTTCTTGTGATGTTCCAGCCTTATTCCTAAATAATGATCTAACTAGATCGACCGGGTCATCACAGCCCTGCTCTGATCTTTCCCATTACTCTATCAGATGATGAAATAGCACAGGGAGTTCTTTGTTTACAAAGTGCTATTACTAAGGCAATTACATGTGAATGAAGTGTCCCAGTATTGCTGTTGTACACATTTCCTGTAGTTTTAGAGCAGATATCTCTGAAAATATCTTCTGTCCTTCTGCATAGCGAACAAATACTGCATTCAAGCCTTCTGTCACGCTATGTATCATTCATACAATGATAGAATGGTTTGGGTTGGAAGTGACCTTAAAGATCACCTAGTTCCAACCCCCCTGCCATGGGCAGGAACACCTTCCACTAGACCAGGTTGCTCCAAGCCCCATCCAACCTGGCCTTGAACACTTCCAGGGAGGGGGCATCCACAGCCTCTCTGGGCAACCTGTCCCAGCGCCTCACCACCCTCACTGTGAAGAACTTCTTAGTTACATCTAATCTAAATCTACCCTCTTTCAAGTTAAAGTCATTACCCCTTGTCCTCTCACTAAATGCCCTTGTAAAAAGTCCCTCTCCAGCTTTCCTGTAGGCCCCCTTTAGGTACTGGGAGGTTGCTATAAGGTCTCCATGGAGCCTTCTCTTCTCCAGGCTCAACAACCCCAACTCTCTCAGCCTGTCCTCATAGAAGAGGTGTTCCAGCCCCCTGATCATCTTTGTGGACCTCCTCTGGACTCCCTTGAGCAGGTCCACGTCCTTCTTGTACCGAGGACTCCAGAGCTGGATGCAGTACTGCAGGTGGAGCCTCACCAGAGTGGAGCAGAGGGGCAGAATCACCTCCCTCGACCTGCTGGCCATGCTTCTTTTGATGCAGCCCAGGATACAGTTGGCTTTCTAGGTGAGTTTATCAAGTTCCTCTGCATACAGTCCCTGTATGCATTTGTAAATAAGGTGTGATTTATGACCAATCAGCCAGGCTCCTTGGTGGTGTCCTAATCAGGAATATTTTGTATAATACGCATGATGATGGCCAAGCAGTTCCCCTGCTCTGTCCCTTCTACCCATGTGCTCTCACACTGGCTAAAGCAGCTGCATGTGCAATAGCTTGAATCCCTTGATAAACTCTCAACTGTCGAGAGACATCAAAGATCTTCAGCCCCCTTCATCAGCAAGTCCTAACTGATATCTTGAGCAAGGCTAAAGGACTGCTAAGATAGATCTATACAGTGACCTATTCATCAGCTGCACTCAGGAACTTCCATGTATTTTACAGGAGGAATTTGTTTAAGGTATGCTCTTATCTAAGAGAATTCAGAAAGCCTTAAGAGATGACTTATTATATATTTTTAAAAGCTCCCTGATTTTATAAGAACACTTGCGATACGGTAATCTGTGAATTTATTGAGATTTGTAGCTCAGCATAAAGCTGTCTGCTTTTTGGACAGCCCTTTTGATTTACCATCCTGTGGTGAAATCGCTGCAGGAATTTGGAGAAAGTCCAATTCTATTTGTTTAAAGTCCTGATCATGTGGCTTTGGCATTCCTAACATATCCAGCAATCATTTGCTTTTAATTACCATTCATTTCAACCACGTAAGTAATGAATGTGGCTACCACATCCAACTTAACAGGCTGTGTAAACTCTTGAGCTGGGTGGAACTTTCTTCTATATAGAGGCTTAACTATAACTTAAAATGTGAATCCTCTTAACTTATTTTAGGCAGGCCTTTATAAGTTTAAAATAAAAATAAATAAAAAGGAAATGAAAAAAGCCTTAAATGAAAGATTCCACACAATACACCTGATTCACTTCAGAAGCAATTTCCTGGCCTCCCCAACCTCTTGGTATGACTGTAAAAACCTTAAAAAAACAAGTTGATTTAACGTTTCTATTTATTCATGGTGTCCAGTTTCCAGAGGAGTCTGTGACTTGTAGTTTTAAACTCAATTTAGCATTTAAACTCATTTTCAGCTGGGTCCCAGTGGAGCAACAATTAGAAAAGGAAAAGAGTTCAAAGAAGAAGGGTTATAACCTTTCAACAGTATGTTTCCCTGGAATTTAAAAAAAAAAAAAAAAAAAAAGCAGAATCTCTATTACTATTCTTCCTACATTCGGCAAACACTAGGTCAGACGGCCCTGTTGAGAACCTGCTCATATAGAAAACTTCATGGTTAGGTACAAACCAAGACCCAGGAGTCTGTCATGGCAGCCGAAGCAAAGGTTCATTTTTTAGGGATACTGTTATTTATATTGTGCTGAAAGCCTGATATCAGCAGGCCCAACTTCTCTTCATTAAAAAGAAATCTCTGATTTCATAATCTGAGCAAGAGGAACCTACCAAAAAACCACAGAGAGAAGCTGTGCTGTTGCACACTTAAAACTTGCGCTAAACCTACGCATCTGTTGCTGTTGAAGGCTCCAGCTGAGACTGGTGTCCCAGCAATCCGAACGCTGTATACATACATTGTGGGAGCCAAGCAGACCATGCAGGCAACAGCTGGAGGAGGAACAGAGGTAATGTAACCTGTCAGAAGTTGTAACTGGCCAAACTGGGAGTCGAGCTGTGGCCTGCAATTCAGGACCTGGGGCCCCCATTTATTACCTACAGCGGTTTCACCACAGAGAGCTGCAATCTGTAAGTATTTTGGTGTACTCAAAGTTAACCTGAGCTTTCTATAGTAAACAGCACTTTCTGTAGCCAATAGTACTGTTGTGAATGGGCTTCCAGTGTCGTAAATTCAGCCTCAAGATTCACCCTCTGCCAAGACCTGGCTACCAAAAATCATATTTGGAAGCACTGTACTTCACGACTACCACCGCTAACTAGTTGGCTCGTTTGCTTTTCCTCTCCCCCAATGCCTGTAAATAGCCGATGTGGAAGCCACCCCTGGGCTGATGCACCCTCCAGGCTCTCCCCGGCGGGAGGGCACGGGTACCCCCGCGCAGGACCTGCCCCGCTGGGCACCTGGCACTGCGGGATAACGGGATAATGGCGTGCAGGGCAACTCCGGCAAGCAGCCTGAGGCCGCTCTTACCTTCCACATAGAGATGTCACCTGCTCAGGTCAGAATGGATCAGCTCATGCCTGAAATAACGGGCTTTGTGAACTTAAAGGAGAGCTGCAGTGCTCTCACGGTTTATTTAGCTGACCTGGCTCGAGAAAGAGACCTCTGAGGCAAGACTTGATCCTTTGAATTTGAGTATTATATTTTAGAGGCATTATATTTTAGAGGGAAAAAGTGATGCTATAGTAGCAGAAGAGACAGGCAGGAAAATCATTACCAGTGTGTCCTTAAAGTTACAGCAGACCTGGACAAAAGTCTTATTTTTATAAAGCTGGTTGATAGTACACCTCATCATTCTGATTGTAATGAAATTACTACAAGGTAGAAGTGTAAACATTTACTATGTTATCTATCAGCCCATAATAAAGACAACTAGATTTGACCAAAAAAAAAAAAAAAAAATCAGCTAGGGTGAATTAAATCAAGATTTTGTCTCTGTTTCACATGGTCAGAAAAAGATCTACAATATTTTCTAGAACAGATGCAACATATAGCTGGTGTCAGATAATTTGTACCTACAGGTACCTGCAAGGAAGAGATTTAGGAAAGAACACTGACTCCCAAACAAGCAAAGGGAAAGTCGATGTTCTTGTTTGAATTAATTAAAGAAAAGCAGAATTTTGATGAGGAACATCCGTGGTTCATCTGCTGCTGCTGAAACTCTCAATTTTGGGAAGATATTTTTAAAAAGAAAACACAATTGGTCCTTGGTCACTTGAAGAGAGCATAAGAATGACAGAAATGACAGCAGCTTTCATACAGAGACACAGTTGACTGTAGATTAAAATTATCCCTAGGGCAGGCTATTAAAACAATTAAAGGCAGATCATGTAAGGTCCTGAACTATTGAAATTTGATGTTCACAGGAGGCAGACGCAACCCAGGGCAGATGTTTTGAATGGAAGGGAAAGCCAAGGCTTTCTCGTCAAAACTCTCCCCTCCCCTGTTGTGTTTCCTGCTATTGCTGATAAGCTGTCACTGATTTTTGGATCGGCTGTGATGAGACAATTAAAAATGGTAATAACCCATTAGCTGGAAGTGATGCCGTGGCAGCGCCCAGCTGGAGCACACCGACGGCAGTGGCACCCGGCAATGTGGTTCCAATCGCCGCCTGCCTTTGAAATGTCACCAGGAAAGATCTATAGACAGTCGTCCTGCTACAGGCCATCAGTGTCTACTCTTCCCGTTTGATTTTTATTTAGCTTACTACGGTTTGATCAGTTCCCAATGAACCTGAGGGCACTTTGAGGCCCCTTGGAAAACTGAATTACCAAATGGAATTAGAGCCCCATTTAAAATTCACCTGTTTTTCATTTCATTGATGTGTGTGCAGGCATCTGGATCCACGACCTGCACAGCCCATCAGTTTTTACCCCTTCATGCTGCCCCTTTCATGTGTCTGCCTTCCAATTTCCTCTTTTTCTCTTCAGGTTATGGATCACCCAAATTCCACATGCCGATACAATTCGATTTCCTCTCTCCCTGGCACTCCCGCAGCTATACAAGCATCCACTGATGCCTGTTTCTCTTTTCCTTTCTCAGTCTCGTATGAAACTTTCTTCTCAGCTGCTAGCCTACAGCCCTCGTCCCAGCCAGCCCTTCCCACCACTGCATACAAGTCTTTGATTCTGTCTTCAGGGTGGCCTTTAAGGACCTTAGCCCGTCAAACTACTTCTGCGTATCATCTGAGGCAGTCACATAAACCACAGCGAAGTTACTGTTCTCTACAAAATACTGTTCTGTGACCTTTTGTTAACTGGCTGCACCATCTATCAGGCTGCAACAGACCTCTTATTTTAGAGGCACATCTGCATTTTAAGTTACACTAGTGCACCGACTCAAAAGAGCTAAACAGCGTGGGCTTAGTCACTAGTATCTTAAAAAGAGGGCACAGACACACACGCACGTACCTTGGCATTTTGAAGAGGAGGTTGGTAACTAGATGGCCGATAGTACCTCCTCTGAGTAGCATCAGTGTGAATGTCTCCAAGAAATAGCTCCTCCACGAGGTGGTCTAAATTGTGGTGCAGGTACTGCTTCTCCACGCGGATCAGCTGGAGTTCGTGCATGGCAAAATTCAGAGCTTTGGTGCATTCACGGCCATTCTCTTCTCTCAGCAAATCGTAGCTGACATCCTGCTCCCAGGGACTATCTTCTGGTATAAATCCAGGACACGTATGGTTCACCAACTCACTTAATTTTTTGGCTACTGCTTCATTATGGCATATGATCTGTATGTTGCGTAGTTGATAATCAGCTTCGGTACCCCCTCGGATGATCCAGGATGCTTGGCGGAGACGTATTTTGCCACGTATAACTAAGGTGTAGATAGGGTTTGTGCAGCGATTGCCACCGTAATAAAACTGATAGGCCTTAAATGTATTATTGTGATAGAACCTGTAAGATCTTGTGATGAACTCTGGGCCTGCTCTAACTTCGCAGCTGTGGGAAGACAGAAAGTGATGGAAACAAAATTTTAGCAAGGTGGCACATCTTGCACTACAGGTAACAAGACTGAGCAAACCCACGTGGGTCCACAGAGACGCTCAGGTGCTAATGTCCCTCCGGCATGAATGGGAGGAAACAGGAACTAGGCATGTGTGGCCTGCCAATTAACCAACAATTTCCTCTCCTGTTAATGCTGTTATTAATATACTGCTTCATGGTGATCATATCTAAGGGCTTTATCTTTGCAGGTTTAAATACTTTGAGCCATGCTTTGCTTTTTCTTTCTGTCTAGGGACCACCATGTGACTTAATTCTTCTCTGAAAAAAGTATCAGCTTATTAAACATCTATTCTTCTCTTTTGCATGGTAGATTTAGCAAAGGACTGATAACATCAGAAAGTGAAATGCCAAACGTCCACAGAACAGTGCACAGAACTGGCTTCTATGCTGCTGTAGAAGCTTCTTAGCAGTGCTCCATCAGCTCTGGTCTGCAGAGGACATGCAGGATCGTGTCCTCAGCTTTTCCACACACTTTCAACAGAGGTGGCAGTTTATGCAAACTTCTGACCGTTAATGCAAAACTTCTATTTGGCTTGAATTTGGACCATGCAATATTCGGTGGGGGAGGAGGGGTGTTTGTTGTTGGGTTTTTTTCCTGAAAGTGTAAATGGCAGTTAAATTCCACTTCCTGTAGAAAGTCATTTTGTGCCTTCAAACTTGTCCCCCTTGTCACATCCACACTGCTTAATGTAAATATACTCCTTTCTGTTAAAAATCCCCAGTCTTTCCTACTACAAGTCACTTCAAATAAGCATGTGAATACTGCCTGCTGAGACACAGAAAGCAAAATAGCTCTCTGAATTACAAGTTATCATGTATAGAGGGTAACAGAACTGGTGAAATACAGCTTCTTAATTCCTGTGTTAATAAAACCAGTGCTAGACACATGCTCTGAAAACAAGGACCCATTCAATGGATCTAATGCACGTAGTCAAAGATAGTACAATATTATGTTTGAATAAGCATCCATTTTGGCAACTTGTTGGGCTCCTTCCTATTCAAAGAGAGATTTAAAGATATTTCACAGCATGCTGTTTAAAATCCAGACTATAAACTGAGTCATCAAGACAGCTTTATAGCATGCTATTCTCATGTACATAATGCCGCTCCTTCTCCTTTTATGCATAAACATATAGAAAGCATCTGGAATTTCGAGCATCACCATATTGAAGAAAATATTTCCCCTGCTGCTTAAAGTGGGAATATTCAGCCTTCCCTCTCTGCTTCCTTCCCCTCTTCTCTTCCACATGCATCACTCAAGCATTTTGTTTTATCTTTCCTTACCCAGTAGAGACCCAGTGTCCCTCAATATTAGGAGGCATCTGCACAGTGATCCGGGCTCCATTGTGAAGGTGTTTCAGCATATGATGACACTGTGACTCCTTAAAGGCCCTCCAGGCACTCTTCTCCAAGGACCGAGGGTGGGACCTGCTGTCTGGGTGAAGAAGAGCAGAACCTTCTCCCAGCCCTGTGATAGAAAAGTGAAGATAGAAATTATCATGAGACCCTGCTGAGAAGGGCTTCAGCACAATAAAGGAGGTTGTGAACATCTTGTGTTGAATGACACTTGATCGCATTGTTATGTGTCTGGGAAAGTACAGTTCACATTTCTTTTCTCATCTGGAAAATAAAAAATAGGAAGCTCTTCCTCTCTGTCAGCCCACTAATAATCCACTGAATAAAATTGCTTTACGAAATACATTGGGGAAAAGGGCTTGAACCAAAGTGTTGCATTTCCACACTCAGGAGATGGGGCTCTGAACCTGAATTTTATAGACACCTCTGTAATCTCTGGTCAGGACAATCAAAAACCTGGACCTTGAAACTTTTACAAAGTTGCATCCAGATCCGGACACAAACTTTGTGGTTTCAGCCCACCTCTAATTTGAACGCTTCTATAAAAAACTTGCAAATAAAGACTAGTCTTTAAAGCCAAGAGAAAACAGATATTAAAAGCAAAGCCTCTGCACACAGGAAGCCTCTGTGATGACTGAGGTGGTCAATTAAAGGCAGATTCTGCTATTTTTATTTTAAAGGGGAAGGGAATTTCAAAAGCTAATTTTATCTCCAGCACACAGTAATTTTGGTTTCTAGTAATGTATACATACAAAACCAAACAGTGCGCTCTCTACACAATATTAATTGAACGAAATGAATATGTAGCTTCAGAAGGCATGCGTCTTTACCCTTTTAGGCACAGCCTGCTCTTAGATATGTTGGAAAACATGGATCAAAAGAAAAACACGCATCTAGAGGTTAAGAGGTGACAAACATGAACCTTACATAATGGGTTGGAAACTTTGCCAGAAGGAATTTAAGAACCAGTGAGCTAAAAAACAAATACGGGGTGGGGTGGAGGGGCTGGTTGTATGCCTGGGAAGTCAGGGCGGCCGTCTCGGGAGAGGGATGTCTTACTAACACACGCTCCCAGGGGCAGGGTCTGGGATTCACCCCCATCTCTTCTGGTGCCCTCTTGGCTGACCTGGCTCAGGAATGGGCTGTTGGGGATCACCCAACACCACAACCCTACACCACACCAAGCCGCTCAATGCAAGATCCTACGCTTTATTCCCCAGGCCCCATCTAACGTTCAGGCACGTGCTTGGGCAGCGTGCAGCATCGCTACAGAAATTACAGGAAAATCAGTATTACTTGTTTTTAGGTAGATACCGTTTCAAACCTTTGCACTTCCCTATCACAAAAAAGAAAACAGTGTCAGTGATTCATTTTGCTGGCTAGGTCTTAGATCTTCCGGAAGAAATGTGGGTAACACTTAGGAAAATGGCATTGCTAAAAATATAAATACATGTCAACCATTTAAAAATAGCAATTCCTAAGCTAAACAAAGGCAAGGACTTACGCAGTAGGCATGGTAAAGAACTGATCAGAAAGAATACAATAAGTACCTGAATGTAAATGGGGCTCACCACTGAATGATCCCAAGATTTAATGAGATCAGTGAATACAACCTCACAAAGCCTTTACTGGAAAATCTGGCAGCTTTGTTGCAGGTTACAAACAATTCTTCGATGTGAAGGAGAATTTACGGGCTTACTTTCTAAAAGGTAATAAATACTAGAGATGCTTTGATATTTGAGTGCACCATCTGAGATGCCCTTAAAGGAGCTTATTTTGAGGGCGTCAATACTTCTCCCTTTCCAGAAGTCAAGTCTTCTCCAGTATTTCCACATTGCTGAGCAGAGTCACTCACATTAGTGCCACACAACCCCCGTTCTGCAGCCAGAAACGGTACGGCCACTTCAGAAATGGTACGGCCATGGCAGGGTGATGCTCTGCTTGAGCTGACTATGTCTTTGGAGAGGCAGGATTTACCAGATAGGGTCCATGCTTCATGTACGTGGCAGCACAGCAGCTCCGCTCCGTGCTGTGCCATGTCTGCAGCCCATTGGAACTGGAGCAGCACTCGACACTCTCAAAAACTTGGGCTTATTTGGTTTATCTGAAATCTTGTGGGTATGGGGTGGGCATCACAGGCCTTCACACCACCAGGAGAACAAGTGCAGCCAGGTACAGGTGAGCTTACTAGTATATTTTTTTTTGTCCTTACGAATCACAGCTAGTGAGAGCTTGCCTTCTAACACCCTTCTCCATCTCTAAGTCTCCACACCCAAAAAGCCCACACTACTTCAGCATCCAATTCTGAAATGGAGTGAGTGCTCCTGTCCATGGGCTCAGAGTATCTTTTGGTTCAGAAGTGACACCTCCTGCAAGGTACCTGCTAGAGGTTGTAGCCATCAGTACCAACTTGCAACAGAAACATAGCTGTCGGGATGTCTCCTGCAGACAAATTACCTTGCACCGAAAAAGTCTTTGAAAATTTACATTTTCACTTGAAGTTGTTAAGCGTTTGAAATCTGCCATCAAGAGGAGGTTTTGAAATGGCTCAAGCGACTATTTCCAAGGCATATTTATTATACCACTTGCTTTTAAGCAGTTGTATTCTGCCTAGCTCATGTCATACAATTCGTGAATACAGATGCACTTAAAAATGAATTATTTATTCGTTTAAACATACTTGCGCATTTAATTTCTCCAAGCAAAAATCCTTCTGTGGGAGGATACCATCTTGTACGTGCACATCTCAAAGGAGAGAATGCAGTAACCACATTATACATTCCCAATTATTCCCTGGAGGAAATAATGACATGAAGGGGTTTTTGAAAAGGAGTAAAACTTTATGTGGTATTATACAGTGTCTTTTCTTTGCTACAGCTCAAAAGCAATTGGGTCTCAGCTCTCCCTGTCACATATATGTAGTTCTGTCTGCAACTTGCTAATGATAAACTGTAACCAGTGGAGGGAAGGGAGATTTGCATGGATAGCCCCAGAGATCTGTGCCAGGGAAGAGGGTATTTGTTTGGGACTCTATCCATCCAACCGAGACAAATGAGGGCATGAACAAGTTTAGGTAATCAAGACAGGCATGAGAACATAAGGAAGAGGCTGCAGCGACAGCGGAAGGCATGTAGAAAACACACACATGCTGGGCAACATCACATAAATAGGACGCGAATATCAAAATATGAATTACGGTACAGAATTAAAAGGCAGTGATGGGACCTTGTTGCTGGGGCAAGGAAATACTTAATTTAGCACAGGCTTCTTCCTTACCAAGTAAACATTGCAATGCTTTTGTATTTACCGACGCCCACCCGCACATACGACTACCATACAAAGGAGTCCTAACTCCTCCTTGTACCCCCCGAAGACCAAACGCCCAGACCGCTGACACGCTGCCCACGCAGGGCAGTAAGCCAAATGCCGCCTTCCCACGGTCTTCCTCGCAGCAGGTCCCCCGAGGCAGCGCGGCGTCCCCCCACTCCGCTCCCCCCCAGCAGCGCACGAGGTCTTCTGCAAAACGGAGGTCCGGCGGGGATGATGTCACTGATCTTAAAAGATCCATTCGGCCATATTAAACAGGACATGGCTGGAAGGCTCAAGGTTAAAACATGCTTTTGCGAAACTGGGAAAATAATTTCATGGCTCTTTAAAGGCCGCTTTGGAGCCTAAAAGCAGTTGCGACATAGCTGGAGCCGCTACTTTCATTCAAAGAGATCCAAGTTTGCTATTCTCTACAGCACAGACAGATGGTAGGTTTCAGTACCTCTGTGCCACGCCACATAAGTATCTCAGACTCTCTCTGACTGACCGATTTTTAATTTTTTGCATGTTCCAAAGGAATCTTACCCACTTGTTAAAAAAATATTAAAATAAAATCCACCACGTTATTACTCAAAAGCGTGACAGACTTCAAACAAAAAGCAGTCTTTGCATGAGACTAACAAACAGCATTAATTCTGCAAAGCCTCTGGTTGGCTTTCACTTTAACTACACCAGGACCAGAGGTGATAAGATTGTATCATCCACCCCATGGTGGCTGTTTACACAAAGAAGCAAGTCCAAAAGGAAAAGGAAAATTCCAGAATGCATCAGAAATGCCAGCTAGAAAAACAAAGCAAAACAAATGCATTTTCTGATGAGTTGATATCCAACTTCTCTTTCATAATCAAGCCCTAGCAGTGTAGATCGCAGCTTTAGCATCAAACTAATTGAAAATAGCATAAGAGGTGCCACAGCTAGCAGGGGATCCCTGCCCAGGCCCTCATGGATCATGCTGTACAGGGGCCGATGCAACATCCACCCGAGTGGGGAGGCGAAGGTCTGCACAGCTGCTGCTCCAGCCAGATGTGGGTAGGAGCATGCACCACACCAGACAGAGACTTCAGGCTCTCATGTTCAGCTACAAACCTGTATCTGATGTGGGAACAACCATTCAAGATAAAAATAATTGTTAAGGGAAGGTAGGTTACTTTCAAGTTCTTCAAAGCTTTCTGCAGGTAGCTGGGAGTAAACCACAAATCTTAAAAAGGGCAATCTGCTGGCAGCCCGTTACCCAAAACGCATTTCAAAAATGGCTATGACAAAGGTCTCCGCCAACATTTCTGCAAAATCCTGCAAGCTGCTAGAAAAATTGTTTCAGTTTCCTGAAAAACAGTGCACAAATAATGTACAATTGCAACACAGATAATGGTAAGTAGAGTTGTGCTTGAACACGAACTCTTATAATTTAATTCATCCCTAAACACCCCAGCCAAATTCTGTTCTCAGCTATGCCAGACTGCAAAAGTATAACACAAGTAATCTTCAATCTTAAAACTGTTAGATTTAATCAGTTTAATGAACACCTCTACCAGAATCTAAACCATGGCTTCAAACCGTGTCCAAGGGTAGCGCTTCAAACCAGACCCAAAGCTACTAGGTGTTCAGCAGGTTCACCTTTTGCTAAATGGGAGAATAAATGTTACCTGAAAGGAGTATTCAAACCTGGATTTAGATTGGGATCGCTCAGCAGGAAATACTTCACTTTTTCTTTCATGTATAGCAAAGTAATTCCAGAAGAGCGCAATTTTATTATGAATTGAAACAACCTCGAGTGATAGTACAAATTCAAAATATGCGATGGCTTCATCTCCGATAGAAACATTTTAGCATTTGTGCTTTACTTCTGCAGCAAACTCTTTTCAAGTTAGAACTTGTTTGAAACCTGAAAAACCTTACAACAGATAAAGAATAATTGGCTGGATTAAGTTTATAGCTCTCCTTATCTGGGCAGTTGCCCTGCACAATTAAATAAATAGACGTTTGGATTACGCTCTTCCTTGATGTGGGATAGCGTTAGATAACGCCTATGACAGGCTTTTAGCTACAGCGCAAACTTACGTAATTGCCATGGAGAATATAATGTCCTGTTACCAAGCCGCCGTCTGTGTTTACCAGTGTTTTCCCTACACTTCAAACTTCAAAGAGTCCTTGCGGGACTGGGACCTAAATTAGCTACTACAAACAAAAAGGTTGGGAAAGGAAAGCTGGGGTTTATGGCCATGGAAGCAGACAGGACAGTGATTTCCTTTCACATCTATCTGTTGCCTTTCTTGTGCATACTGAGCGTCCAGGTACAGCTTTCAAAGAGACGTGAAATGAATGTTTCAGTGTGGCAGATTCAGAATAGAGATCTAAAGCATGTTGAGATGGGACAGCTAAAAAGAAACTCCTCCAAGGCAGACAGGCCCAGCACCGAGGTCTCTGTTATCCTACAGTGCGGTCCTTACTCAGTGCCCTGTCTTGGAACGGGTCAGAGAACCAAGCACCAAGCAGTTACACAGCCGATAACCTCTGCTAAACTGGAGTTTGACTCTTAATTGGAACGACTGCTGCTACCCCTGCAAGGTGAAACACCACTGCCCACAACGTGGGCTTCTTTACGAAGCCACAAAGGGTTAAAGCCCACCTCCCTTCAGGGCGGCAGAGACTCTGCCAGAGGCACCAGTGGGTGCAGCCCTGGGCCCCAAGTGCAATTCAGTATCGACAGCAGTTTGGCCTTGCCCTCTTCGAAGGGAAGGCCTGCCCTCTGTCAGAGACAGACCTCTGTGTCCTCCACCCACACCTCAGCACCAGGGCTTATCCAAGTGGAACTGACGCTGACAGGACTCGTGTCCAAGTAAAGACAATGCTAAACAAGCTCACTATGTACAATCCAACCCTCTATCAGCCCTGCTGAAAGCGTCACGTCAGTAATAAAATACTAGCCTTGCCTAGAATAGCTGAAGGTACTGCCCTTCAGTGTGGTCAAGGCTAGTTTGGGGCCTCATCACCTGTCAGCCCACCTCCTACAGAGCACCGAAACTGTCCTTACTGCTCAACACCTACATCGTGCTGCTGCTAGCCCACAGTCAAGCTGCAGAGATGAGTGAAATCAAATTTACACTGATAAAATTGTGCATAACGTTGAGTCCACCTCCTAACTCTCCCTGCAAACTCTACAAATCTGACACTACTTAGTGTGTCTTCCCCTCTTTCCCTCTGTATTGTCTTCCAGATTTCCAAATGCAGTATTTCACTGAGGGAACAGATCACATATGCCTCTAGCACAGAGCACCATATTTTTCCATTTTATGGATACGAGTATTTACATCTTCTGATACATATACTTATTATTTTCCTGAACAGGTTTTGAAATAAAACACTTCTATGTAACTAATTTAAGCAATATTGCTGGAGATCTTTTAAAAGCATAAACAGTTTTGTTCTGAAATCCTAGCAGTCTTGTCTTCATCATCTTTATTAGCAAGTACTATTTCCCTGATGTTATCAACAAATGGTTTTAAAGTTTCTAATTCATTACTCTAACAGTAACATAATCAGAAACATGCTAAAGTTTCTTCTTAGCATCTGTATTTATAAAAAAAAAAGTTTACATTTACAAAAGAAATTAGCCAAATTTGTTTTGAATCCACTTGAACATTGCTTTTATTAATCAGGTTTTCTGGAGCTGAATGATCTTAGCATTTGACATCTGAAACTTCTGTGGCTTTTTTGTCTAAGCAAAGAAAACAGTGATAATGGACAACTTCCAGCTGCAAACCTTTTTTTAATTTTTTTTTTTTTGACACTGTACAGGTTTTATCTTGATTAATGAAGACAAGTTTTTTCCAAATTTCCAAAATTCAGTGATGTTAAAGTAGGCATTTCTTAATGTAATGAAAGCAGAAGCTTTAGCCTTACAGGACATTTTATAAAGCTTTAAGCCCTAAAAATCCTCAACCACCCTCCCACACTCACTCGCTTTTAACCCTTAAATTATCACTGCAATAGAAATGCAAAAGAAAACATCACGTGCTGTAAAGAGGCTTAACACTGCGATCCCCTGGGATTGCCAGTTATTCTTACATATTACCCGTTTGGGCTAGCTGCTAACCAAAGGATGTGCCTATTGACTGTGGCACGGAGGGAAAAGCCCTAGGCCAAGTTAAAGGTAACAGGGTAAATACATTTAGATGGGCTACGTTTCAGCACATTATATGCCACCGATGTAATTTCCAGGTTTGTAAGAGGGCAGCAGTTTCCCAACACTTGAAGCTCAGATCCAAACCGGGCACTGCCACATTACCAAGGTGTTTATACACAAGGCTCTGAGCTGTATCTCTCTACAAGAACTTAGTTTTATGTTACATAGTGAACTATAACTGCAGATGGAAGAAATGGATGATTTTCCTCCTTCATCCTCTTTTGGCAGCTGCTGTTTTGATCTGATCACTGGCCCCGATTTGTTTCCTGCTCCAGCCAGGGTTCAGCTCTGCTCTGTAATTCCAAGCAGATGAGCCGGGGAGTCCAACCCTGTAATTACACCTCCTCTCTTCACTCTCTAACTTCAAACCTCCCATTTTGACTTTTACATCTCAGATCACAGAGTTTTAAAGAACACCTCTGGCATCCTGGCAGGTCTGGCTCAGCTAAACACGTCTCTACACTCTCTGGATTTCATAGCTGAGCTGTGAGAAGGGTATAAAACCCCCTCCTGGGGAACAGGGTCTCCTGCTCGCTCTTTCTCAAAACAAAATACACAATCAGAAGCCCATGCTCTTTATTATTTATTAAATACCATCTGTGTGCTTAGCACTTGTACAAACAGAGAGAGAAAGTCCCTGCTCCACAAAATCAACCCCAGGAATAGCCTTGAAATCCTTACGCCAGCTCACAGATCTCACAAGGAATCAATGTAGGTCACTTGCATTGTAACAGTTTAAAAAAAAATTCCTCTTTTTACCAGTAAGCTTGAGGTCCCAAGAAATTTAACTGAAGAAGGCTGGATGCTACAAAGTACTTCAGAAACGGGAACACTCTTCAAAATGATGCTGTAACCGAGTAGGTCGAGTCACTCTTTCAGAACAGTATCGCGCCCAGATTTCTCAAATCTGGCTGCCAAATGTTGGACATACCTAAAGCTGCTCATTAAATAGCCTCCTTTTCAGAACTTGCTCTTGAAGACCACTGGCTCTCTGGAAAGACGGCTCATCTGTTTAAGTGCCGAAATACGGATTTACAAGCTGAACTTCTAAGTTTGAGTTTAGATCCGCTGGCTTTCCTTGCTAAAATTTTGCCTACGGTGGAGTTTCAGAGAAACGTCGGTCCAGGGCTAAGCTGAGAGAGTGCCGAAGCAGGACTGCGTGCAACGACGCCCAGACCCCCTGCGCTCCCCGGCAGAACACTTTGAGCCGGGTGCAAGACCCGCTGCCGGCGCCCGCCGCTGCCCAAGGCTTCCCGGCTAACACCGCCGCGGCGAGACCCGCTCCTTCGCCCGCGGGCCGACGGCGGGTCCGGCGGGCCGTCCCGGCCCAGCTGCCCGGGCTCTGGCGGAGCCAGCCCTTCGGAGGCCAGGAAGGTGTCCCCGTGCGCGGTGCCCGGGCCAGCCGCCCCGTCCCGGCGGGGGCGACCGCCGACCTCCCCCCCCTCCCTCCGGAGCGGGGCGCGTCCCGCACGCCTTCACCTACCCCGGCCGCACCCGCACGGCCTGCCAAGGGTGCCGCTAACCTGGGGGGGCTAGTGAGGGAAGGGTGTCAGGCAGAGCCAACAAGGGCTCTGCCCGCTTCGCCATCCACGGGGACCCTTCCTCGGCCGGACAGGCCACCCCAGCCCGGCGCACCCACCCGTGACCCTCCGTCCCCCCCGGCGAGGTTATGGCCCCACCCCCGCAACCCCGCCGGCTTTCCGCGCGCGCCACGAGGAGTCACCCAGCGGGCGGAGACCCCCAGGCGGCCGCCCCGGCCCCGGACTCACCGTGCAGCAGCAGGGCTGGGAACAGGTACCTCATGAGGCTGCCGTACGGGGCGGACATCTCCCCGCCGCGCAGCGCCCCTTCCCCGCTCCTTCGCTGCGGCCGCCACCTCCCGCCGCGCCGCCCGCGCCTCAGCGCCGCCGCGGGCAGCCCACGGCCCGGCGCTGGGGGGCAGGCG
>JAVJGG010000048.1:2293237-2313712 GCA_035590195.1 Aviceda cuculoides
GATGAAGCAGGCCGCACAGAAGGTGGTTCTTTATCTGACCATTCGTCATCTTCTTGGGCTTGGCCCCCCCCCCCCCCAGCATGGCCACAGTACTCGTCAGAGCACAGAAACCTCTCTTCCCCGAGAAAGCAGCGGTTCCTCTCTTTGCACGCAGAGGTTAGCAGGACCAGTATGCGGCACTGGGCTGCGGGGGGAGCGCCCCGAGCAGGGGCGGGAGGGGCCGGATCCCGCGCCGCTGGGGCGGGGAGCGGGTCTTGGCCGACCGGGAGAAGGTTAGCGTGCGCCCTCGCCTCGGAAAGAAACCTTTCCACGTAAATGGGGCATTTTAAAAGCCAAAACCAGATGTCAAGGTTGCCGCCTTTGGTGCTGCGCCCTCCTGCACCCTCTTCCCCACGTCTGTTGGTGGTTAGGTTTGGGTTTTAGTCTGGTCTTAGGCCCTAGTCATGCAAACACGCCTGGAGTTAACGTCGTACGTGGGAGTGACTCGCGTGCCTGCATCTAAGCTTTGGTTTGTAATGTCCTCTGGACAGGGACATCACGTTTTCTAGGTTGTATTTGGACTCGTGGGCTCAGCTGTAGGGCCTCGCAGCAGCGAATGTGTAACAAATGGGAGGAAATTCTGAGAAGACCAACATAACTGAGTTTTGAACAGCTTAACTGAGCTAAAGTGTTTACACGCTGCATGCTTAAAAAGAAATACCAAGAATGGCAACTCCTTCCAACTCCTTTGAGCAGGAAGAATAAATTTAATCTTCCACACTCGTATAGGGAGGAAACTGAGACAGAAACAAGTGGTGAGACAGAATTAGAGCCGCGGTGCCTTGGATTCTCAGGGTTATGCCTGCACCTCCGCACAAATGTTTTTCAAGCCAGAAAGGATGGTTTCCAGAGCACTTGGTGGCGGTCTGTACAAGCCTGTAGTGGTCAGGTACACTCTCAGTGACCTGGAGAGAGATGCGCAGAGAAGTGCAGCATCATTCAAGAAACAGGCGTCCGTGAACACCAGCAGGTATCACTGGGTAAGGCTGTAAAAATACCCTTACCTAGTGTTGCTTGCTCATCTTCAACCCATTCCTATAGCTGCCACAGAGGCGTGTATGGAGGGAGGGGATTCTTGCCATAGACACAGTACATTTGGAAAAATTGTTTGGGAAGCCTTGTGTATCCACCTGGCTGTTTTCAGGACTAATCCAGGGCAAAATTCTGATTTTGCCACTTGTAACGATCCTACAGCGCCAGACACACCCAAGCAGTTTTTCTTTACCTGCAGGTTCTGTAAGTGAAACAGATCCAGTGAGCAAGGAAAACAACAACTTTCGCTTAAATACAGTACAGGCGTCTGTATTTCTGAGTCTTGAGGACCCATGATGTACTTCAGATCCGCGTGTGATGGTTGCCTTTCCTAAGAAAAGTTCCTACCAGGGTGATCAGTGAGATAACGCCCAGCATGCAAAGGGGTGACACAAGGAGAAGTGAAAGGCAGCGCGTGTGGGAAAGCGGATTGCCCTGTTGTTGGCCAGGAGCACCAACTTATTACGACGGGGTCCTGCCAGCTTAAAGCATCTCACGTGTTTGGTGTGCGTACAGATAATATGGTGTGTAGGAAGGCTCTTAACATAAGTCACCTGCTATTTAACCTGAATGTAAAAGGTAGGCCAGCATCACCGTGAGCAGTAATGAAGGACTAGCAGGTGTAAAGTGTGGTCGTCTAAAAGCAGCAGCATCCAAAAGGAGAGGCTTTTTATGTAGAAGCAACCATGCCCAGATTGAGCAACATAATTGTCTGCAAAAAGATGAGACTGAGGATCACCCGCAAAAAGTCATTTATCCCCAAAGTCTATTATCCCAGAAGCTCATGGTTTCTCCCCTGGGAAATGACAGCCCCCCACGGCAGCATCACTAACAGCTTTTCATAAGAGGAAAGGGCAATGACTTCACTGCTCCATTGGCCAACTTGGTAAATGAGGCTCCGCTTGTGATTTACTATCAGTGCAGCTTCAGATGTGGTAATGAAATAAAATGAAATCAATGCCCAATGGGTTCAGACACAGGAGAACTTTCCAAAAACAGCACAGACTGTACTTTGTCTTTTACTCATCTTTTTTATTTTGTGTGTTATTTTAAGGATATGTATCAGGATAAGGATTTTTTCAGACTGATGCACAGTATTTTGTTTTTTGATATCCCCAGTCCTACTTGTTTCACGACTGTGCCCCTGTTCAGAATGCGATGTAATGGGAAGCAGTGACAAATAACAGCTTTTTGCACTTTGATCTAAGCAGCATGTCACATCAGTGCTCATTAGAAATTGTATTAGGCAACCCAACCATGACTTTCTGAACTTGGGCTCCTGGGGCAGGGAATATACGTAATGTAAGTATAATGTAAAATCATTTACAAAGGCACCTCTAGGCCACATTCTCAAAAATATTGTAGGGGCCAAAGCATTTCAAAAAGGAAGTCGTCAGCAGAAGTTTGCACAGTAAGGAGCCTTTTTGGAAAAAAACCCAAGCTGATGGGAAATGTACTTTGTGGCTGGGGCCCCTTCCAAAAAGTATTAAAATAGGAAGAAAACTAACTTGTTGGACTTGTTGTGTGACACTTCAAAGATCTCGGCATATCAGCATAGCACTTGTCTCGCTAAAGTGCTTGCTGGTTGGCTGGTCGCCAATGCCAATCTGGTGGTGAAAGATGTGTAAAAGAGTGAGGGGATGGGAAAGAATGGAGGCAGCAAGCATGTGGGACACTTTATGCTGTGGAGAAGAATGGGATGGGGCAGCACTCCTTGACTCTGTAATGCTTTGGCAGTGCCACAGCTATGATTTGCTAATGGCTATATTATGTTTTTAAAAAAGACAGTATGTTCTCTTGAATAAGTCAAAGGAGCAGGATGTAAAGATTTATTAGAAAGGAGTGGAGTGACTAATCCGCAAAGAATCAAACACCTGTCAGATTTCTGTTTGTGAATTGCCTATGACAAAATTCATCAAAATAAGTAAAGATTTGGAGCCAAGTTTTCCTACATGTCCAGCTTGAGTTAGAATCCGCAAGACGAGCCTGGAGCCTGTCTGATACATAGAAACGCACACTGTGTGACTTCTTATTTTGACTTCAGCTGTTTGAGGGGGAAGTTAAACTGTTCAATGGTGTAAAACAAATGGCAATCAGTTTGTTTCTTCTTTCAGTTTGGACTGAAAATGCTATGGTTTGTGGAGTTTAGCAGGTTTTATCAGTTACTCCATCTCTCATTTTTATATTTTTAGAATAAGGTGTTTAAGCTGCTGATTTTTTTCTTATTCTTTGTTAAAAAATGTAACTGAAAGAGTGTTTGGTAATACTTTCTAGATGTTCGGCTCCCAAATTGTGCAGAATATTTCACCTTCCCCTACCAGAGACTTGATCTTCAATGCAGCCACTGAAGCCAGTGAGTTTTATGATTATTTTAAGGGATACTGAATCTGGGTTTAGTTTTCTGAAGCATGTACCTGTGGTAATGCTCACCTGCAAACTGTGTCTCTGAGATGGTGCAGGTTACCGCAGAGGTGTGTCCTCTATTGCTCTTCCTTGTTTAGGTAGATAACTAGTCTGAGAAGTATGTTTTGGAAATGAATTTATTTTAGTCATCTAAGACAAAATGCACGTGTTGAAAGTCTGCGACCTGGTAATGAGCATAGAAAATACAGACGAAACATAGTAAAAATGAAGGTCTTGTGGCCATTGTCAAGATAGGCTCTTTTCCCTCTATTTTTTTCAGATACACAGAGACATGCATGTGTGCGCATGCACACGCACACACACATACACACACAGAGCCCATCTGCTGGAACAGACTTGCTGGTTTCACAAAAAGGTAGTTATCTGAAATATTTTTTTTAGTTTTCCTAGAACAGTTTGAAAAGTAAGTGGGAATAAAGGTATAAAACGACATGAAGAGTAGACTCTGCAGAGCTCAGGCCATTCCAGACAAAGAAATCAAAGGAAGATGCAAAGAACTCAAACAAAGCAAATGGCTTTCTGTAAAATAAGCTGTCTCCTTCTTGTTTCTCCCCTTGTTTCTGGCATTTTAAATGTGCTTGTGATTTGATTGCTCAGAGCCAAGGAGGAACTTCTCTGTGTAGAATTACTTTACTACGAGCATGGACAATTTCATGGTGCTGTTGCTGCAACCAGAGCTTTAGGGCTGGGTCCAGCTCCCAGTGGGCTCAGCGAGGGTCTTGCCATTGACTGTAGCAAGGGCTGGATCGGGCCCCAGATGAGGCTGCTGGAAAGGCCAGCTGGAACGGCTAGTGCTTGTTGTACACTGACGGCATTTATTTGGAAGCATGGCAAATGGGGGCCGAAGGTGTTTCTTCATCCAGTGTGCATATGAGCAGCCGTCCTAGCCCTCACCGGCGCTGTTGATTTCATTTATTCGTGGCACTCAAATACCGTGAAAATGTGTGTGGTAGAAATGCCCTCATACGTGTTGTTTATGCCTTCTGTTGTTTGCACAGTGGCTTTCTGATGTTGTGACTTAAAAAAACCAAACTGCCCCACACAGCCAAACCAGCAGACTGAAAATCTGTTGCAGTCTGGGCAAAAATGCCCTCCATATATCTTCTTGCTCTGCAGTGCTGTGCAGCCGGTCGGAGTAATAACGGTTTCCATTGCTGAAGACAAAAGAAAACTTCTGGAAAAATCTAAACACATGTACGGTGTTGTTCATTACTGCTTATATTTTCTCTGAGTGAAATTAAACTCTGATTTTGATTAATTTCTCAGAGAAAATGTAAGTTCTGGCAATTTTTTATAAACTATCCAAAGAAGCAGATTTCATTTCCAAACTGACAAATGGATTAATGTGACCTTCCAAGCTTGTGTGAGAGTCTCAAGTAGCAGCTGATGCACCTGGGAGCTACTTTCTTAGTTTATATTCTTCTTGTAGTCCCTTTGGGGCCAATGCTTCTCCAGGTTAATAACATCCTTGGGGAAATGAAGTTTTCATCCCTTGCAGAGCGCTGCCCGTGGTCTTCCTTCCACTTGGCAAACTTCTGCAGCAGAAGAGACACACAGGGAGAGACCAAGAGTGGGAAATAGGACCTATTCCAGGCAGCCCTGATGAAGGGGGAGCTGTTCCTAGTGAGGAGAGGAGGAAGCTCTCCTGCCCTTCTGCCCAGAGCTGACCCGAGTGGTTAGCTGGACTGGGTGGACTCTGAGTATTGCCTTGAGGGAGCAGGTGGGAGATCTTCTTTCACGGTTTTGTTCATTGTTTGTATGTGGTGATACGTCTTTTGTGATGGGCCTTAGATGGCACGAACGGCCGAACACAAGTTGAAAGTATGACGCGGTCTCACAGTGCCTCTGGGTTTTTGTAGCGGCCCTTTGGCTGGCTGGTATCCTGTCTCATTCTTGTACTAAGGTTTTTTATTTCTCAGTGTGATATTGCAGCAGCCACTTTCAATCTTGATCTCAAATCACAGGTATTAGTCTTGGAGGTCTGCAGATATCTCAGACGTACCCGTGTGTAAGCATTTTTTCTTCATTCACTGCAAAGCTGACTCATGTTCAAAACATTCACTGAATTTTAGACTCAGGGTCCTGGCTCTCAAAAACACTTGTATGTTCAAGCACAAGTGCATTTTATCAAAGCTCCTTCCCAAAAGGGGCTAACCAGCATCTTTCAGCAAAAGGATACCACTTCCATGCACTTTCAAACAATGACAAAATCGAGGTGTCATCATGGCCACTGAGGGCACAGTTGGCTACAAAAAAACTCATAGAAGCATGTTTTCCCACTTAGTTTGAAAATAAGGAGGAGGAAAAAAAATTAAACAACAAGAAGTCTTGTAGAGTCACCATTTCCACTCTTGGCAGCATGGGTGGAACGGAGGCCAGGGCAAGCCTCTGCTCTGGCTTGTTGTTCAACACTAGTGCAAGTCACTTGGTTTCTCAGGGCCTCAGTTTCCCCAGCTGTGGAAAGAGTACAAATCTGTGGATAACTTCATGGACTAGAAGCAATGCATGTACAGTATGAATTGTAACTTAAGGTAGGAGTTCACCCACGGATAGAATGGCATTGATGTGGCTTTAAATAAGATATATCACAGAATTACAGAATTGTCGAGGTTGGAAGAGACCCCTGGAGATATCTGGGCCAGCCTTCTGCTCAGGCAGGGCCACCTAGAGCCATAATGTCCAGGACCGTGCCAGATGGCTTTTGAATATCTGCAGGGTGGGAGATTCCACAACCTATACAGGGCAACCTGTATATACATCATCTCAGGGTATGCCCAATCAACTGCAGTTAACTGTTGAATTCCTTCCATCATTTCCACCTATTTACCAATGTAAAATATATGTTATACACATATATTTGTATAGGTGGTGTATGTACATATACAATACATATATATGCATGAAATATGTACATTTTATGTATGCATAGAATCTTTGAAACATCTGGATAGTGCCTTATCCAAGTACATGCTTTTCAAGTCCATACACAGCCAGCCAGCTTGCTGACAGTCTCAATTAAACTGCAGTCTTCCCAGACAATTCTGTCTGCAGCTGTAAGGTGTTCTCTAGGCTACTTAAAAGCTGCCAGGTTCTGTAGGAAAACTGCTTATCTGCTGAGATTAATATTACCAGCAGCTTCTTGGGGAGAAGCTCCAAGTTTCTCGGAGCAGTGGCTAAATTACAGTTGTAGGTAATAAAAAAAGAAGAGAAGAAGGAAAGAAAAGACACCAAGCAGCTGAATTCTAGCTCGTTTCTTTCCTCACTTGTTTCTGTGCTTGGTACAAGAAGTAGAGTATAACAGCTGGGGTGGCATAAGACATCTCTGTGTTTTCTGGGGCTGATGCTATCTAGGCTCTAGAAAATAGCTGGTGAGTAACTGCCCAGAGTAACAGAGAGCTGCTCTGTCCTTTTTTGTGCCTTTGACTATTACAGACAAGGGCACCGAGCAGTCACACGGTCTCTGTGTCCGGGGGATACCTTATGTCTCCCCTCCTGCCTTTTATCTTTTTGGTCTGGACAAAGTTACAATTAACTTGTGTCAAACAGCATGCAGAGGTACCTTCTCTTCCTGCCGCGGGAGGAATTAGTGGCAGCGCAAGAAGCCCTTTATCCCCGTCCCATCCACCGGCGGTGGCCTGGGGAGCTCTGACAGCCCCTTCCCCAGCCCTCCTCTCAGCCCCTTCCCTTCGCACCGCTGCCTGCCCTCGCACCAGCAAGGAACGCCTTCCTGGGGAGGGTTGCAAAAAACACCTAGCAAAAGGGACGTACGCGTACCCATGGTGCCTTGCGCGGTGTGGGGCTGATGCTCCGGGAGGAAAAGAGAGAGCAGAGGTGTGGACCGTGGAGAAGGCAGCCAAGGCGTCCTGGCCCTTGCACCATTCTTCTTCCGTCAGACACATGCATGCACAAATAAACACCCCACACGCAGGCAAGCCGGGAAACTCTTTTTTCCCGTCAGCATAATCACAGCTACTCCAGTTATAACCCCGCGTGTGTGCGGCTTACTCTTGGCATATAATTTGGTGATCTTAAAGCTATCAAGTAACTAAACATATCCCCTTAATTACCAAACTGTTCCCCATCATGTTACAGAAGGAAAAAGTACATTTGGTAGCAATTGTTGGATGTGAAGGAGTCTACACACAGAGCTCTCTGCTCATCATGCAAGTGTGGTAAACTGCCTGAGGTATTTTTAAAGGAGCATTTTGCAGAGGTTGCCACCGTTGTGAATCAAGGGGCAGGCAGCTGCTGCTGCTGCTTTCACTTTGGTCTCTACTCTCCCAGATCTGGAGGATGGTGATGGGGTGAGAGTGAGCGGCCAGTAGGTCACTCTGCATTGATACACGCATGGGGAGCAGAATTTTCTTCCAAGCATTGTCGTGTGTGGAACGGGAGAAAGCTGCCTGCAATGAGTGGACGTGTTTGGAAGGAAAAGGAAGGGGTGAAGTTCATCCAAATTCCTCAGGTCATACCAAATATGCCTCGTGGATTTTCATTTCTCCATCGGGGGCACAGAGAGACTCAAGCAGTGGATAGGAGCTAACGTTTCACTCACAGAGTATGAAACAGAGTGCCTTTCTGTAGCTACTGTCTGTTTTTATCATTGTATATTATGAACGTAGATGATAGCCTGGCTACAGTTTTCTGACGATGCCACCACAACAGGGTCCACATTCCTGTGGGCTCCAAGGAATATAGGGGAAAGGGAAGAGGGGTAGAGGCAGCTGGGTGTAAAGGGCCCTCTGCAACACACTCCACCACTCACAGACACTCTCCTCCCTTGAACATCAAGACTGGGAAATCAAGACTCGAGAGAAGTGCAGTTTAATTGCTCACACTCTTTCATGGTCAGCCGTTACCAAACTGTTATTACTCATCTCATTGCTGTCTGACATGAGTCTGTAGCTATTTATGAGCTCCCCAAACTTTCTTTTACTTACTTATTCTTGGTTGTGGTCATCTTGACAGTAACGGAGTTTGCTCTGAAGAGCTGTGTGTTCCTTATTCACTCATGAAATGTCCTAGATGTAAGCACTGGGAATGCTTTATGGCATGATAGGCAGGATAACTTGTATCCCAGGAACAGAGAGATGCACAGTGGTCCTTAAATAAAGGGTGGCAATTAGCCTACTTTTTACCAACTCTGATGATGATGAAAATATTTATCCCTTTACTTGCTTTTTCAGTTTTCAGGCACACCTCTACCACCAAGTACGTTGTTCCAGGTTTTGTCCAGGTTTATACAGTTCTGTAGTTTTCTACTCCAGTCAGTGGGAGTTTCACCTTTGGTTTCAACAGAAGTGGGGTAGGTTGCAGGGCTAGTGACAAATCCTTTATAGTTCAGTCTGAAAGCAAGTGCAAACAACTAAAAGAAATGTCTTAATAAAGATAATTTGCATGTTGAAACTTACATTGCGTAAATGTGCCATTAATATCATTAATATCTTCCTGGAGATAAGATGCAATGAACTTCTTTGAAGATGAATTGCTCAACTCACCCCTGGCATGACTTCAGTGGAATCTCACCCACTTCTGACAGTGATTTATTTCGTCTGGAGCACTTTCTTCTGGGAGTCCAAGATGTCTATCTTTTCAAATCCATATGATCTAACATCAGAGAACTCAGAAGCAGGACTCTCAAGTTCCAGTACTAGCTCAGCCATGAACTAGCATTATGCTGGTTATCTCATTTAATTTCTATGGGCCTTGGCTTAATCATGAATCTCACAGGCATACTTATTTCTTGCAAAAATTTTCAGAATCTCACTTTGAAAGGTGTACTCATGAAAATTTAAATTACCACAAATTAAATGCTTCTAAAATAATTTGCAAGTAGAGAAGGAGATTCATTCCCACTGAAAGGAAAGGAGGAGATGTTCCCTGAGGCTGTTGCAGAAATTTTTGATCATGCCTAATATGATAGAATAGCAAAGAAATATTCTTGGGTTGGTTGTTTGCAACAGAAAGGAGGCCCTGTCCTCAACTTTCTCTGTTGTTGTATTGGTGTTTGTCTGTGTATTCAAAAGTTAAAAGCGTTCACTTCGATTGTAGGAGAAGTGGCAATGGTTCAGGCTTGAGCATGAGTTGTGATGGGCTGCATTTAAAACTTGTCACATTTGACACGAAGCAAAAAACTGTCTGTACAAATGTTAGTTTAAGAAATCAATGCCAACATTTTAATCCTTTATGTTAAGTGAACAATTGGGTTTCTTTAACCCACTTTTGTGCCTCCTCGATGTTGGCTAGGAGCTGTTTTGGTCTGAAATGGCTTTAAGTGTTCATTTTCAAAGTCCTAAGTTTTAATGCATGCTTTGCATCTTGCCTCCAAGAAGGTATGAATAATAAGAGTGGGAATGGAGGCACATTTCCACAGTCTAAACTTCAAGGAAATTTGCCAGTATTGCAGCAATGGAACACGGGCTTTAAGAGTGGACGGAGCCCTTATTAGTCCTCTGCTTTGCTACCTCCACGTTTTTTTCATACCTTGACTTTATGTTGTAAGAGTTCGGGGTCCTTTTTCTGTCTGTGATAACACCAAGGGACCCCTGGTTTAGCCTGACCTTTTGCGTAATGGAAGGCTTTTCATTAATAGCACAGTCACTTGTTGCTGAAGTTGAAGAAACCATGATTTAGCTAAACAGTCTCACACATTTGGACAGAGCAGAGACAATTCAAAGCACTCATAGGCAAAAAATATTTTATTATAATGATATAGGGAAGTAACATCCTCAGAGATATGGTGACAGTTAACACTTAGAGAGATGTGCTAACAAGAAAAGTTTTATAAGCTTTTTGTAAAGAAATACTTATCTGCTGATGAAGGACACTTGGTAAATAGTTGCAGCTGAAGAAACACTAAGCAGAATGGGGTACAGTTTATCATACCAACTACATTATATTCTGTTACTATTTCTCTTCTGAATATGAATATTAGTGTTAAAATACTTAAGCTATATCTTAAGGATGTGTCTGTTCATATATGTGTTTATGTATATACACACACACACACACACATATACATATGTATCTATGCCAAATCCTTTTATGTCTAAACTGTAGATTGTGTCACAAGATTAAACAGCTTGGTTTTGTAAAACTAAAATAAAACATCTGTTTGGAAAGACCCTGGCATTGTAAGAAATTTTTGCAGGCTGTATCTGCATTCAGTGAACATTAACCCACATAAGTTTTTATAATTATTTCAACTCAAATAATCTCATCACATACATCCAGAAACTGAAGCTAAAGGATCTGTTGAACTTAAGCAAATACTTCTCCTGAATTGCAGTCGTTAAGTTTGCATAATATTCTCTATGGTAATCTGTTGTTTTCACTGGCTCATAATTTTCTGCGCTGTCTTAGCTGGGTCCCTACTTTAAGGTGAACTGTGTTTTTCAAAGACGACAGCAAGAAATGATTAGTTTTTCACCACTTCTGTGAAAGGCGAGAGAAAAAGTTCACATTACTTACCAGAAAATGCGCACTGTGAACCTCACGAAGAGGCCTGGGGGCTAAAACAGGGGAACTGAGGATCAGAGTCCTTCTTGCACAAGGGAACCATGCATCTTTAAAAAACATCTATCAAACATACAGAAAAAGATGACTCCATCTGAGGTGTCTAAAACTAGTGAGCATTTAAAAAATAATCTACATGATTTATCTCAGGTCCTACAGTCAAGTCTTGGTACCCAGCTTTCTGAGATGCACTACATTGTCCACAAGGCATGGTTGCTTCTCAGACAGAAACAATTCCAGATTCTGTTCAGTTCTGTTTCCTGGTGAGCAGAGGATATATTTACTCATCTGGGGCAATCACTTTATGATCTACCAGGGAAAAACACTTCGTAATTGCCATACTTTCCTACTGCTGTTGATACAGATTGACTGCCTGATGTACTTATCAGCAGTAATTGAATAGTGCAGCAGGTGGAGGTCTCCTTCTCTGGAAATCAGGTCACATCATGTTACACTATAATTTCTCAGTCCTTTCTGGATTCCCCTCAGATTTGAACACTTGTTCTGAGAGCAGGGCGAGGACAGAGAAAACCGTTGTCTTTTCATCAACATAGCAAAATCTGTGCCAGAGCAAAGAAATGCGGGCTCTGAAAAAGAAAGTTTTTTCACTCTATCTGCCTGAGTAGAAATGAAAGCAGGAAAACAGCAAATTGTAGTTGTGAAAAAATTCACATTTTTCCAGCTATCATTGTCCTTTAGTAAAATGCGCAAACTGGGAAGCGTGACAGACCCGGTTCTGTGGGTGTTTCAGAGTGAAGCAGGCTGGGTGGCGATGCAGCGTGCCTTTTGCTTTTTGCAAATAGGCCCAGTAGCTATTTCCACTCAGTGCGACTCATTTTGCACACTGTTTGTTGCACCCTACCTTTGGGCCTTGGAAAGAAGGTAATTTATAAGCAGCTCCAAGCTCTACGTGTAGCTTCTAGAAGTAAGGCTATACAGTCTTCCACACAAGGCTCTAGGTGCAATGACATTGGAGCAGGTCCTGGACCTTTTAGATGTATAGATACAGAGGAAACAAAAATGAATAGAAGCTTTTAGAAGAGCAGAGACTTAAATGTATACCACATTGGTCTACACGTGCAGGTGGGGGTCCTTTAACATCATTATGCATCCAAATAATTGCACTAGGCTTCCGATCCTTGCCCTCCTACCTCTATGCTCATATCCCCTCAACCACGCAGACTAAACAATCAAAGTACAGAATTGCTGTTTTTTAATTTTAGGCCTCCTTCTTTCCCATATGCTTCGTGTTTTGGTTAGGCAACTGGCTAAGACTTTAGAGACTGCTTATTAGTATCCATGTGGATGTAATTTAACTGTCTTTTATTCCAGTCATGCTTTTATTTGAAATTTTAAAAGATAGTGGTACAATACTAAAAAGAAACAAAGAAAAAAAATTTAACAGATGATTCCTTTCAGAAAAGACACATTACTCCATGAAATGGTAGACCGCTGTGCAAAATAAATCAGGCTATTAAAGAATAAGAATTAAAAAGGAGAACCAATAAATAAAAACAAGTATCAGTGTCCAGCAAATACTAATGTACTGGCTAGACACCAAAGACAAAGTTTAGGTTCCATTCTTGCATGTGTTTATGTTCTTGAATAATCTTACATATACGGGGATCTGTCTATACCTGTGTCTGGAGGACACGGCTCTGTGCAAACAACCCTGCTATGTGGAATTAACTGATGCATCCATTTCACTGTTAGAGCCATAGGTAAGTGGCACTAAAGCATTGAATTAAATTAAATGAGATTAAAATGTTCTCGTAATAACCTGAAGGAGTAGGTAAGCATTATCATGTACATACAGGCAAAGATGAGGCACACAAAATATTTTCATGTGTGTAGTCTGTAGGTCAGGCAGCTAAATTTATTTTGACTGAGGTCTATTTCCTGTCTTTGTTAAGTGTATTGGATCCAAGAGTGTAATATACATGATTTTGATGCGGAATGAAGCAAGGTCCCATAGCCACATAGTTTATTTCTGATGAAATCTCATCTTATATATTTGTAAACATTACTATTTCCTTTCTGGAAGCTCCTACCTTATGCATAATTTCATCAGTTTCTAGCATAACCACTTCTGACATAACACGTACTCGGGCATGCAGCACACGCACGTGGAGCATTTGCAGAGGCCAGTATCAGCTGCGCTCTCACGGAAGGATGGATTTGCTGGATTTGCCTTTACTTACAGGGCTTTGGGGCTGCTGGGAGGCCAGCGTGCTACATGATGGTGGAAGGAGCAGATCTGTGCCTCTCCCCAGCGGCCAAGCAGTTCCCCCAGGCACCCTCCTGGGCAGCCCTGCTGGGGGGCTGCCCGCCCCTCCCAAGGCTGCTGGCATCCCTGGGGCCAGCACCAACCTGCCCTCACCGTAGGGGCTGGGATGTTCAGCCCAACCTTCCCAGAGATGGGGTCTGTAATTTAAAAAACAGGTGCCAAAAGAACCGAGCTGGATTTTCTGCTTCAGGATGCTTCTTCCCATCCAGGAGAGCAGCCGCTCCTTCTGGCCAGCACGAGCCGCTCTCTGGGCACCCGGGCACCCTGAGCGGGGAACTGACCTGCCCCCAGAATCGCCACTGCTCGGCCCAGTCACTTTTTCACCTGAGGAGATGGTGCCTATGCCAGCATCAGGGGCGTTAGGAAGGACTGGGCAAGGGTTAGGTGGGATCCCAGGGGCCATACTCCTCGGGAAGAGGTAGGAGGGATGCAGAGTGCCATGAGTCCGGGACTGCGGCTGGTTCCAGGTGGAATGGACTTACAGCTGAGGCCAGGGTTGTTGTCTGACTGATTCTGCTCTAGGACATTATATGTGTGACGGGTGAAGTACAGACAGATTTAGGTTTGGTACTTTGCCTATTTAAATGGAAAAATTTTCCATCATTTGAGTAACATTTTGAACAATTTTTGGTTGACATCTTTGTTCTCTCATCAGTTTTCCAGGGTTGAGTATAGAAAGGTAAAAATTTTGATCGTATTTTGTTATCTCTTTTTATGACCTTTTTCTTCCCCGTGCAAAGAAAAACTTAAACAAAGATAAGAGAGAGAGGATCGGGAGTTTTTCTGTGCTTTTAAAGTAGCAAATGTCAAAGCTTTAAAAAAAATAATAAAGAAATCAGTTGGGATTGTTTAAAAGACACAAACATCAAAACCCTTTGTTCGCAAAAATCACATTTTTTGATGGAAGAAAACCTTCTTTAATTGAAAAAATGCCTGCCATCCCACTGACTGAATTATACAATGGTTTGGTGACAGTTCCAGAAATGAAACCAGAAAATCTAGTTCTTCATCTCAAGCAGGCCACATTGCCCCATTCTTTCCCAAGCAGAGCCAACTCTTAGTGCAGGATGTCTCACTAGCGTGGAAGGCCTATTTTGAGAGTCTTCGGGAAAGTTGAAGTTTGGGATGAGTCCAGGATAAGTGTTACTGACCCTTTTTAGACTGCATATTTATTAAGCAAGCCCAGAGGGGTTTTAGCTTGACCCTGTAAAATTTAGCAGCCAGGGTTGTTGTTGGATGTTTTGCTGTTGCTGCATTAGTGGTTATGCTTTCAGTGTGTATAAATAAATTAAAAAATATCTATTTTGAACAAATAGATAAATGTTTGCATGTAAGTAAACAAGACAAAAGGTTCAGAGGCCCTGAATTTTTAATTGCAGTTAGACAAGCTTGAAAATATCGTAGTTCATCCTGACAATCAAATACATTTACCCATTTCATCCATAACATCTGAAGTTTTCTCTGCAATGAGTTGAGTCTGTTTTTTTTAAAAATTATTTTTCTTTACCCTGGAGGACAAGATAATCCAATGTAGCTCTTGAAATATCATACAGGCATTTATACAGGACATCAGTAAAGCAGGATTATTTTCTGGTTTGGTTTTTTTGTTTTGTTTTGTTTTTGTTTTTTTACTTAAATATTTCTCTTTAGCTTTAAACTTACAAGTTGGGTTCAGCCCAACCTATCCTTTGGTCATTCTGCTCTGATATGTCATGACGATTAAGTGCCCAAAGCTGGGGGAATTACATATTCTGTGGATTGATTTATCCATTTTTTACACACCTTGTGTACATGGCCCTGTAAATACCAAAGACCATCATCAGGCATGTGCAGTTCCCCTTGACTTCAGTATGGGTGCGGTTCCTCCTCAATGGCTGCTATGTTCCTCAGATGGCTCCACAGAAGACTTATCTCCAGAAAGGACCTCTTGTGTGCTAAAGATGAAGGACAGAAATGTTGGAAGAAGGGTGTCTAAGGCAGGCTGTTGTTGTCACAGAAAGAGGGTTGGCAGGTAACTTGGATGTGAGATGGTTGAGATGCTAGCAGAAATCTGTTGCTAGAAGTAGTTTTCATCATCAGAGATGGAAAATGGGAATGTAGGAATGGCAGTGCTGCTCAGACCAGGCACCTGCCTAACCTAGGGTCCTCTCTAGTGTTGGCGAGCTGTGGATGTCTAGGTAAAAGAACAGGGCTTAGTGCTTAGTGAGTGGTACTTGCCTGGTATGCTCTCCTGCCAGCCAGTGATTTGGGGCTCAGTTCCCCCCGAGGTGGAAGTTGCATCTGTAAAATGCAGCAGTCCCCTGCAAACCTTTGTTCTGTGAATTTGTCTGGTTGCTTTTTGAAACCGCTGGTACCCACAGCATCCCGAGGCAAAGTACTCCAGAGCTTAACAACACGTGGTGTGAAGAGCCTCTGCCTTCCCCTTGTTTTCCACCTTCTCGCTACAGCCTGGGTTCCTGCCCTGCGGGGACAGGGCTCCACTGTGCCCAGCTTGTACCCCGGGGACACACGTGGGTGAGTTATGGACCTCTGTCATACCCCGGCTCGGACATTTCATTTCCAGCCTACTCTGGCCAGCAGTTCCTGGGGGGGAGGCTGTCCCACGCCTTTGATCGTCCTTGTGACCCTTCCATGAACCTTCCCCAGGTCAAATACACCCTCGCTGGGGTCAGAGGAGCAAAACTGCATGGGGTATTCAAGGTGCAAGCACATGAGAAATACACACAGTGGCGTAATAATAACAACTCTTTTTGGTCTTTTCTTTAAAAAAAAAATCTGTTTGATTTTCCTTACTGATGGGTTCTCGATATCAAATCTGTATTTGTGTGAAAATAGCCACAAAAAGGGTTGTACTCTAGAGGGGTAATTGTCTTAGAGGCCATCATTTTGTGTCTGGAGAGCTAGACTAGACCAGCCTAGCTGAACAGTCGTAATACCAAAAAAAAAAAAAGAAAAGTTTGTTTTAAGAAAAACAGGATAGGATGATTTTTTTAAAAAAATCCAGAATGATAAGAAACATTTTCAGGGCAATTCACCCAAATCTTCTTTTCACACTTTTGTTTGAAAAAGTTTTGTGTGAAAGTTGTCTTTAATTTTCTTTCTTTATTTTTTAAAGAAATACTATATTTGTTTATAGACAATTCAGGAAGTTTCAGGCCATGGACCTTATATTCAGACTTTGCAAAAGGCTTTGAACTAATGAAATAAAATGAATCTGGAAGATCAAAATGTGTGTTTGCAGTGGGAGATTGTGCTGGGCGAATCCTTGGACTTCTTTGAGCATGTCAATGAAGTGGTCAGTGGATAAAGGAAAATGATTTGGTAAAATTTATTTAGGCTTTGAAAGAGCTTTGACAGGAGCTATTAAAAAATTAAGTAGTCACTGGCTAAAAGTCAAAGAGTTGTTATTACTGAAAACGTGGGAAGGAATCAATTTCCATCAGTGATCAGGTTTCGTTATTGCAAAATGCTAAGAGCAGGGTCTGACAAGTTTCTGTATTGGGGCCAGTGTTTAGTGTATACAGTAATAAGTTGGAAATGACGGTGAGCCCAGAGGCAGTAAGTCAGCAGATGGCTCCCAAATAATTTAGGTTAGTCAAGGTTGAAAGAAGTAGATAGGAAGACAAAGACTGGCAAAAATTTGGTGAACCTTAAGAAATGTAGATAAACGAATTACTCATAACAAATGAAGTTCGGTATTGTTAAATGCAATTTATAAATGCAGTAATAGTTATAAAAACAATGGATAAATGCAGTGCAAATGTACAGAAGTGTTCTGCACACTGTAGACAGTCCTGTGTTACAGGAATTCAAGAAAAAAAGTGAAAAATCTCTGCCCAGCATGTAGCTACTAAGCTGCTACAACTAGCATATGCAGTAGGGAAAGTCCTACCCACACAAGAAACAGAAACTATTCAGGTAGGCAAATCATTCCCTTTAAATTTCAGAAGTCCCTGAACCACACAGGTTTGAAAGACAAAACATTAATAAAGAACATAATTTTGAAGATGTTGCTTCCCTTTGCAAAATTATAGTCTTGGTAACTGCTATAAAAGTGTTCTGACTGGCCAAAACCCCGACTTTGACTAAATTAGGTTAATTATCATTATAAGTTGTTTGAAAATTATAAAGATAACTATCTTTTGGTGTACCGATACTACCAGTAAGTTTGAGAAAGTTCTCATATCACAGGCTTAATTTACTTGAGACTCACAGAATTGTTTTTATTTTGTGACTGACCAGTATAGCAATATAATCCTGCTTCTTGTTGAGTTAGGGGATAAAGCACATTTAAAATTTGTTTTTCCTCAGTATGCAACCTTGTGTATTTCTGCCTTCTGCAAACATTTGAGCTAGTAAAACCCAATATCATAAATATCCAGAAAAAGCAAACATGAAAGAACAAAAAACAGGTGGGAAGCATTTGTTTAGAAAGTTGATCAAATATTTGCAGACCTTTTTTTTTTCAGTAATCACTCACCTCTGTAGGCATGGAGGTAGCTTTACTTCTTTAGGTAGGCAATACTTTTCATCTAGGGAATTCCAACCCCTTTTAAAGACAACGAGCAACACATACATTTCAACCATATCACTGCCATCTGAACTGCACTTGCCTTTGGTGTGAAGTAGGCACAGCATACCAATTCAAAGCACCCCTCTCCCCCTTAGTTTTGATAGTGTACCAATATTGTATCAAAAGGGCAAAATAAATGGTAGAAATGGAATTTGACCAGCAGACTTGAATCGACACTTTTGTTGCAATGAAGAGCATCCTAGGTCTTTTTGTGGCTGCTAACGGCAAGGGGCAGCATTTCAGCCAGACCCTCCAAGTGATTCACTGGGTCGGGGAAGGGATGGGGAGAAGGTGCAAAGGGCTGCGGCACTCGCATCGGAAGTTTGCCAGAAGTCCTGCAGTGTCATACAGACCCCTGCCAGCCTTTTTTAGTGTGAGAGGGTAAGGTATCAGAAGGCAGTCACCGTGGATCGTACGCGGGGCACTCAGTGAACTGTTGTCTGTCTCTCTTTTCTTTCTTTTTCTTTCTTCTGGTCAGGTGGATTTGCTGCAGCTTGAATCAAATGGATTCCATTTGTCAGTTTTCAGGGTTGATGCTGTATCTTGCCTTACATCTTGACTTTTCACTCTGTGCTTTTTGCTCTGCAGCTGCTCACAGTTCTTTACTGTAAGTTGTCACAGATGTAGACTTTGACTCACATGCTTGCAAAGTGAATCAGTGGCAACATCTGTTCCCCCAGAGGGATGGGTGCACCAGCCTCAAACCACCCACAGCGGCAGTGCCTATGGAAGTTGGCATTTCCTGGCTCGCCTTCTGGCAAGCATGTTCATTAAGGGTGGGGGTGGGGGATCAATCCATGCTTCTGTGCTTTTGTGCATAGGTGTGAAGATCTCCCCTGTGGTCAGGAAGACAGGGTCAGAGACAGAGTCTCGCCGCGTTACTACTAACATGCATCTACTAAAGTTCCAGTTCAGTCCAAGGTTCCCTGTATGGTTATTGCAGTCAGAGATGGCATTTGTTTTGTGTGGCAGATGTTCCAACATCCTGTAAGGAATTATTTGTTATTAAAACAGAAAACATGTGGTGGGATACATTTTCCCCTCTGTTGCTTCAGTGGACATGCATGTATGTACCTGAAGCTGACCTGTATGGGTGTTCCATGCAGAACTGAACGTGGATCCAAACGGTACTTAAGAGGTGGCTTGATGGGAACTTGATTGCAGGAGTAGGGCTTGCAATCAGAAGTGGGGTCGTGAGCCTGGAAGTGCACTGGGAAGTGAGGTTGTGAGTGGAAAAATTTGAGAAACTGCCCAAAGAGCTGTGTTTAGTGCACAGTCGCCTGTGGCCTCTCTTACATGCTCCCATCACTCTGTCCTTAACGCTTCTACAGAGGATTAATAAAAAACCCCTTCCTGATCCATGAGAATAGTCACTTGAATCCCATTTCTTTGGTACAGTTCAAAACACTTGCCAGCAGGCTAACAACAATCTCCTTTGTCAATGTGAGGAAAAACCTGGGAACTTTGTGATCAAGGACTATTTCTCATTTTCATGAAAGCAACAGGAAAGGGTTGAGCCACAGGGGAGATATTTAGAGTCAAAGAATAGAACTTGCCTCAGCAAAGCTATAATGCATGTACACACGTCAACCAGTGGAGCTTAGAAGTCACAAAGTCTTGTAGCACCAGACCAGCTTCTCTGTGAGAATGATCATGCATAAGAAATGAGACTTAATAGCTATTTGTAATTTTAAAAAAGCTGTTTGTTTATATGTGCCATTCTCATGAATACAGAAGAAGGCTATTTTTTCTCAGTCTAAATAAAGAGAAAGTCAAATAATCGCTCGTATTTTCCTTTGGAACCGTGTTAATAGAGAAACTAACATAAAGCATGTAAAAAAGGTGGTGAGATGTTTAATTAATATTAAAGCATTAGAAAGGGAGATGGTGCATTGTTCTATGTAAGCAACGTAATAATTTTATATGATAGTCAGTCCTTTTACTGCACAATATTTATGGCCATATAGTTTATGTTCTATTAGGAACATTTTCCTGAATGTGCAATAAGATCCTTATCTGTACATATTAACAATGTCCTTTTATAAGGAGGCCTTAGAGAGGGTTTCGTGATCTTCAGGAGAGGCAAATGAGATGCAGGATTTCCTTAGAACTGCATTTGATCTATAAACGAAGTTCCTCTCCATATCTCTGAAAGTTTAAATGCTACCTCTTAAGCAAGAAACAATAGAAGTATCTCAGAGTTTGCCAGTTTTGAATAATTATTTTAATTGAAAATGTTGGGTTGTGTTCCCATTCCTACACTGAAATGTCTTGCAGGCACAGAGAAGAGGAATTATTTGTGGAATGCAGCATCAGCCAAGTCTCAACACACACACTGGGAGGCTCACCTGGTTTTGCATGCAGGGGAGTGTTGAAGTGTAGGAGTTTGGACTGGTTTTCTTTTTAATTCTTTTCATTAATGTTACAGAGCAGCAGTCCAAATTGCCCATTACCTGCTTGCTTTTCACATTTTTCTATGCTGGAATAACTGTGGCTGTCAGTGGGACTTACCTTGTTGCAGGCAGCATCGGACAATTCTCTTCTCTTCTCTTTCTTCTCTTCTCTTCTCTTCTCTTCTCTTCTCTTCTCTTCTCTTCTCTTCTCT
>JAVJGG010000048.1:2320836-2363807 GCA_035590195.1 Aviceda cuculoides
AGGCTGACAGGCCTGTAGTTCCCCGGATCCTCCCTCCGACCCTTCTTGTAAATGGGAGTCACATTGGCAAGCCTCCATATCTTTGAGAACAATGCATAGTTTATTCTGGGTACTTCGACGTGCAGAAAGGGTCCTGTCTAAGCCCCCTTGCTTCGGTGGAAGCTCTGACACACTGCCTGCCTTCTCCTTGCTCAAATCCTTCCCAAGTCCAGGAAGTGTGAACACAGCCTGAGACACATGCCACATAGTGAGCTCCTACCTGTTTCTGGTGAACATGAGGAGGAGTTCAAGGGAAGGATTTGAGGCACGCTGCTCGTGCAACCCCTTTGCTTTCTTTTCACTCCTCTTTTATAGCTGGAGCAAAGCTAATAAGCCTGCCTGTGAGAAAGGCTTTTCATGTGTTACAAAGCAGCTGGCTGGAGGAAGTTGACAGTCCATTGGTATCCAGGAAAAGGTTGATTTCCTTCTTTATAAACATCTCAGAATAAGGCTATAGAAGTAATAAAATATTAAACCTCCACCTGTTCAGTTTCTTGTGCACTCTGTCAGGAGAGAAATGAGGGAGGAAGTCAAAGAATCATCAGTGTGCATACAGATTGGATTCTTTCCCCAGAAAAGAAAGAAAAAAGTCAGTCTGTGGGTATCTTTTAAAGGTAAGGAGGAAAACCACATAACTTCTTGCTGTTAGATTCATAAACATCCACCCAGCCCTACTTCCTTCACTGGAGAGGCCAACAACTTTCTGGATCACACTGCTTCACAGATATTAGGAGAAGATTAAAGGAAGGATCTAGTACAGGCTCTAGAACTTATTAAAAGTTACCTGTGACTTTGAGAAGGCATATCTTTGTGCAGCTGGGAGAATAATCTGTGCATAGTATCTGCCTTGTTCTTACTGGCTTTCCTAAGATTAGTCAGAATCATTTTACACCTATTTTTTGAGTACCCTGTGTATGGGAAACTTATTCTGAACAGTCAGGAATTCATCAGCAGCAGCTGAAGCTAATTTTGCTTGAGTAGCTTTGAGCTGATTCTGAGTTGGGTGGTGTGGAAGAGGACAATGCTTTTCCATCAGTCCCATCCCCAGTTTACAGTGCTGTCTAATTTAAGTTGTTTGGGTGTGTTGTAGCACCCAGACTTCCAAAGAGCTTGGGCATGCAGACAGGAAGCATCCCACCTTCTCCACCCAATGCCACTGGAAAGAGCCGGCAGATCCAGCCAGGGTGTGGACAGCGGACCTGCATTTGTCAGTGGGGTTGGGCTTCTCTTGCTCAAGAAGGAGTAGTTCAGGTGGAGAACAGGGACCTTCCATTCAGGAGAGGCAGACAAAAGGAAGGGTAGTGCCCTCATGGCTGCTTGGTGACCAGCACTTGGTGATATTGCCAAATACTCAGCTGTGTGACAGGGACCATATGCTGTGCAAGATGGGACCAATAACCATGAGAGTCCATCTTGGTCAACACACTTGTTGGACTATGAAGATCAGGATGGAAGTGGGAAGGAGAGGTAAGGTAAAACAGGAGAGTATCTTAAAAGATATGATGAGAATGGAAGGGTAACATGAGACTTGCATACTTGAATGGTTAGCCCTGCCTTGGGCTGATGCTGTCCATCGCCAGAGTGGGAAATGCTTTTTGTAACAAAACATAGAAAAAGATATCTTTTACTTGGAGGGGGCAAGGTAGGTCCAGGATATCTACTGATAGTTCAAGGCCTCTACTGGATTCAAATGCTTAAGTACAGGAATGTAAAAAGAAATGTGCACAATGTCAGCCCCCAAAATCTCCCCAAAAGGGAGAGAATTTTTGGTGTGGAGGAGATGGGGTGACTTAGCAATAAGTATAGGCTGGATATTGGTAGTCATCCCAGATGACTCAGGAGGTGGTCTTCCATGTTCCTCCACCCTGGGAGGTAAAACGCAGACAGTAGGATATGGGTAATCAGGTCCCCTGACAGGAGTCAAACTGGAATCAGGTTTGGAGATGGGATGAAGGTACTGCAGTGAAGCAGGCTGCACTTAACCAGAAGGTCTGGTCAAGAAGGTCCTCAGAGGCTTAACCACAAGATTAGGGACTATAAACTGCAAAGCAGATTCTGGGATAGCAGATGAGATAAGGTTTAAGCAATGTAAGACAAGCAGGTCAGGATTAGGAGGAAGAAAATTAGCAAAGGTCAAATCAGAAGCCTGTGAAGAAGGGTCAAGAGCTAAGTAGGGAATTACAAGTGAGGTTCAAAGGCCAAAGCAAAGACTGAGCAGACAAGGAGTGCTGTATGCTGAAAGCATATATTATCCCCCATGGCAGAGTCTACCTGTTAACTAGGACCAGAAACTGATTTTGTGCCGGGTCTCAAATTCTTACAGGGACCAAACTTGGAGGCTGCACTTGCCTTTCTTCAAAGAAAGGAGATTTATTTATCACAGACAGAATCCTCTGAGATTCTTCTTTTTGTAGACTCTATGAAGATAACTACCTTTAAAAAGAAAAAGATCTGAGGCACAGAATGGTAGTTCCTTCTCCTTGCTTGAGGCAAATATTCAAAATAATTTCCAGTGTCCAAACCCTTCTAATCTAGACCTTCCAAGTCACCCAAGGGTTGTGGTCTAACTGCAGGAATTGCTGAATGAATTCTGTGGTCTGCATGCCATAGGCTGTGATCACAGCAGTTCCTCTTGTCACTAAGTGTCAGGATGCTTTGGAGAATGTCACACCTTATAGCAGTTGCAAGGGCTCCTTACTCATTGCTGTTGCTTATTCTAGTTAGTCTTCTCTTTCATTTGGGTTAAAAACTGACAAGCAGAGAAAAGAGGGTAAAGTCATTGCCATTTTTCTTGGCCTCAACAGGCTACAGACCCATATTATTGACTACAATAAAACGATGCTGGAAAGGAGTTCAATATTTTGGTGCAGAGTACTTGAATGAGCTTCAAAATCTTGTGTGTTCCAACTGAAAGATCAACATCATTTTGGTTTGACAATGCTGAGACTGCTCTGGACGGCTGCTCTGTTATGACTTCATTAGCGTGGCACAGGTTTTTTTCTCCCTTGCCCTGGTTTTACTCTGAAGTAGCTCTGTCAGCTCACTGGAGGTATATCTGACTTAACTCAAGCTGAGAGGAGAATCAGGCCACAAATGTCCTATGCCTAACTCTTTCAGACAGGAAGGAACTTCTGGTTTGGATCCCTTTGGGTTAAGAGAAAAAAAAAAAGAAAAAAATGCTTTTAAAACCTCAAAAACAAACATAACCTTTCTTTCCCCTCAGCAGCAGGTTTTGCTTATGAAGTGATAGTATGTGACTCTATTTAGCGTGCTGCAGCTGCCCCACAATGATACAGTACGTTTTCTATTTTCCTTCTGGGAAAGAGCCAGCTCCCAGCAATGATGTGTGGACACAGTTCGGTTAGCTGCTGAACCAGGAAACAGTGGGTTTGCAAAGCTGACACACGTCAACTACCTCTGCCATCTTCCATCCTCTGATGGCAAAGTTCATCAAGGCAGACATGACCTAGAAGGATGTTTATGCAATAAAACAATGAAGTATTTGTTTCAGGCAGCTCTGATGACACTGAAATGATATAACTAGAAAAGCATCTTTTCCGATGGTAATTGCAGGCTACTGCTAGATCTAGATCTTGGCAGAATTTTATTGGTCTTACTGTCTACATGACCCAACGTGGGTGTAGTGCAAAACATCAGGCTAAAGCAGAGATGATGAGAATGGCAGAGCATCGTCATGGCTTGGGTAAGGTCTCACCGCAGAGCAATGGCATAGGTGGGAGTTTGTTCTGGGTTTCCTAATTCACAACACCTGAGGTCTTCTTTGTACATGAAATCATGATTACAGCGTACAGGTCTGGTGGTTTGCCAGAGGAAGACAGAATATATCAGTTCTTCTTCAGTGCGAACTCTCTGCTTGTGGGTGCAGCTGAAGATGCCGATACAGATTTCTGTGTGACAACCTGCCACAAAGGCTATTGGACTCAAGGATTTTTGATTCCATGCACAGGCTGGAGGAAGACTTTTTGAACTGCTACTTGACTTGCCAAAACAAGTAAGATGAGTGGATTATTAGTATAAATGGTGGATTATTAGTATTAATTGGTTGTGATCAACTAATGGTAGATCTGCTAATTGAAGATCCCAACCAATTATTCTTAAGGAAAACTACTCTCTCTGCAATTTTTTGTCTCCATTGATCTAGGAGAATTTGAGGCTACTGATCTTCATGAGATGGTACAAGGCTCAAGTCACTCCCAGATTTCTGTCTGATGAATGGGAGTTGTTGCCTGGATGTTGGTTTTATTCAGTAGTTTGGTTTAAACCAATCTATGATGTTGTCTATACACACTCAGAGGCTTTGGTAGTAGACGCATCTACAAACCAGTCATTATACTACTTGGCAGCCTGTGCTATAGCTTGTGCAAGCCAGCGCTTTACTATACAACACAATAGGCTGGATTCATCAAAGTGATAGCAGGGTCAAAAGGGTAGAGTTGCCAAGACATAAGTCACTGTAGTTCAGAGGTAATTTTAGTTTTATTTCATTTTTGATTAATGTTTAAACTTTGATTAAGAGGTTTCCATGGGAAAACAGTAGTGCTGTGGAATAGATGTTTAAGTCCAAACTGATAATACAAAACAATTTAAAAAAAGTCCCCCTAAACCTCTCAGCAGAACTTTTTGCAAGAGAAGTCCTTCATGTCAAAACTAAACAGGCTGTTCCCCTTCCATCTCTGTTGTTCTGCAAATGAGAACTGTCTGTAAATAAAACTAACATGTTGTCCATCTGTTATGCACAGCTAAAGGCAATTTAAAGACAATACTACTAGAACTCCCAAAGATACCATCTAACCCCATAAATAATTTATTTTCACAGCTCAGATCAAAGAGCTCGTGGATATTAGACTCAGCCAGTGGCATGTCCTTTGGAAGAAACTCCCACAGTCATGTGATTGTTTGGCCACTGCCCTCCGAAAACATCCTCAGGCTCATTAGTTCCCTTTGCTGCATTTCCCTTCCCTGTCCCCTGGGTTGCATTTCACATCACTTATGCTGTGGCCGTTCACACCATCCTCTCTAGATGAACAGAGTTTTACTTTTCCCGGATGCTGCTGAGATTCCCTGTTGCCCTGTGGAGGGTGTTGAGTCACAGTGTGAGTGGTGGACTCTCAGAAACACCTCAAACTCAAAGAAGGAAATTTTCACTCCAAAGTGGGGCTGCGTTTCTGGCCTTTAGTCTTACAGAACGGGCTGCTGATGTGTGCGTAATGCTGCTGAGATGGCTCACCAGTAACCTTGACCTAGGTCTACCAGTTTTGGGAGGCTTTTTGAAAATGCTGGTGCCATTCATATTTCTAGATAAAGTGAGGAGGGCTTAGGTGTTCTCTACAGACCATGCCTTGGACCAGGCGACCAGCTCTTGCGCAGTGGATTAGGCGAGATGGCATGACGTTAATCGCACATGGGAGACTTGCACATGGGAGACTCGCACCTGTTGCAAGGTTTTAAAGCTGGCCAGAGCAGGGTTATGTGTTACATTGGGTTATGTGTCACATGCATCACGCCACAAAAATGTGGAAAACAGGCTGCATGGAGGGGCAGACAAGTGTAAGCTCAGACATACTCATGATGGTCCAAGGCCAGTGCAGTATGAGTGACCAAGAAATTGCCTTTCCAGTTCTAACTGGGAGCTCTGTGGCTGCTCTGTACAGATGGACAACTTAGGGTTCACCACCAGATGCAGATTAATGCAGAGAAGCCACACAAAAGCAGTCTTCTCCTTTCTGATTAAATGGTCACTGCTGATTTTCCTCATGAAATGAAGAATGTTGCTTCATCTATATGGCAACCATGTAAAACAGCTGTCATACTGCTCCCAAGGAGGACTTTTTGCAAACTGGTCCTTTAAATTTGGCAGAGCAAAACATCTGTGGTTCTAACACAGGTACTTTCTGACTTGATCTTTCTCTCAGCTTGTAAGCATTAAGTCTTTTTTTTTCCTTCTTTTCCTTTAAAGCATTGCTAGGAAAACACTGCCTGTGATAACTCTGATAAAAATACTCTCTGTAGCAGTCTTGAGTCCTCTGAGAAGCAGATTGCACAACCATCACAGACATCTTGCAGAGCTCTGGCAATGGGAAAGTGTGGCCATGGCCTGAGATGCATGGTAAAACAAGCCATGTTTCATGTAGCCTGTTAAAGCAGGATTGGTTGAGGAGAACAGCTACACTCAGATGTATTTTGGCAGTTACTTCTGTTTCCCTGTTGTTAGCCACTTTTAAGCTTCTGGGGATTGAGGATTTGATTTGGTGGACTAGGAAAATCTGTTTTGAATTGCCATACAATGTATGTATGTCTAAGCAGTGAGATGAACATTAGGGCTGTTTGTAGTGCAGACCAGCATACGTCGTATTAGCTCTCAAAATGCCAGGAACAGGACTACTTATTTTTGAAAAAGCTCTGCTATACCCTCATCTACATCCTAATTATTTACACATATACAGGAGCAGAGGAGTTTCTTAACATTACATACTTAAGGCAGTAGCTAAGTACCTAAAGATCTCATTACTTTAAAAGTCTTATTGTTTTATGTGGTGGGTTGACCCTGGCTGGAGACCAGGTACCCACCAAAGCTGCTCTATCACTCCCCTCCTCAGCTGGACAGGGGAAAGAAAATATAACAAAAGGCTCGTGGGTTAAGATAAGGACAGGGAGAGATCACTCACCAGTTACTGTCACAGGCAAAACAGACTTGGGGAAAAAAAGTAATTTAATTTATTACCAGCCAAATCAGAGTAGGGTAATGAGAAATAAAACCAAATCTTAAAGACACCTTCCCCCTAACCCTCCCTTCTTCCCGGGCACAACGCTACTCCCGAGTTCTGTCAGTTCATCACACCTTGTCTCTGCTGCTCCTTCCTCCTCAGGGGCAGGACTCCTCACACTCTTTCCCTGCTCCAGCGTGGAGTCCCTCCCATGGGAGACAGTCCTCCACAAACTTCTCCAATGTGAGTCCTTCCCACGGGCTGCAGTCCTTCAGGCACAGACTGCTCCAGCGTGGTTCCCCAACAGGGTCACAAGTCCTGCCAGAAAACCTGCTCCAGTGTGGGCTCCTCTCTCCAAGGGGCCACAGGTCCTGCCAGGAGCCTGCTCCAGCGCGGGCTTCCCACGGGGTCACAGCCTCCTTCGGGCATCCATTTGCTCCAGCGTGGGGTCCTTAGTATTTGGGTGTCACTGTGAAAGCTTCATATTCACAATATAAAAAAAGAATTAAAAATAAAACTTATTGGTCAAATGCCTAAGAGCTAGGATGTCAAACAATTAAATGCTCTGATGTCTCCATAGTGACATGGCCTCATCGGAAATACTGTGTTAATTTCAGTCATCTAGTCTGAAGAATGGTTTTAGAGTTTATTCCAAAAAAGAGGTAAATGCCTCTGGAGATGTGGATATAGACAAGTCTTGAAGATAAGGCTGTGGACTAGCTGGGATGATTCCTCTGATTTGGTTCAACAGTGGTGGTTCCTTTGTCTCTAGCATGTTAAATATTTAGGCAATGACTGTTTCATTTTCTGAACTTGCATTCATCTTATTTAAAGATGCACTTAACTGATGTTTAATGAAATATCATGGATAGTCTTGAATTTAATGAGTTGCCATGTCAGATTTCATTTAAATCCTTTGATTTTTGTCTTAGGTTTATAGCCTAAAGCTCTGTGTTTCATTTTGATCAGAATTACTGCTCTAGCTATTGGCACTGGATTGCCTGTATTTACATACCTACAAAATAAAGACTGAGCCAAACTAAATTAAAACTTAATAATAATAAAAACCCCTCAGAAAACGAAAACAACAACTGAGCTCCATACTTCACCTCCTCAGAGATCCTAAACCACAGCATATCAGCAAAAAGTACCTTTTTTGCTTTATTACCGAAGGCATGTTTATGTATTTTGGGCCCGAAATGAATGGGCCCTTCTTAAATACGACATCTGTGTATTTTAAAGCAAACTAAACCTTTCTGTGGGGATTATGCTAAATTGACACCCACGGAGATTACGGACTCATCTTTTCATGTGGAGAGGATGTCACCCCACATGTTTGTTTTTGTATGCATGTGTAACCCATGCTCCTGCAGTACCTCAAATAGCTGGTTTGCTGGGGTGGGCTGAGGAAGAACGCAGCCCATCTTGCTGGAGCTCCAAGTGTGCTGGTATTTGCGTGCATGCCTTTGCACACATGCCTTTGTACATCACCAGGCATGGGCAAATGTGCATGCTACACACCGTAGGTATATATGGCCCTGTTGTCGTGATATGTGGCTGCAAGTATCCTGTGGCTACATCCACATGTGAACTGGAGTGCTATGCTTGTGCATGTAAAAAGCAAGCGCAGGGCTATGGTATTCCACTAGAAGCCACGAGGCCTTTTGATAAGACAGAGCAAAACAGAAGGAGGTGTGTGCCACCCTGGCTGCTAAAAGATTGATCATGGAATAAAACGTCCCTTTTTCTATGTGGCTGACATTTTTTTTTTTAAAGCTCTTTCTGCTTGAACAGTATTTTTGCAACTGAGAATAAGTTTTAAAAAATGCTTGAGGCGATTACTTTTTTTTCACTAGAAAAATTCTTGGATGTATTGTGGTGTTTCAGATTTCCAGGGCAGGGAAAGTTGTGGTTCTGACTTTTGTATTACGCTTTTATTCTCTTTGGTAATGTCCTTATTTTGCAGCTCTGTATATACAGGTATGTAAACAGAGTGGTCACGAGTACGCATGCAGAATGGCACAGATGAGCAGAAACTCCAGAGTTCACAATGTGAAATTCCAGTCCCCAAGACCACTCTTCATTTTATATTATACTGTATTATCTGAGAAAAAGAAACAGGCATGTGATTAGATATAGCTGTGACAAAGATGAGCAATCCATGCAAGAGAGCCTTGTGGAGACTAAGCTTTGGCATTTCAAATTCTCATATTTGCCCTTACTCTTAAATCATAAACCTGGATCTTCTCCTAAATTAAATTTCTAATGAGAAAGGTGTTTACAAGCTTGATGCTGATTTAACAAAGTGAACTTGTGAGTGTATTTTTGGTTCCCTGTGTGAGACCTTTTAAAGTACTCTTTAACAGGCAAACAGCAGCTACTTCAACCATATTCTGAAGAAGCAGATGCTCAGGTGTGCTCTTGTCAGATAGAAGCAGCCTGTGAAGTTAATAATTGGTGCATGTAGCTATTCATGCCATTTCATTGTAAGATATATCGGTTGCTCTTTTCTTTACCTTTGATGTAATCTCTATAGAAAAAAGATCTGCTAGAGGGATTGTCACTACAAATTATCCTGTCTAAACCAAGAGCCATATTAAAGTTGTAATCAAGCATTTGCCCCCCTCCCCAGACTCTGCTTAACTAAGTAAGTAGCTCATGGGAGAGGTTTATTCCCCATTTATAGTGAGTTCAAGTGGGACAAAGGATTTGTGTGGCCAAGGATTAAGAGGAAAAGACCAAGGTAGTCTTTCTAGCATTGTGTCCCTATCTAAACCAAAATCCAAAATGGTATACAAAATACTTCTTTTCTTGCACTTCAGTAAATCATGAAGTTATTTCCCCAGTTTTCCTTTACCTCAGCACAGGGCATTTTACTTCCAAAGTAGAAAATGTTATTTATATACTTCTGTATTTTTTCCACCTTTAAAGTTTTTTCAGCAAACCATACAAAAGTAGTTTGAGAAAGTGCACTAAACTTCCTATCATTAATGAAGGAGAGGTGATTAAAATGAAACATAGATGTGTCTGCGGCTTACTCTTTCAGGGCTGATAATGAGATTAGAAAAAAAAAAAGATAAGTAAATGCTCCGTAATTAGGCACCTGTTATGTTCCGTCATGATCAGTGCTGTATGGGACAAAAATGCCAAATGCCAGTGACATTTTGCACAGTTTTGAAAAGAGAGCATTTCTCCTCACTCTTTGCTTAAGAAATACAATGAGGCTGGCTTTGGTTTGCTAATAGATATTTTTAAATCAGCTTGGGAAAAGTTATTCCATGAGGTAAAAATCCTGTTTGAAGTCAAAGCTGTTCATCTGAAGAAACATCCATCACGAGACATGAAAAGAATGATTTCTTTGTGAGTGGGAAATCAATGAGACATCTGTTTTAATGTACAGCTGAGAAATAATGCAGCTAGTTCAAAAGGGAATCATAAAGAAGGCTGCTTTTTGTCTCTTCTCTCCAGAATGTGTGGGATGGGATTCAGCAAGGTATTTTGCATGAGCAGGACTTCTGTAGTTTGTGTCCTTAACTATGTGGCTGAGGCAGATCTTCTGAGGTTGCTGACTTTTAGGGCTGAATGAGCTATGGGGATTCATGTTTACTGTCCTCACGAAAGAACCCCATTTGGGGCTGGATTTTGCCCCTGTTTTCCAGGCACAGATTGCTGGAACAGCTGATCCTGCCCCGCTCTCGCTGGGGAGCAGGAGCTGGAGGCTGTGCAGCCCTGGGATGCCTGGCAGGAGGTCGAAGCACTGGTATGTGGTGGGCTTGCTCCGCATGTGTGGACATCTCTGCATGTGGTATGATCACGTCTGTTTGTCCTGCTTGCTTCCTTTCTCTCCTCTGGAGCCCCTGGAAACCTTGCTGGGTACCTGCCTCTTGTCTTTCAAGTGCATATGCAATGAATTTGGGTTTTCCCTTGCAGGCTGTTCTTTGCAGTCCTTTTAGCTTTCCTGAGTGGTGATGGTGTGGGAAGCAGCAGAAAGAGATTTAATAAGAGTATACATGTCCTTATACTGGAAGGACCCTCCCCACAAAACCTAGATACCCTGAGTGAGACCTAACCCCTTATTTGTAAGGTTTTTTGAGGACAAAAAAAAATTAAACATCGAGGACTCAATTACCTCAAGGCACATCAGACTGGTAGCATTTTATAGCTCCCTGGTGCATACATATTGTGTAAGATAGAAGACCAAGAGGAACCCCCAGGCATTAGGTAATGGGCTTGTTAGAGCCCCACTGGGATGTGTAGTGTGGAGTCTCCTCACGGCAAAATAGGGCTCGCAGACTTTTTTTCCAAAAGGAGGAGAGAATCGCAAGAGGATACACAGCTCTGGCAATGTTTGAAATCTGAGATCAATGGTCGCCCTGGAAACAGCATGTTGAAAGTCTGAAAAACCTCCTGGCAGCGCGTGGGTGGAGTAAAAACAATCCTTGGGGTTGTGTGTGCCATTCCAACAAGTTGTGCTCGGCAGGAGGGAAGACAGCTACTGAGGGGACACACGCACACTGTTCTCCGGGGAGCCATCTTATCACTCCTTCACATAGAAAGCTGCTGAAAACGATTTTGTTTAGGACATGCTTTCCCTTGGGAAAGTGTCAGCAAAATTAGTGCATTTTTGTTTCTGTCAGTGCAGTCCTGTGGAAAAAAGTCTGTGGAGAGATGCACAGAACAATAAAACAAATAGTCAAAGATGGGAGAGCTGTGCCCTACCAAAGGCAGCAGAAAAATCCTTGCTGTTCCCACCACATAAGATGTTGGCATTGCAAATTCCAGTCTGTCTGGTTACAGAACAGGGTCCCAAACCTCCCTGTGCCCCAATGTCATATTTACCTGTATTGGGGAATGTTGCAACCTGATGTTTGTGGACTGACTGGTGAAGCAAACCCACGGAGTCCATGAGTGGGAGCTGTGCGGCCGTTCCTCATGTACACACGGCTCAGTGGTCTGACTTCAGTGCTAGCTGCTACCTACCGGACAGCTCGTAATGATACTTCCCTGGTGCACTGTTCAGGCTTCAGTGAGAGGTAGTTCAGGGCGTTCCTGAGCCAGCGATGGGTGTCTCGACATCTGACAGGTCATGAAAGATTTTTCTTCCATGAATTGGTCTAATTATGTCTTTTAACAATGTAAACTTTGGCACCCACAATACTGTCTGATGATGATTCCCCAGTTTAAGCATATGAGGGTTTAAAAGATAACCTCCCTTTCTCTTCTTTGAAACTGCCACCTGATAACTTCTCCTGATACCTTTATTTCCTATATTATTGGAAATAATTAAGTCTTTGCTCATATCTTCCTTGCCACTTGTAATTTCATCATTTATCTCCTTTCCGAGATGAATAGTCCTAGACTTTTAAATCATTTTTATACAGACATTGCTTCATGCTTTTCATCATCCTTGTTGGCTTTTTGTGGACCTTTTCTAGCTTTATGTCCATTTTGTGATGGTGAGACAAAAACTATATTCAGTTTTCAACATGTAAGTGGACATAGACTCATGCAATTGTATAACAATATGTTTAGCTTTGATGTCTACTCCTTACCTAACAATTCCTGGCATTTGATTCGCTTTTTTGATGGCTATGGGGCAGTCAGGTGAATAGAATTATCTAGTATGCCCCTAAAATCCCGTCCCTAAATGGCAATACTAAAGGTTAAGTTAGGATTTGCTTTGTCCATATGCATTTGTTTACACCAAATTTCTTTTGACATTCTGTCACTCAGACAGTTTTATTAAACCCTTGTGCAGCTCCTCACTGTCAGTCTCATCTTTCCTCTGAGTATCTTTGCAACTGCTGTAGTCTCATCCCCTTTTACAGGGGCATGAATATGCTGTTGGATTTGCTGAACAGCATGGACAGAGCCTCTGGAAGGACACTGAGAAACTGGTAGTTTATTCCTACGCTGTGCCTCCTGCCTTTGAATCAGTTACTTCTTCATGGGAGTACATCTTTTCTTATTCAGTCCAGATACTCAACTTTTTAAGAGCCTTTGGTGAGAGACTTTCTGGAAATCCAAAATGACCAGATCAGTTTGATCTCCCCTGGTCCACACACTTGTTGAGTCCTCCCAGGAGCTACAACAACATAGTGATGTGACTTCCTTCTACAAAAGCTGCGTGGACTCTTCCCAGCGTATCGTGTTTATTTCTGTGGCCCCCTAATTCTATTCTTTTGAATAATTTTTACCAATTTTCATGTGCCACTGTGTACGGGAGGTCCCATGGCATTAAAATTTAGGAACGTTTCTTTTGAGCACTGGTAACAGGAAACTCTATGAATGACTTAGTGGAAATCACATTATTGAGCAAAGGAAACCAGTGTGTTTCAATGTGTTTAAAGCAAATCAATCTTTCCCACTTTTTAAGCTTGATTCACTGTTGATATTAGATAGGGTGTGGGAGGACAATGCTATGATATTCCTGGTTTTGTTCTATTGGTTCTTCAGCACACTTGTTGGAGTTAAGACCTAAAGCACTGAAGTCCTGTGTTACTTGTGAATACATCCTATCGAGTCTTTCTTTTTCTTTTCTTTTTTTTTTTTTTTTTGGTAAAACTTGTAAATAGGCTTTAGGCTTTAACAGAAGTAAAGACTGGTAATGAGTCCAGTGCTGAAATATTAGCTGAGAAATGTAAGGCTTGAGGGGCGATTCAAGTCTTGCAGAACAAACTTCCAAATTCTAATGTTCACTGGGTTGTTTCCTGCAGAGACTTCCTAAAGATATAGAAAAAACTCTACAAAATTAAAACCGGTTACTCTTTTCGCTATTTCCATACCCTGTGATGATTAAAAAGTAGCATCTTGCCTTGATTTGCCATATTTTTGGGGAAAAAAAAAAGTTTAACCAAAGTAAATAAAATTTCCCCAGACTTATGGACTCCCTTAAAACATAATCTTTATTTGGCTTTGCTTTTTCTGTGGACCTGGGTAAAATATAGACTACACTAAGAAAAGTCTGTTTATTTGATACCTCAGAGAATTCCTTGACATGTGTGAAAATGGTCTGTGTGCCAAGGATGCACAAGCCTATGTGGAGATGAAATAAGGAGAAAAAATAGTAAGCTGAGTGCTTTAAACTACTGAGAAAGAACGATGTGCATAGGAACATTAGCACTGTACTTGATATATCAGCTTGTGCTCTGAACATTACAGATAGGTGCAATGCAATTTATTTTCCTGCTATTGATCCTTCATTGCTTGGTGAATCTGTCAGCTAGGAAAGATAGAATAAATCTGGTACCAAATTTACAATACACAGAAAACACCCTGCTTTCACACTTTATGGAAATATACATATCAAGCCTTTTTTTTATTTATGCATACAACTAATCCTACTGAATTCAAAATACCTCATGTGAGTAAAGCTATATATATATATATATATGTATATATGTATGCACATTGGCAAGCTCCAGATTTAAGTGCTGACTTTGTTCTATGGAACCTAGTATTTTTGTATGTGTCCTGCTTGTGTTGTTTCTTTTTTTAACAAATCATAATCTATGATTTGTATTCTGAGAGAGACTATATTTGCATTCCCCCACAGCACATTTTATTGACTGCAGTGATTGCTTTAAAGAAAGCGTATGTTCCCTTATTTTTGAGCAGAATTTGGCTTAGATGGAGCATATGGTTTTCAGTGAAGCCATTTTCCTACCTAGTTTTGCAGCTGAGCTGACCAAGGTGTACGAAAGTTAAAAGTTGGGTGCAAATGATACAACGGGTCAGAGGCTCAAAGAGGATTAAGGTTGTGAGCCTTTTGACCCTGGAGTCCTCTGTTTAAGCCTTAGCTGGCAAAATGTACCTGAAACCCTTCAAACTGAGGGGAATCTGAAATACAGATTTGAGCATAGGTCTGGATGACTTTGATTAGATCTCTGGAATTGTCTCTAAGACAGTAGATTCTGCTCCCTGCTCTGAATGGGGGTGACTTATCTGTACCTAGTTCAAACATACCACTTCTGCAAGCACCGGGTTTTACTTTACAACCAAAACACCCATGGGAAAAAGTAAAGGTAAACCTAACTTGCCTTTTCTCAGGGCTTCTTGGCAGAGACCTTGGAAAGCAATTCTTTCTACAGAAGTGTTCTCACCTGCCTCCCTAATTTACAGGGATAATAGGTTGTATTAACTCTTTGTGGGGAGTACGACATCTTCATGTATGCTGATGGCATGTTTCACTAGGATAATGTTGGTATCCTTTTACATGGCAAAACTAGAACTCTTCATTCAATAGGAAAGATCTGCAGAACTAAATAGTAGTTAAACTAGTAGGATTCTGCTCAAATATTTTTTTCCTTTTAAATTTAGAAAAAAGTGGAAGAAAACCCCTCTAACTGTAAAAAACAAAGAGACATGAAAACAACTTACAGTAAGATTCAGTTTCTGAATTAATCTTCGTAGGCTTTTAGAGTCATTAAGCATCCTTTACTTTTTAGTAGTAGAAATTCAATTTTCTGATATAATCTGAGGAGGTACATGCAACTTCTTAGTTTTGAAACCTGAATGTTTCAGTTGAACACTTATAGAATCATAGAATCACAGAATGGTTGGGGTTGGAAGGGACTGTTAAAGATTGTCTAGTCCAACCCCCTTGCTGTAGACAGGAACATCTTCCACTAGACCAGGTTGCTCAAAGCCCCATCCAACCTGGCCTTGAACGCTTCCAGGGATGGGGCGTCCACAACTTCTCTGGGCAACCTGTTCCAGGGTCTCACCACCCTCATGGTAAAGGATTTCCTCCTTTTATCTAATATAAAGCTACCCTCTTCTAGTTTAAAAACATTACCTCTTGTCCTATCATTACAGGCCCTGGTAAAAAGTCCTTCTCCATCTTTCTCATAAACCCCTTTAAGTATTGAAAGGCTGCAATAGTTGGTTCCTTTCTAGGCATATCCAAACTTTGCACAATCTTTGCTTCTGTGGGAGTAGCTGTTTTTCCTGTTGCAGACTTTGCTGTCACAAATGCTATATAAGCAATGAGGTATGTGCTCCCTAAACACTACAAAAGCAATGCCCTCCACTAGTTGTCATCTCTTGCTGGATGCTAGTGCATGCACATAACATGACAGCACTTTCCAAGTTCTCAAATGAACCCTTGCATATGGGTTCATTTTCAGCCCATGTGTTTATTTGTAGGAGTGGGGCCTCCTAAGGAGCTTGCTAGTAATTCCTTTTGGCCTTTGTTGGATAGGAAAACATTTGCAACAAATGAACTTTTATTCTTGGAAAACATATACTTTGCCATCTTTAGTCTGTCCTGTTTTTGCATTGTATACCCCTCTGACTCTATAGGGAAGATGTCTTTCTGGTTGGTGGAGAAGAATATTAATAAGTAAATGATCTATAAATAAACAAATGGAGGCCACTGAAAGAGGAGTGAAGTTGTTTAAATGAGTAGGACACCAAAGTAGCATGATTGTTTCCGGGAATAATCCCCTATTACAAAACATTTAACTTTTTCCACATTTCAACTTCTGGGTACAATTGTCCTTTAACACAAATTTTAATTCAGAATACAACATGAACTCATGTGGCTTCATCTAAAGTGGTGTGGAATTCAATCGCTTCATGATTTTTCTTTTTGCAAATAGTTATTTATTGCCATGTGGGCACTATAGAAATACATTTTGAATTTATTTACTCAAACTGAAATCAAAAAGTGGAAAGTTCCTCCTAGCACAGTCTAGCACTGTGGCTTCACAGAGAGAGTCTTGATCGTGTTGAATCAATGTCTTGTGGATTCTTTTAAAATGAATTCAGGTGGCTGACCTAGTATGCATGTAGCTCTGACTGAAGTTAGTCACTTTGAAAGATTAGTGATTATGTAATTGATACTGCAAGCCTTAAGTCAAGAAAAATTCTTGGCATGAAATGCAGAAAACCAGCTTTATAGATTATGTTTCCCTTACACATACTGTGCCATATAAGAAAAAATCAATTCTGTCCATATTAATTTGGCCTGAGGTAGGCCTCAGTTTGGTAGCTTACTGAATCTAATTTGCCAGCTTTATAATATGCTGGGTTTAGTTATCTATTTCTCAGTGTGCAGGAGGCTAGGATGACTATTTATTAGGAAGAATACAAAGGTACTGGCCTAGAATGGACTTTCTGAGTTGCCAAGTGCATCTTGCAAGGAATTATTATAGGTTTGGGGTTAGGGTCATAATACTGTTTCTCTATTTTTTTAGAAAAATACTTTTAATCTACAGCTTAGATGTATTCATGACTATTTTATACCTTTTGCTGTTATGCTGATCTTGTCTTGCAGCTTAAGCGACTTTTATCATTACCAGCATTTGATGTTCCCTGCTGTTATTTACAGATAGCATTTACATCTGCTCTCAACAACCTTTTTGTAGGTGTGTAAGTCAAATTGGTTTAGCCTCAATCAGCCTAGCAATCCATTCCTGTTCCAGTATGTGTTTTCATGCATGACTGGGACTGTATGATATTACAGAGGTGGTTTCATAAGTGTTGTATAATAAAATCTGTATTCCTGCTGGAGAGGGAAATAATTTTGCCTCCATATATATCAGGACCACATTTTTCTTTCACAGTGACATCATAGGTGTGGTTCTTGCTCCTCCTGTTACTGATTGACTTCTTTTTTCTGCATCTCATGAAACTAATGAAATCCCAGCCCATGACAAAAAGTCTTAGGGATTTCTAACTGCCTGGCACTGCTTGGCACTGCTGAATGCCAACTGATTTCCAGAGCTCCGTGCCTCAAGGTCATCTGGATCTTCTCAATGTCCATACAGAGAAATTAGGAATTGCCTTCCCCCTGTCCCCTCACCCCAAGAAGTGCCAGCATCTTCAGTAGTAGTGGTGGGTATCCAGTAGACCTACCATTACAGTCATTGGCAGCTTCTAGCGGCGTGCCAAGCCACACGTTATCTACTGAAATATGTGTATCGCAACTGGTGCACAAGTCACACTTCTTAGGTAACCCCTATTTGACATCTGGCTGTCCTCTTGATTAGTAGGTACATCCTTCTGACTTTGCTTTTTAAGCCAGAGGCATGAACGAAAAGATATAGTTTCCTGAAGAATTCCAATACAACCTCCCCTCAAGACCAATTGTTTTGCTGTCAGCACGTCCTTCCCTGTAGTCAGTTTCTTACCATCTTACAATTGTTGAATACAATTCCCATTTTCTACAGCATAGTCTTTTCACATATGACACTGTAGAAAGAACTTTAATGAAGTCCAGATATACGAAAACTGGTTCATTTCTCTCATTTGAAAATCTATTATTCTGAAAAGTTCAACCTTTGGTAAACCCATCTTACCTTACACACAAAATTTTCCACTCTCTTCCATGTCTTTAATTTCTTTCTTTCCTTCAAAGTGTGTGCTAAAGCCATGGATGAGGTTTTGCAGTTCAAGGCCTTTAATTATCCAAATAATTTTTCCTCTTTTCTTACAGACAAAGTTTTCTGTTTGGTATTTACCAAAAAAGTAAAGCTAGTGTGTCTTATTTTGAATTAGATGGCAAATAGAATAAAACCCCAAAATAATCACAGCATCACAAAGCAGAATAATGCCCCAGTCCAGGAACCAGGAATAGACAATCTCATTCTGGTCTTATGAGGGAACTTAGAGGGGCTCACATCACCAAATATTCCTATAATAATCAATATGCAGGCATATATTTATTAAATTAAGGCCTGACAACTATCCAAATCTGTGCAAACCTTATATGATAAAGCAAAGACTGAGTAGGAAGACATTGATTGTGGAGCCTGGGAGATTACATCCTTCAGAAAACGTCTTGCTGATATCAACGCAGCTCAGAAAGCACTCATCAGACCCAAGTAATTGTTATCTGCATAGTCTGGGGATCTATATGTCCTCTTGTATGTGCCCTTAATATTCCCACCCTCTTTTGAACCCATTGGCCAGTTTCAACCAAACTTGAAAAGTCAGTAATAATTGGAAAGCTTTTACATCTATGGAAGTTTGGACAGATGGAGGAGAGATAGATATTAGCACTGACACTTAGGGAGAGGCCAGAGTATAAGCACGGGTACCATAGGTACAGATGTCTGAAAACCCCAATGATGGGAAGAGTTTCAAGTGGACCTTGCATCTGTATTGGACAACGAGGAATCAAAAGATGAGATCTTGTATTGCTAGTCTTTCTGCCCATGAAACAATTAGTTTAAAACTGCTGATAGGGCCTGACTTTTGCTTTTAGCGTTCGGCATTCCCCATCCTGTGCAGATACTCCTGTCAAGTGACCATGTTTGAGAAAGGCCCTATTCAGAGTCATGGGATTGGAAGCTTTTGCCCAGTAAGTATCTCAAGGTTTTCTGACATGGCTGATAGTACCACAAGGTTTTCCAGATAGTAGCTGAGCTATGATAAAAAAAAAAAAAATCCTCTTATGGCTTTCAGATCTCAGGTTCCTCTGTCTGTGTTTGACACTGTCCGGAACATTCATCTGGATAATTTAATTCTGCTGTTCCTCCATGCACAGCTATGTGGTAGAACAGTTGTCTCTGGAATAAACAAAATCATGTATGTCTTTTTCTTTATCAGCTGCCAGGTTATTCCTCCATGTTTGAGTGGTTAAACTGTCTGATTTTTTATTGCTTCATGGTTAGAATATGCAAGTCATTGAAAAAAACCCCTTTTCTTCATTGTAATCCAGAGATGGTATTTTTTTCTTCTTATTCTTCCTGGAGAGGGATAAATTTTACACCCCTGTTGTCTGTGCCTACAGCACTTATTCTTGAGCATTTAGTATCTTTTTTCCTTACCTAGCAAGCCACGTTCCATGTTATCAGACATTTGGCAGGAGTGTGGGCCAGCTACCCATAAGTTTCTTATCTTCCTTCTCATTCATTTTTCTTAATTTGTGTTTGGCTTAAATTTTTATTTATTGTAGTCAAAAACTCCATAATAACTGTGATTTGTGGCTGGGAGATCTCTGCCATTACTTTTGAATGAATAAGCCTGTAGAACTGTTTTTCTCATTGGAGGTAGGAACATAGAGGAGTGATTGGGTTAACCAAGGGGATAATTGGACAATGGTCTTAGAGAAATGGCCTGAGGGAATGGGATTGAATTCATTAGCTTTGAATTCAGTAGTATAGTAGTAGTTGCTATTACAAATCCAGGGTAGTATAGGTAAGCAAGAGCTACACAGGGTAAGAACAACTGGTTGAATAGCAGTTCTCACAGAAAAGTGTCTAAGGGTTGGTTTGTGTCACAATTTGAATAGAAAGTCACGATTGCCATGTTTTTTCAAAAAAGACAGACTTTGTACTTTGATTTGTAAAGTAGTTTTTGCCTGCAGGAGGTATGAAGAAAGTTCCTGCTCTGTTCCAAAATGGTTAGGATTCAGCTGGAGTACTGTCTGGTTTTGGGCATTTCACCTGAACCAAAATGACAGGGGTTGAGAAAAAAAAAGGAAAAAAATGACCGAATTAGAAAAATTACTATAATATAGGAACTACAGAAAAATGTTTAAACACTGGGGTTACTTAGCTTAAAGGAATGGAGACTGAAAGGAGATACAGGATTACAGTTTTCAAGTGTTTAAGTGACTAGTGCAAAAGAGAAAGGAGTAACTTTTTCTTCAGGTCTCTGGTGAATAGGGGCGAGCTACAAAGGGTTTAAAACTGCAGCAACAAAGGTGCAGGCTAAATATTCAAAAAACTTTCTAAAAGAAAGGACAATGAAGTACTAGAATTAATTGCCTAGGGAGCACTAGAACAAAGTCTGGAGCAAGAGTAGCTCAGACAAATGTCAGTAAGGAATGACGCCAAGAGGGTCTCAGGAACAGAAGGTGAACCCAATTATCTCCTGAGGTCCCTTTCAGGACTGTTTTCTCAGTCATTGTGGCTCTTCTGTCTTATAAATCATTAGTAGCTTTTAACATAGCCCTCTGTTAGTTGTTGGAGTTCAGAAGGAGTATAATCTTGAAAAGCATGATATGAGCCGAGTACAAAATGCATTTCGATGTTGAAGCGCACATAACAATTGTGTGACATCTTCTGACTGATCTGCACATGACATACAGTATTTGTGATTTGGTTACAGATCAAGGTATTGTTTTCAGCTTTTTGAGCAGCTGAGGAAAGCCCCAGAGAATACCGCTCCTCGTTCCCCTGAGACCACAAGCAGGGTTTGAGGACTAGCAGTACTTTGATTGCTGATTGATGTGTTAAACAAGACAGTTGGCAGAAGAATCCTCTAATATTTGCCTTTTATTGAGGGACTTCTGACTAGCTCAACATTTAATATCAACACTCAGGAAAATATTTTGGTCCTTCTTCAGATATGGGAATATTGCAGAAGAAAAAACCAGCAAGCTCTGGCTTTGACCTTGAGATCCAGATGAAGTTCCTCTCTCTGATATATTTTCGTTCTGTCCAAATTAAACTTGCATTGAGAGAAACACTGCTATATTTGTCTTTATCTAAGTCATCAGGCATAATTGCTTATATTGCTTTTGTCTGATGAGGATGTGGGTCCAAATCTACATGTATTAACAGAATCAATAAATACTGTAGAATAGCTACATGAATGTAGTACTATTCCTACATGGCAGAATGATCAGCTTTTAGTAGCTTAAAAAGCACTGCTCTTGCTGTGTTAGATTTCCAGTGGCTGTAGATATTTCCTCCCTGTTGTGAGAATTGCCACTGTCCTGCATACAAACATAAGTCTCTGGGCTTGAGTCAGCTCTGATGTGCCCTGGGGTAGGGCTCCCTGAAACTCATTTCAGTTCACAAAACGAAGTTGAAAGGGGATAGGCAAAGCAACGCTGCTCGCTTCTGAATGAGTAACTTTTCAGAGCTCACATGCCATTTGACTGTGTACAATTGTTGGAAGGGAGAGTGTGTTAGCGGATGGCTTGTTTATATGGGTTTTAGTGGAAAAGCATTTGTTTATAGCAGCCGCACTATAAACTCTGGAGGAACCTTGGCTGTAGCAATCAGCCAGACCCAACAGCGCGTTGCCATGTTGCGGTAGAACAATTTCAGAAAGCTGGCTAGTAGGAGAACGATCCTTTCCATCTTCCCATTCTCCACCCATGCACTGATATATGCTATTTCTCTTCTAGCCTGTTACAGATTTTTTTCACTCTTTCTGTGCCGAGGGGCATTGCAGGCACTGCCAGCACCCCTGTGAGTTATTTGCTTCCTGTTGTGCTCTCTTAACATCTCACAGCACATTCATTCAGTAAATCCTTTGATCCTCTTTCACCCTCCCTTTATAGTGATGTATCTACTAAGACTTCCTAAGGCTCTTTTTTTCACTAGTAAAAAAGACCATAACCCCTTTCCTACTGGAGTCAGCAGTTTTATTTCTGTAGGGCTGAAACAGTCCACACACGGAGCAGGCACATCTGGAGGGATGTGCTGGGAACTGCCTAAAGCCATGAGGTGGGACTCCAGAGAAACAGGGGTGACTTGGGCTGGTGGGCTCCAAGGGGAAAGGTCTGACATGCATTTAGGATAACGCACCGCCTTATGGTACATTTGGCAAAGACCTGGGTGGGTTTCTGTGAGGATGTTGTCTGTTCTCTCTGTCTTCATGGGCTGGAGAGATGTTAAACCCACTGTTGATTAGCTGTGTTACATACAAGCTGGAAGCGGTCGCAGGGGGATTAGTTTCATTGCAAGGTCCTAAAAAGTTGGTACTAGTAGGAAAGGATTAGTGATGTTCTGAGCTAGTGGCTAGGGAAGCAGGTAGGAGCAAAGTGGAGATTTAGGGTTGGGGGAGAGCAGAAAGAGTGGTTTCTAGACAAAATCATACAAAACAAGCAGCAAAGTTAGGAGCAAAACCAAAGCCTCAAGTTAAAGGCTTTAAAGAGAAACATGCAAACTGGTATGGGTGTTTTTAATAGTACTTACGGCTTTACCAAACCTGTTAACTTTAGTACAAAGTAGCAGCTGAAATGCTTTATAACCAGATGTTTGTGATTAGAGGGGGAGTCCTTGGGCTAAAGGGTGGGGTGAGTTTGGGCCCACCACTAGGTTTTAGTAAGATGGAAAGTAACTTTGGAGCCTTAGGGAAACTGTGATCGGTCACAGGGTGTTGTGGGGTTTATTATTTTTTCAGAGCAGGCACATCTTGGTTTTGAGATGTGATGTAAAGAGAAGCCTAAACCTGGCTTAGGCTTTAGATATATTTAGGTAGGGCTGGGAGACGTAAAGAAGGCAGAGTCTGACAGATCTGTGTGAAGGGTGCTTATCTGTCTGTAAAATAGGTGGGTTGCTTGTTACTGCAGCACTGATTTTAGGGGAAAAAAAGTTGTTTTTGTCTTATTCTTTTGAAGTCTGCTGTTGCACCCTTGCCTTTCACTCTGACCTTCTCGCTTGTGAGAATCGCTGAATGACCTTCTCCACACAGTAAGCACGTGCTCCTGGCCATTAGCTCAAGGCTCCTTGTGACTTAGCAGTGCTCTGCCTGTCACTGCCATGTATTTAGCTCTCCCACAGTCTAAAAAGAGAACTAAAAACCCGTCTTAGCTCTGCCAAAGGGTCAGCCTCCATTTTCTGCATTTCCTTACACTTCAAGCATACTTTGCCCATAATGCCTCACAAGAGGAGCAGCTGCAGCTCTTCCATTACCTTGAATGTATAATCAGGAGCAGGGCTACTCAGTGAGAGGCTGAATGGTGCTTGAAGCAGATCTCTGTCACATGGCTTCGACCATGTTGCATTGTTGGTTTGTACGCTGCCGTTCCCTTCTGCAGCTGGTTCTCAGGAGGGCACTATGGGACCTGTGACATTATCCTTTCCTTGTAGTCTGCCTTGGTCTATCTACCATGTCAGGCAGCAGAGTTTAGGGAGCACACCTGCCCTGCAGGTTACATCCAGCTGCTACGTCCGAAGGGGCATCATCTACAAGGGTCTAGGTAAAGTGAAAAATCTCACTGTCCTTTAAAAATGCTTCTGCCCTCCCACTCTACTTCATTTATTCTGTGTTTTGGCTGTCTTGTTATAAACCTGGGTCATGAGGTCTTTAGTCTAGGAAATACACTCTTATCCTGTGGTTGGAGATGCATTTTCCTGCTCATTTTGTTCTTCAGTGGGGTGCGTGGTTGTCATTTTTGTACAAAAATGATACTGCGGCAGCACTGGTTAAAAAGAGAGGAAAATTTGCTACCAATAAAGTAGTTTATTTAAAGTCTGCTGTTGTGATCCTTGGATATCTGCCTGTTCCTATTTCCTGACACAATTGTGAAGATGTTTGAAATCCCGTCTTCGTGATAGGAACTAAACTGTCAATATGTAAGGAATGAAGGCTTTTATATGTTTCCAGTGTCACAGTGGGAGCAGCTGAGTCATAAATGTTCTTGAAAATCTCATCCCATTCGGAGACTTCATTACAAAATGTGTCTGACAGGTGAAATGGCGTTTCCCATGTGATTGACCTTTTGCGGACGAAGACTCATTTAAGAATGCTATGTTCCTATCAACTAGCAAAACCACCTTTTGTTTTGCAAGACCACAAATATTTCTTTTCATGATCCTAATTCTATAGGTAGGGTTTCCTCAGAAATGGTGTCATACAAGCACTTATGCAGAGAAAGTTCGCCTGTGTGACTGAGCAGCCTACCCTTGCTCACTTTCTTGACAAGTTTGCACTCGTCTCATGTTCTTAAGCCTTCCATCGTCATCAGCCCCCCAATTCACTGCCTCTGTGGGGAGAAGCAGTGCGTGCATTCAGCGATCATTTTGAAGATGAATGTGTTGGATAGTTTTGATTACTCATTTGCTATTTTAAGTCCACATTGTGCTTTCATGGCTCTTATGGGATTTTTCTTTCACAGTAAGGGACAAAGATCTAAGGGGTGCCTGTTTAGTTTTTCTCATCCTGTAACAATATAAAATGTCATCTTGGCCTAAGTAGATACACGTGTCACCAGCCCCATGGCAGTGTACTGAATAAAAGCATTACGCTTCATACAAATACTTGAATATTTAAGTGGACTTAAGGGAAGGGAACCAATAAATGAAATCCTTCTAGAATATGAAACTAGTCTGCTATTGCCTCATGCTCAGTTTAAAAGTAAAAGCCTCTTAAAATGTCTGCTCTTAATTTTTTAATGCTTATTTTTAAGCTCAGCACAGTTAAGAGATTCCTATTTCCAAGCTGGTATATATGACAGGTTTACAGCAAAAAGACAATTATATGTCTTCTTAAATCTAAGCATTTTTGCCACCAATCCAATTAGTTTTTCATTAGATGTCTTAATCTAAATATAATATCTCATTCTGAATTCAATGAATTTAACTGTTTCCTCCTCCCACTGTAGGGTATTTTTGGTTTTTACTTGCCTCTGCTCTCATCTAGACACCATAAGCTTGCGGAGATGGGAACTATTCATTGTTCTGTATTTAAGGTACTACCATGCTATTAAACTCAATACCTTTTTGCTTGTTGCTTATTAAAATGCTCTGTATTAAAAATCGTGATTTGTAATAATGCTGTTTACTTACATGGAAAACACTTACTTTCAAGCTAGGTCCTACCACTCACAAGTTGGGAAGTACTTTACATGCAGTACTTGTTCACTAAAAAACTTGTCTGGTGTAAAAATTGAGTCTGTGGTTTGCTTTAATGGAATCAAGACTATCTGAAGTCTTGAAGTTATGCATGGACTTACATGCTTGCTGAGTAAGTGGCAAGGCCACTACTTCTTCACTGGCCTTACATCTTCACTGTAAGGGGGTCAGTATCCAGTCATAAACTGGGGTCTGATGCTGCAGTCACCTCACGCCTGAGGTCCGTCTTACAACTCTGAGCAGTCTAGCTGAAGCTAGCACATTACTTAGGTTGTCAGTACTTGGAGGATGACTCTCTGATGGCCCCAGTCCTTTCAACACTTCTGCATGTGCTTAATTTGGGATTACTGATGAGTTTACAATGAAGTGCATGTGTAAGAGCTGGCAGGATTTGATTTTCCTAATTTGTTGCTACTAAAAGAGATTTCTTAATATACCTATTGTATTTTAATTTGATTTTTTTTCAGTAATCAAGACATGTTTACTACAATCAGCGAACATTTTCTGGGACTAGAACACTACTTATTAGCAGAAACCAGTATGCCTGCAAGAGCTCGTACTATTTGCTTTCCTACAACCAACCTGTATTTCAAGAATCCTCATTGTCCTGAAGGTTTCAACTCAAGCTAGTGCACCAGGATGAACCTCAGAGGCATAATTTAAGAGACAGAGCAACTGAATATCCCATGAGCGGTACTTATTATCCCACTTTAACATGAACCATTCCTGAAAACAGTGCTTTGACCATCTTGATTAAGTTTGATTAGCTTGATGCGTGTCCTTTTTTACCTAATACTTGCTAACCTCTAGCTTAAGTAGAGAAACAACCTAGTGTATTTTGGATTCTGACAAAGTTTAAATTTAGAGGCATTAATGCTTCAGCCTTTTTAGGATGAAGGGGTGGTGGTGGTGGTGGTGTCTGTACTATTGTTTTTGCACGTCACTTTTTATTTTGGCAGATGTAGCCACATACCATTTCCCTGGTTCTCTAACTTGTAAAGTCATCGCCTCTACTGGATGAAGGCCTGTCCTTTGACACGGCACCCACTCTGCAGAAACGTTGGGAAACATATAGCTGAGAAAACTCTTGAATTCATATTTTGTTTTAAAAGCAGCCCTGCAATTTTTGCAGATGGCGGTGCTGGGCAGGATTCTCCCCTATTGTGTTTCTTCTGTAGTTGCTGCAACGAAGTCTGAGTAATTCAGCCTCTTGTCATGGGTTATGTCCCACATTGCCAGAAAGAGTGGTGATGACACGATTATTGTGGTATGTGATTAAATGGGGTGTGCTATGATCATTATGATTTATTGAAAAAAAAAAAGAAGCACGACTGGCTTAGATGGAGGATGCTAATGTGTCATGTTGGGAGATCTGTACAGCAGTCCTATTGGCTGGGATATTTGAGGTCTGCAAAGGCATTGATTATGTGGGCTTTTCTTCTTTTTTTTTTCATTCCTCTTATTTTTTACTTTTGCTGTGTGGTCCCATGCATATCCCACCGTCAAGTCCTAAACCTCAGTCACTGTTGAAGGATCTTCGTAGGGAAGTCAGTGTCTGACACGGTTTGGTTCCTGCCATCACCTGATTTGTACCCTTGGAGCGATGTGAGGGATGGGAGAACTTCTGTGCCTGTGTCAGCTGCCGCTCACCTGCAGCCCTGTCCTGCCATGCTGGCTCACTGCTGCTTTGCTGTGGGCTGTAGTTTCCACCTGCCTGGGGATGGTTCCACTGAGCTAGTAAAGATCGAGGTGTTTTTACAAACTGAAGCTACGGAGAGCCTGGATGTCTTACTGGAAGGCATCCCCGTGCTTCATCCCCCCAGCTTTCAATAAAATAATTCTTTTTTTCTCTACAAAAATTCACTTACAGGCTTTTTTTTTTTTTTTTTTTTGTATGTTCAGCCATCTCAGTGAGAACTTAATTTTGTTTCTCTGCCTCTTCTTCTCCTAAAAGTGCAGGTTGTGAAAACTGCTGGATTAACAATGCTGGAGAAAAAAGTTCACAGGAAAACAATACCATGGAAAAAAAGATATAATCTCCACATGTTATAGTGCGATACTGCACTGGGGTCCCAAACCTCCTTGGTTCCTTACACAGCCCCTTATGCACGCCATAAAGTTCGGTGCTTTGCACCTATTAGCATATCCACCTTCACAGTCACTGTGAAGAGAGAAAAGCTTTACTGTGAATTCACAGACTGGAAACAGACCTCGTGGCATGCCTACAGGAGCTGTTAAACCCAGCCTGACCTATGGCAAAGGGAAGGCTGTAATGAAGGAGGGTCGCATGGCTCAGCCTTCTGGAGGTGGCAGCTGCAGCTACATGGAAAGAGCCGTATGGAAATGAGGCAACAATCAGTAGAGATGCTGGTGTTCGGTGAGAGGCATCCAGACATCCCACTATGGCTCCATTTGTGCTTTCCATTCATTTCTGGGCTGGGATTGTGTGTGTGAGCATTTCAGGGTGCAGGCAGGGGAGCTGCAGGTGAATAGGCTTAGTCTGGAGGCTCTATAGGGTAGCCTTGAATACATCCTGATGTACAGAAGAGCTGGTTTGGGCTTGTGCTGATATGGGGATACATTTCACAGTGTAAACGTGTCCTAACTGTGATTTTGTCACTCTGGAAATCTGCAACAGAGCAGACTTGAATTTTTAGACTGGAGTCTCCCAAGTTCTAGGCAGATGGTTTTGTTAGCCGACTACTTCTAAATCACCAACACTCACTAAATCAATATGTACTCCACTGAAAAGTGCTGATTTTGGCAACAAAGAGATTTAAAAACCAAAAAAGATGTGTAGAAAAGATACTACTGCATGTCTCCTCAAGAATGACTTGGAAGCATTGAAGGGAATTAGCTGCAGTTTCTTCAAAGCAGATCCATGTGTTGATGAACACCACACCATCCTTTTAAACATCCTTAGCTTTGCTCAGATATTTGCACTGTGGAGGGAAAATCTTTGGGTTATTTCAAAGGTTACCTGACATGTTCTGTTTATAAAGTCTACTTACTGAATCACCAAAACTGGTTGGTTGCTTCAGGCTGATCAGATCCAGGCATTGTTACCTGGTAAATATGGTGAAGAGATGTTTCAGTGTGGCTCCTGGCCTTTGGGTTTGTTGTATGCTCATACTACCCCTTCTCTAAGAGCTAGGGACAAGATAATTCTTGCTTTACAGTGTGTTTCTGCATTTTTTTAGAGGTGATACAGTGGGTAGAATTTCAAATAATAGAAAAAATAAACCAAAGTAAACATCCATGAAAGTGTAGCTTGAAAAACACATGCAAAAATAATTCTTTGATAATTTCCTTCTGGTACTTCAAAGTAGTTGCTGGTGAAGAGTGCATCCAGTTGCTAGCATGAATGCCTTTTTTTTACTGCTTGCCTATGTATTCAGGGTTTTTAAGTCTTGCATATATGATTTAATAATATCTCTACTAGTTAATAAAATCTCTACCCTTTGTTTTCAAAAGTGTGGAGACGACCCTGAAATGATGGCTCTGTGATCATCTGTGATCTAGTTTTTCCAGACTGAAACTTCAGCCTCCATGATAAAGACCTGTGTGGCCACCAAATTTTCTGTGGACTATGGGGCACTTAACACTGGATTTACCCCAGTTCCTTAAACCAGCGCTGCCCTCTGCATCCTCTGTCAGATGATGGAATGGTGTTGCCACAAGGTGCTTCTGCAGCCACCGAGAGGTGATGGTGGGAAGGTGATGGGGAGAGGACCTCCACCTCAGCCTCCCCATCCAGCCTCCTGGTGCTGGGCTGCTGAGCCGAGAGCAGAGATGATGTTGTGTGCACTGCAGTGTGTGCGCTCTCTTCATTTCCTGAATATACAAAATAAAATATTTAATGCACTGCTCAGTGCATAAGCCGTGGCTATATGCGCTCTGGCCCTCCCTCCATCACTCCTCCGTGATATGCCATCACCTCTGGTAAACATGTATCATCCAAAACGAGGGGCACATCTTTTCACTTTACTATTAGTAGACAGAAGCTTTCTAGGGCAATAAAGGCATTTCTTCATTCTTCATATTCTTCGTTATTTATTTTCAGTGTGTTCTCACTGATGTCTAGATATATTTTTGTGGCCATGTTGTGAAATTTATTTTTAAAATAATACAGGAAAAAACCCCTTTTGATAAAAGTTAGACTTGTGATTTGAGCATCTAAAATATTCTTTGAAATGTGCCACAGGTCTGCTTGATTGCATTATAATGCTTACTCTGGGCACGTTGTTTGTCACTGTGGTAACTCATGCCGCTGCACTGTTAAATTCTGGAAAAAAATGAGTGAACTCTTTCCAGCAGGAGATGCATTGGTCAAATACATTGTATTTACAAGAAAGAAGCAACATTTTAAGTTAAAAGTTGAAGTTAAAAATGAGAAAATTGCACATGCTTCAAGGAGGGGTTTTTTTGTGGGGGCCAGATTTTAGGAATATCATATAAAGAACTAGGAGATTCACAGTAAAACGTGAAGTCTTTTTAACCATACCAGGGTGGAACATGGTATCCAACAGGAACACAGTTGTCTGAAACCTTCACCATGAACAAGAAGACGAAGTAAGAGCTGTGGTATATGTGTTTATATGGCAAACTTGGAGAAGGGCTGTGCTGATCATGCAGAGGACAAGTTGGTATGGCCGAGCTGGAGGAATTAGCTGGGGTTTCCATCTTCTGCTGAACTCTGCATTTTTGTTGTTTAAGTTTTAAATGTGAAGTTTTTTTATCTCAGTGTAGTTGTAATTCGTTGCTTATTTTAAGTGAATCCCTTTCTTCTGCCACGCTTAGCAGAGCAATAGTATGAAAGAGAGCCAGTTTTCCCTACGGTAATGAAGTAAGTCCTAGTTAATTTTTGTTTATTTTTTGGCAATTAAGAGGGAGATCTTGTTTTTCTCATGTTTTACTGGGGTGCCCACAAAGCCCAGTGATGGTAGGTACTGCATGAAATGCGTGCACCAAGAAACGTTTGTTTTACTTCAATGTAGTTCCTCTATATCCTGGAGCAAACATTCAGCTCTCTTCTCTAAACCACATTAAAAAAAAAAAATCCTCTCGACCTCCTCCCCCCCAAAACAAAAGCATTTTTCCTTCTCAGAAGAGCATCTGTTATGTAGCAACTTCTGAATTTCCATAAATAATCCCGGATTTACCCTGCACAAAGATATAAACAATTGTCCCACGCTCAAGCCTCCTCCGGCTTCCCTGCCTCTCTGCGAGGAGAGTGGGAGAGGAGGTGCTGGTGGGGGGGTCTGCAATGGCACCCACATCGGGGTGGAGGTGGGGCAGGGCAGGGCTGACTGCTGGGCCCCCACGGCGAGGTGAAAGTCTGCCATATGGACTGGAGATCCTGCCCGGCGTGGCCATGGGTTGGAGAGGGTAACTGGGGGATGGGGGATGCCACCCTCCCCCTGACCCGAGACATGAGATTGATGTCTCCAGCGGGGGCCCACCACAAAGCTACTCGGGACCGGAGGCTTCCTACCAGTCCCAGCTCTGCATTTCTTTAATATAATATTTCGGGGGGGGGCTAACATCTTCTGAAAATTCTTCCTTTTATTCATAGACTGGGAGGTTGGTTTGTTTCGGGTTTTTGTTGAGCACTCGATTAGCAGGTAATTAAAAAGAGTATCAACTGAGCAACAAAGGATAATGGCACAAAGAGAAATGAGCAGTTCTAGAGGCAGCAACTGCTTCAGAAACTCATGAAATTAATGAAATTCTGCTTTGGGCTCCCTGCTGTAGTGATAGTATATTCTTAACACATGAATATACAACTTGAGAAACAACTTCCTTTAAGAGGTTTGTTTGTTCCCCTTGCCAGAACATATTTTTTTTTTTCCTGCTGGGCTAAAGTTGCTGACAAATTAAACCATGCCTTCAGCTAGCTTACTTTTTTCCCCAAAATTATTGTTATTTTTTAATTGCAAAATGTCAGAATGCTTAAATTTCTTCAGTGATTCAGTAAACGAGGACGCCGCTTTTTCTCTTACATCTTGGGATGGCTATTTAATATATCTTGTACATAGACAAGAAAATTTATCTGGGCTAAGGTGCCATTTCACAGTGAAACTCATCTTTCCTTGCATTGACCATGTCCTATGATTATTTCTTTTCCATTCTGGCTCAGGTGATTGCTCCAGACATCTTTTATATGCTTTGAAGATCTTGCAAAAATTAATTTTGTTATTAGTCTCAATATTTTTCCTTGACTCTTTAGTGGATCCCTCACCTGCTGACAGGTCTGGTCTGTTGGGGGCTACAGTACTGATCTTCCTACTTACTTCCACTGGCACCAGTTTCCTTTTACACATGTGTTATTGTGCACTGAATACAGCCTCAATAAGCATGCCTGTTCAGGATTTGCAGTTGGTTTGCTTGAATAGCAGGAAATAATCCTGAAGTTAAGGGCTGGATGGAAGGGCTGGTGAAGGCTGGATGAAAATCCTTTCATATGTATTAAAATCTTGCTGTTTTGTCCAAGCCCTGTACAGGAAATGTGAACAGAAAATGACATTCACTTTGCATCCTAACGTGGTAAAGCAATGTCATCCCGCTGTCAGCTGCTGAGGTTGATTTGACTTGAATTCAGCAGAACCTTAGAAATGCTTTTCTACTGCTGCATTGATATTTTTATATCATCTTAAAAAGCTTCATATACTGACTCTTGGTAGTTTCTTTTTCTTTACAATTTCATGACAATGAAATAATTGACTGTGACATGCAAAAAGAAAGGGAGATTATCTTAACCAGATTAGTTTAGGCCCTTTCAATACTCATTATCTGCTTTTAAAATTTATGTACCCATACATAAATTAAATCAAAATTATAAATCCGTGTAAACTGAAGTTACCCAAGCTCAGCAAGGAAGTTTTGTCTTTCTATGCTAGCCTTTGTTCTTGCCAATGTGAATGACTGCTCATAAAAACGAATTATTTTGCACTGGTACCTGAAATGTGTCTGTGAATAGGACCCCTAGTCTCCTCTTAGCCAGACCAGCCTTTTATCTCTTGGGTCCTTCTGCTTCTCTAAATATTTCTCTTTAATCTGAAGAACTTGTTTTTCTAGAGGTAGAGATTTCTGGGGAGGGATCCAGGAATTACCGGTGCTCAGCAGGACTTGGAGTGCTTGCAGTGTGCAGGATCAGCAGCAGTGGGTGAGGAGCTCTCTGAGGCTGTGAGTTAAGATGGAAGGAAAAGGTTATGAAGCCTTCTCTTACCCCAGGCCTTGAGCAACAATACTTCTCATTCTGCACCATTCCAGAGGGTGGTGGGCTGTGGTCCAGTGGCTATCCTTCTACTCCTGTTGTAAAAGCTCATTAAGAAGCAGTTTGCTAAGAAAAGTTTTGTCTGAAAAACTTGACATTTTGTTAGAAATAATATTATTTTAAAGCATTGGCCACCTTCATTGTTGCTTAGTTGTTTCTTTTTCCCTCCTGCCCTAACTCCCAAAAGTGAATATGATCTTAAAGATGAGCACTATCTTCAGCAGTACCTGTAGCTTCAGTCTGCTTATTTTGATTTTTGCATGATATCAGCTGCTGAGATTTTGGTGTGCCTTATGAATGTATGAAGTGAATTTCAAGGTTTTGGCTTGGACGTGTGAAAGGCCCGAGATCTAGTTACTCCTCTGTGATGCTGCTGCTATGGGAAGGAGCAGAGATGACCAAGTGAGTGCCCTTTCCATAGACAGCAAGTCTTCTGGCTGTTTGTCATCTTCCTCACCAAGTTTTATAACCTTTGTGTTGAGCTTCAAAGTCTTATCCTTTCTCAGGGCCCCACAGAAGGGCATGGCTGGCTGTTGGCTTCACTGGACTTCACATCAGGAACTGTACCCGGAGTCTTCTTCTTGAGTGTCCTAGTCTTCCATGGTGGTGAAAGCCAGGAAGTTTTGTGATGCAAAAAATGTATTGATGGAGTCTGCTCCAAGTGTCTCATGTACAGTATCTAAAGCAGTAAAGAGGTAGAGGTGGTTCATGTATGCAGCTGAACATAGGAGGTGTACCTGTGCCAATGCCTTCCTCTGAACGTCCTGCAAGGGGGATTGACCCATCAGAGTTGTACAAATATACCAGTTTGGGAAGATTCTTGGTCAAGAAGGTTTCTCTAGTAAGGGAAAAGAGAAAAGACGGGTGGAAGACAGTCCATGCCCACCCCAGCCCTGCTAGTTCATCCAGGGGGCTGAGCTTTGGTGAGCCGTGGGGGCTGACCTGTTTGCTGAAAGGTAGATCCTGGCACATGTACAGGTTGAATGCTCTTTTATCAGCAGAAGTGCTGCAGCCAGCGGCTTGTGCGTTTTAACAGCTCAAGCTCTGGTCCGCCTCCACTACCGAGAGTGCTGGGGGTTTCATGTAGCATGTGCAAGTCTCCCCATCCGGGTTCCAAACACGGAGTGCCCCATGAACATGCTGGCACCAGTGCTTGCTTGGGCAAGAGGCTGGGGGCAGAAAACCCTCACTTTGCAGCCAGTGCCATCAGCTGTCCCTTGTTGGGTACAGGCATGCAAGCAAAAGCCTCGTGAGCTGGAGGGCATTAAGGGACTGTCGGCTGCTGTGTGGAGGACTGGATGCCGTACAGCTGGAAGGGAGGAAACTGTAATGCAGAAGGAAAGGGATGGAGGTGGATTATGGCACTAAACCACAAAGAATGCAAATCCTCAAGTGCAGGCTTGGCTGCAGCAAAGGTGTATCTTAATCTTTGTCCAATACTTGAGCCCACCCAGAACAGACTCTCTCATGAGGTTTGAAAATGTTCCACTGCTTTATTATGAACGAAAAAAAATACTGTTCTGCTCAAACACACTCTCTTCTTACAGGACATATGTGCTATTAATTTATGCTGATGGGGGAAAATATTTGTCTATTTTGCTTTGAAAACAGATGCTGAGATTGTGTGCTAGAGATCCTTTTCGTAGCTGTGACGTCGCAACTGAAAACTGAAGTTGTGATAAACTTTCTGGGAGAATCTTTTCCGAAAAGCCTCCCATCTATATTTTCTTTTCTGTGCCTTCCCCCAAACAAAGCTGCACAGACTTTGTTTGGTTGGCTAGGATTCAGCTCAGCTTTTGGTTTTTTTATGGCATTTACATGAATTCTGCACTTGTGAGTTTCATTCACACAGCTTAAGAGAAAATGGTGGTTTTCTGAGAGTGACAAGCTCAGCTACTGGGGCAATATCTTACATATTTATTAATCTACCCAAGGTTGTCTTCTAGATTTTGCTGTCTTGGAAATAATTTGGTTTCACGGTTTCTTTTCTGTAACAGTACCGAACTATCTCTCTTTTGTGCTGCCTTTCGAAGATCCTCAGACAAAGGTTTGCACAGACCCCTAAGCACCATGTGCTGACTGCAGGACTTGCAAGATTGGCTTTCTCTAACAGGTAGCGTTTTCTCTGCTCTGCTGACCAGCTGTAGTTGGTGTGCAGTTGCAGAGCCTAAGCCAGTGCCATCTCCTGCAGTGGAGACAAAAATATGCAAGACATCTGTGTCAATAAAATGCCCTGACAGGAATTCTTCCATTGCTGTCTGTGGCTGAAGTGACACTGGCAAAAATCTCAGCTCGACTGGGATACATGTGCAGGATTGTGTCTGCCTGGGTTGGATCCACCTCGGCCCTGGTCTCAGTGGATGCAAATACTGTAGCAGCTTCACTGAGTTTGGTGGAGCAAATATTTAGAAATAGAGTTGCTTTAAGTTCTCTGAGGTGCTGCTAAATCTCATCTTGCAAAAATTTGCTGTTTACCAGAATCCTGAGTAACTTTAAGGTTCCCAGGAGCTCTCTCACCTCTTCTGCAATGAAGACATTTGCAGACAGAGATGCCCACTGAATTTCTGCCAAGAACAACTTTCCTACCTCCAGTACGTGCGCAGCAGGGGGAGAGGGCACCTGGAGCACTGGTGCTCCTGCCTCTGGCTGAGGTACCGGCAGAGTTGTGCTTGTTTATCTCTGACTTAGTGTGCATGAGAGCAACGAACGGGAATATCTGAGGCTCTTACATCTGGTCCATGTTTGCCTTCTAGGCAAATATCATGTTCAAGGGGGAATAAACCCTCCTTTCCTCATAGGCAGTACCCCATCTCCCACATAACCCACTTCCTACACATCCACTGCTGGGCTCATTGTTCCAGGTTTTGCCCAGCAGGAAAAAGGAGCGTATGCAGAATCACTCGCAGGTGCTCAGAGCCAGCCTTGCTGCAGAGGCTGGCTCCTCACAGCAGGTCGGGCAGTTCGTGTTACTGAGCACGGCTGAAGTCTCCCGATAAGGCCGTGGCTGTGGCACAGGCAGACTCGCATGTTTTCACTCTTGCTCTTTGATGAGGATGGCCACACAGGTTGCAACCTGTGCTCTGTAAAGCTCAAAGGGTCAGTTTATTTCTTCTTTCTACTTACATGTAGTTCATTTTCCAGAAGGAGTTTCTGCTTCTCTCCCACAGCACTGGAGTAGTTACCAGGAGCTAGCACCTTGACTGCTCTACTCCCGTGGTCCCAAAGCCTTAGCAGTCTGCAGTGGGGTGATTCAGTGTTCGGCAGCAAACACAGAAGCTACAAGTGAAAGACAGTGAGAGGATGAACTCTTTTGGCTACCACAAATCTGGGTGCTCACTGAGCAGTGAACTAGCACTGAAGCAGCAAGTTACAGGGTTTCTCAGAGCTCAGAACCTTTGGCATGTGTCATGGCCACATTTATGCAAGTATTGCAGCTTGTTGCACCTTCTGTGCAAAAAGATGTGGCTGTGCCTAATTATTGCAGTGCCATTTCTAAATGTTAGGGGTGATGAAATTCTGGCAGATGCGCAACTTAGTGATTATAAGTCTCCTTCAAAATGATGTGCAAGAAAATAAAGAACAACAGACAATTTGCTGTCTCCTGTGCAGAGGAGGTGCGAGAGCAGCTGAATACGTTATCCTGCTTCTCCATGTGATCTAGTTCAGAGCTCAGACACGTTGCTACAACCCACTGCTTCCAGGAGAGAGGAAAACATCTCACCAGAGAGATTTCTGTTCCTGTACATATGGCCCAGCACAGATGCCCTTCGTGACTGTGGGGTTTGACCAAGGGCAGCGCAGGGATCCCTGTCGGTGCCAGTCAGGGCAGCGTCCACCCTCAGCACATACTAAATGCCTTTGCAATTGCATGTGGCTGCACCTCGGTTATGTGATGTGGGAGTGAACAGGCAGCTCCAGGGAGTGCTAAGACATAGGCTACATCCTCCCCTACCTCTGTCTCCCAGATAAATTGATGCTTGATCCCTCATGTAGGACCACTGTGGTCAGTCTGACATCTGCTTGCTGTGTCCCCAGGTTTTATTATAACTTCATAACCCAACAGCCTGTGATACTACAAACAGTTCATAACTGTTTTGTACTTTGTGCTGCTTGCACCTGTGCAGACTGGATTTAAAAGGCTGACAGGCACCCCGTGCATGTCATCCATCCACCCTCTGTCCCTGTGAATCACTGCACAGTCTGAATAACCCTGGTAGAGAATTGTGCCTGATTTGAGTTTGATTCTGTTACCATAAATTCCATGAATTATCACAGCACAAGAGAAGAAATTGTGCCTAGGTTTGGCTAGATTTAGCCACTAGATTTGGAGATGAAGTAAGACCTTTCAAAGCCCAGACAATCTATCCCAGTCCCTCCTACCTCCTGTTGTAAGTAAACAAGTTGGTTCCTTACGCTGATAAAGCTTCTTCAAATCTGGGATATCTTTTGGCTGCATCTCTGCCTTTGCTGGAAATAATGCATCCCCCATCCCCCTGTCCCCTCCGCCCCACGAAATTCTTCAGCTGCAGCAGGGCAAGCAGCCAGCTTCTTTTCTGAGCATCTCTTGTCTGAGGCTCCATCCAGATGCTTCAGGAGAGAGGCCTGATCAAAGCAGCCAGTGCTGCGGTTGAGCCTGTTTGCAGGGAGCTGTGGAATGGTCCTGTACTCCCCAGAAAATGCTGCAGCTCTCTGTCAGGCTGCTTTGGTGAGGCTGGGCTGAGCTGCCCAGACAGCCTCAGCAATGATGCGGTCATCCCCCCGCATCCAGGGTGGCACAAAGGACAGAAAGGGATAAACAGACATTTGGCTGGCAATGTGAATGGTGGGAAGGATTTCTTTTCGCTGTGGCAAGGCTGATTTCTGAATCTTTTCTGTGATATTATTTACCTTTCCCTCTTTTCTTTTTTTTTAACTCCAGCAAGTTGATGACCTTACTCAGCATTTCCTTGGCTGAAAGATACATATAATTTGATGATGAATATGGCAGCAATAGTAATTATGAACTCCACGAGAGAAGTTACATTTACAAATGGAAAGTTTTGCCAGCTTGTTTTTAGTGAAGGTTATATTTACCACAAAACACCACAGTGTATATCGCAGCCTATAAACTCTTGAGCATTTTGAACTGTTACCCACATACAGTGCTGACAGTTCTCTGAAAGGCTTAATATAAAACTGTTCAGCCAGCTGAAGTAGGATGTACTTGTTCACACTGTAACCCATACATATGGCATTTGGAGTCATACTTTTCTTTGTACTGTATATGTCATCATCTACAATCACTGCTACGTTTTTTATTTCAGACAGCTTTAACACTGCATGTGAAGTGAGTCTGACAGTAGGCTTACAAGAAGCTCCCCATCCCCAAAATTGCATTACCACAAGTAGCTTAAAATGCTCACATGCTTGGCGGGGTGAGAAGAGACACCCCAGACAGCCTGAAGCCCAATTGCAGGACAGCTAAAGCTGCCAGAGCCAGACCTGCTGACTGGTGCGGTTTAGGATAGGCACAGGCATTTTGCTGTTTGGATAGTCCCTGCATCACTAGGAGGCTACGGTTTGGCATCTCTGTTGCCCCTGCTGTTGTTTTAGATAGAAGGCTTCATGCTCTGGGATTGCAAACCTGGCTACCTGCATAAACATTGGATTAACACACACGTGCCCAAGTCATTGACGGTGACTGTAGTTTTGATGGGAATCCAAAATTACAGCTGCTTTCTCAGATGCTAAACTGTTGCTCCACCTAACAAACAAATGCTGATGGTCCCATTCCAGCACCTCTAATGTGTGACAGTGCAGCAGGCAAGCAGCTGAAATCCCAGGTTTTTACCACAACCCCATGTGGGCTACATGACCATCCTGGGCCTGCCAAGGGCGATGGGAAGTTGGGTGAATATGCTCCATCAGGAGAGCTCTACATAGACAAAAAATAATGGTGAAATCACTACAAATGTGTAAATTCCCATTTTTCTGGGTGACTTGGTGAAAATTTACATTAATTCCTCTTTTGTCTCAGCAGACTTACTCATTCCTCCTAATTTGGGCTGGAAGTGTTCCAGATAAGGTGTTTGTGTGTCCTGCTTACCTGGTCATGATTTATCCTCATGTCACATTGATGACCCAAAGGTGGAGTTATTGTAAAACATGAAGTGTTTTTCCTCATAATTCAGAAAAAAAGAGCTGGAAAAATCAATTTCATCAAAAATGAAAAAGAAATTCAAGACTGAACAGTGATTGTTTTGTTTCCCTTCCAGCTTTCTGTTATGAAACACATTTACTATTTGTGAACTGCTCTGGTAAAGGGCAAGTCATGTAATTCCCAGAGAAGGATGATCTCAGGATGTGAAAGACTCTAAAGTGAAGCCAGATGAAAAACGAAGATTTGGGCGATTTGCTTTTATATTTCTCTCCAACTTGCCAGTGTTTGTGAAATATGCCTAGGTGTTGCTTGTGCCTCTGTGTTTTCTGAACCAGGGCCACGGCAGGAGTAGCAAACCTGCAACAGAAACCTTGCCTAAGCATATATGTGATTACACGACTTGTTAGAAATTTCTAGGCAGATTTTGAGCCTTACGTCCAATGTTGTCTTCCTCTGTGTTTTTTTTTTTTTAAATATTACCACAACCTGGATTAAAAATACCAGGGTCACAAATGGTGGTCTGCCAGTTACACCTCCTACTGCTAGCACTTCTGCTCACTTTGAATTTTGTTAAATATTGGGAAAGGCACTGCTGCTTCTCTGAGTGAGGAACTTTGCTGGTCTATTGGAAAGTCTTGTGCGCATGTGAGATGGATATTGCTGAATGTAGCCTATGAGATATATACCATAGCAGAACTCTTGACTTAAAACTGGTCTCTAGGTAACTTTGAAGAAATGATGGGCTACACTCATGTCCCCTTGTTCCTAGAAGTGCTGGGTCTTTAGAAAGTTGGAGCATTCCCAGTATTAACAGATTTCTACTCTTTCATGTAACTTCATGTTGAAGTGACAAGTTTGGAGATGAAAAAGTAGTTACGAATTTTGATATACTTTCCTTTACATTATCTATGGTTCCCCAATGTTCTATCAGCTGCAAAGTATTTGCAGGTGCTGCTGCTCTTTAGCCCAACACCATCTCACAGCAACATACGCCTCCATAACCCTGCGGATCAGTTATGGTGTTTGTTCCGTAGCGGCGTTTCCGCAGATCTCCTCTGACAGACTCAGAGGGCAGCAGGACTGTTTGCTCTCCAACTTTAAGCTGCCGCACTCAAATGACACTCACCCTATGTTCTTTATATTGTTGTGCCTGTAAAGTGGCAGTTTGATTTTAAGCTAGTGGTGTTGATTTGAGATTTTGGCTCCACTGATGCTTCCTCCTTTGGCTGTTGCCTTCACAGATATCACAGGAAAATAGAGTTTTCATTATCATGTATTGACTCAAGGGGTGACAGGACCTTTGCTGCTAGATGAAATATGCTCTATCTTGAAATTTGTATGATTGTCCTTTATAAGTATTAATGTCGGGGAGGGTGGGGTGGAGTGGTGTACTATTCCAGACTTGTTTAGTTTGACAGGTGTTGGATTTCTTATTTTTCTTACCTTTTTTCCCCTCACCTGTTTTTTGTGGTCTTTTTCGTTTCAGATATTTATATCCCCACCCAGGAAAGCATCAAAGTCCACGTGCACATAATTTTCTGCTCAGGAAGGTTCTTAAATGTAGCAGGCAGGTGCCTAGCTCCTGCTGAGGTCTCAGTAACCTACTGACAAGCTTTTGTTTGTGTGTGTTCTTAAACAGCAATGTCTATTTAACTTTTCTGAGAGAACTCCCCTTTTGTTAGTAAATTGTTTTATTTGGTAGATGAAATCACGTACCCTTTGGTGGATGATGAAGTGGCGTTATAGATGACTGGTGAGACCTGAAACTTCTCGCTCTGCTTTACTGCTTCTGTCAGTATGAAGTAAGCGAAGCGCCCAGGCCCTGGTCACCCAGCCTGCTGCCTGGCGCAGAGGGCGGCTGGCACAGCACAGTTCGCATCCCTGCAGCTCATCTCTTCTCCCACCAAAGCAGGACGGTCCTGTCCTGGCTGCTTGTTGTGGTCATCCCTGCCTCACTGCAGTCTCCAGAATGATGCTGGAAAACTGCCTCTGGGAAGGTTGGCTGCGTTGGGGCTGGTTATTACATCCACGCCGGAGCAAGGGATTGCAAGGGTGGTGGATGACCCTCCGGGTAGGAGCATTTGGTACTCAGGTTGGATTCTGAATCCTGAGGCAGGTTGTTCAACCGTCACTACAAGACATCTGTGGTTTTAAAAGATTTTTTAAAAATCCAGCTCTAAATTTTGTAGCTCTTAGTTAACTTTGTTAGAGTATGATTACATGAGTAAAATACTGAATTCTCACAGCAAAATCTAATTAAAAGCATTAGAAGATTTTGTATAAGCATTGTAAGAAAGAGATGAGTGAGGATAAATTTACAATTACTGTGTTCCCATGCTAGTTGCACAGTCCCATTCATCCTGCTATTGCCTTCTTAGGCAATATTTCAGCACAAATAAAAGCCTCTGCAGTTTGACTAAACTTGCTAGGCCCACCCTGTCTAAGGCATGAGTATGGTAGTGTAAAGGATGCAGACATGCTTCTGCATGTCTGCAGAGAGATAAGGCTTGTGTTGTGCAAAAGGAAGCAAATAACAACTTGCTTCTGAGTGTAAACTGGAGCAGCTGTGGACTGCAGCAGCCACCTAGCCAGTTTAACTGGTTACAAACAGGGGGCCCATGTGGTAGCATACAGCATGAAATCCCATGCCTGACTTTCTTAGTAGGCTTCAGGAGGTAGCGTTCGGGGGCTGAGGGAAGATGAGGTAGGATCCAGAGGCAAAGCTGGAAGTACTCCAGGCAAGATAGACATGAGATGGAGATTAGCTTTTACCTTTTGAGCGCAATTTAACCTTAGGGTTCAAGAAAACGGTTTGTGCCACGTTTGGAGTGAGTGACCTGGCTGCTTCCCCCCACCTGAGGGTGAGGGTGCCATCCTGCATGCTGGCGCTTTGCAGGAGCAAGGTCCCTGGCAGCAGCAGGCTCCAGCTGCCAGAGCTGCAGAGTGGATCTTGGGGGGGGGAGCGGGGGCCGACCCGCAAAGGGAGGGAGAGAGGGACTCAGCTACGGCGTCACTGCCCGTGTCCCCGTCTCGCTGCACTTCATCCAGAAATCTCATTTATGCAAAGATACGGATGTTGTCCAGTTGGTATAAATGGTTAACTTTCAGCATGTGAATAAACATGGAGAAGACAGCCTACGAGCCGGGGAAAGGCAGGGTTTGGAGGTGGCTGTGGAGTGTGGGGGTTTGCACAGTGACACTGGCCTTATCCTGTCCCCTGAGACCGTCATTTGGGGTTGTTAATGGAGGAATACAGGTGCTTGCTCTTCTGTGCCTAACAGCTACAACCTAGGGCACTGCTGCTGAATGGTGGCTCTGAACGGTCCTTTTCTCTGTACATGGTGTATGTGGTCTGTCAGTGAGAAACCAGGGTGCTCATCACTTGGTAAGTATACTGATCCTGGTGTCATTCAGCTGTTCATACTCACCACCACCTGATGGGGAAAAAATGGAAATACCTCTCACACGTTTTATTTTAAATCTGAATTGCTAAATGACATCTGATGTTCTGGGATATTTGTCCAGTAGAACACAAAAGTGACTGGTCATCCCTGGCCTCTTTAAAATCACCAAAAGCTTTGTGAGGGAGGTGAGGGAGTACCTGGAGGAAGGTTGGGTGGCTTGATAAGCACTGGCTTATCAACAGCAGCTGTGCCTTCCTTTGGGGGGGATAGTATTTCTACTCTCGCCAGCTCCTGGCTTTGGCTTTTACTGCTGTCACCTGTGCTGTGGAAGGGTGCAAGGAGCAGGAGACATGTAAGGCATTAGGAGTGTCTCTCCGAGAGCTGCAGAACAGGGCAGAGAATGAGGAGCTGCTCTGGGCCACGCATGGTCTGCAAGTCAGCAGTGTGAGAGCTGAGGTGTCCTCTCACTGCCGCTTCTGCTCAGTGTCTCATGCAGCAGGAGGACTCACTCTGAAATATCGTGCTGTGGGAAGGCAGGACCTTGCCACAGGCACCTGCTGGGTGTTAAAAAAAATGGGTGCTTCTTACAGGGAGCGACTTCTGAAAGCTGCTTCTCCCCCTACCCTGTTGATCCAGTTTTGCTCCACTGGCCAGTGGAGAATCAAGAGAAGAAGCAGGAGCACAAGGGGGAAAAGGCACAGACTTTTTCCTATGGGCGGTGATTTAATGCATGAAAAACCATTTGATAACCCCTTCCCTGTGGCACCAGGGAAAGCTTCTCTTGTGACCCTCTCCCCAACCTCCTCTACCTAAAAACTTTTTTTTTTTTCTGCACTATATTAAGCA
>JAVJGG010000048.1:2363907-2417172 GCA_035590195.1 Aviceda cuculoides
CAACACATATTTAACCAAGCCTTACTAATGTCTGAGCCAGAACTGGGACAGGGAGTTTTCCAGAAAAAAAAAGGGAAACCCTTCCTAACGTAATTATTGCTCATGTGAAGTGCAAGCCATCTTGGGGAGGGGGGGAGGCAGGAGAGCATGAACAGCAACAATATGGTCTTTAGCAGGTGTTGAGGAGAGCAGAATCTAATGAGAATCATAGAAACACTTGAAAGCTTTTTAACTCCATACAGGATTTTCAGGAGCTGTTGATAGGAAAGAGTAGTGACCCAACTGACAGTTAAAGAGATGAAAGGAAGCCCGTCGGATTAAATAAGATTTAGGAAATAAAAGGATTAGTGCTAGACAAAAGCTAGATTTAGGGGTTTATTTAACCAGTGCAGTGTGGCATGATGGGATGTGGGGCATCAGAAAGGAGATGAAAGACAAAATAAAAAGACGAATGCGGGAGGTAGTAGGGAGGCAAGGAATGAGCACAACATCTCCAAAAACCCTTCACAAATCTTCTTATAATTGAAAATGCCACCAAAAAAAAGTAGTTTTCATTAGCAATCGTGGCTTCTTTACATAGTAACAAGAAGCGTTACAATGACAAGAAATCTTCTGTGATGGGGCTGTCAGCTCAAATCCCTGCCGCAGGAGAGAAGAGCCTATGTTGTCAGCCTACTTGCACTTACAGATTACATGACTGATGAGGTAAAATCAGATTTATGTAAAACTATCACTATATTAGATTCATAATTCATCGTGCTCTCAAGTAGGGGCTGCTGAAGGACCGTTCTTGTTTAAGAGATCTCCATTTGGAGGTCTCTAGTGAAGTTGATGGTAGTCATAGAAATTAGGGGTATGCAGGTGTTGGTGGAGCATAGAACTCCTACAGGCAGCATCTGTTGCAGGGACATTTCATCCTGTAGCTGAAAAAACAGGACTGATAGCTTTCCAGAGCTCAACTTCTTAAGTTCTGGCTGAATCATCTGTAGGTGACCATTTGTACTATTAGGGAGGTATAGAAAAAAAGGATACAGTAAAGAACGTGACTCGAATGGATCTGTTGTTTACTTAGCTACTCCTCCAAAGTCTGCTGAAGACAGTAGAGTGGCTACCAGTGGGTTTGGCTCAGAACTTAAGACAGCGTAGTCAGGTAACTGTGGATGCTCTTGGCTTCTTGCAGGTGCTATGTGGAGAAAACACCATGTCCTCTGTTCCAAAGATGCTGTTACTCCAAAACTCCAGGATAGTTACGGACCTCTCTAGTGTGTTAGAGGCTATAAGAGGACGAACAAATGCACCTTTTTTCCCCCCTCCAAGTCTCCAAAGTGAGATTGGGTTCTTTTCTTGTCTAGGTACAAAAGGAAATGTATTTTGTGGTCTCATTTTAGCAATAGGAGGACTTTTTTACAGTCATAGATGGTTATGACTGGACTAGGAAGGTTTATAATGCTTGGCAGATATTCAAATTAGAGTAATCTAGATTTCTTCTGTCAGTGTTTCTGGAAAGTTAACATAGAAATGCTTTTTCAGACAATATTTTCTTTTCACTTGTTCTGTTATTATACAGGAATGCTAATAGGGTTAGCAAATAGCTAATAGGGTTAACAAAAAAATTAAAAAGTTAGGAAATGCCTTCATTTAAGTTTCTTTAGAACCTGTTATATGGTACTTTGTGGTTTGGTCCCTAACATGGCCGAGAGTAGTTTCTTCACTGAACTCTGAACTGAATAAGAAATCTTGATACAAATAATAGATTTAAATTTTATTTTTGATTGCTTTTTTATCTTTTATACTGCTTTCTGTAAAGAGATGTGTGCTCCAGGTGGTTGGCTTTGGATGGAAATGGAAGTGTGACTGAAAATTTACAGAGTGCCTAAGAGACATTTTATTCATTCAGTAAAATGACCTTCAATATACTGACTAAATAAGAAAATCTTAATTTTTTCATCTACATTACCCTTTTCATTTCTTTTATTATTGGTTTTGTCCAGTTGAATGAAAGCATTTAGAAGTTGTTCCTCTTAATAAGCTGGTCACCACATTATTAATACAAAAGTAATATGGTCCCCATGCAAACATGATTTTCAAAGGTACTTAGATGACTGCTTGGATTTTCCAAAACACCTAGCTGGATGAAGTGTCTAATAACTCATGATGCTAGGGAACATAAGTCAGCATCTGTAAGTGCTTAGGTACCCTTGAAATTGGGGTTTTCAAAGTTTGCTTTAAATAACTTGCCTGCAGCCCTGGACTCCTTGACTGTGTCTTCCCACTTCCAAGCAAATGCAGTCAAGTGCAAGGGGCAGAAGTGTCACTCTTCAGACCACCCTGCAGCACAAATCCTTCCTGGCCTCCGAGCTGCGCAGCCTTGATCGTGCCATGTCCTTACTTGTGAGGGCTTGAATTTACACCCCGAACAAATGTCCTATAACAGGAGGCTTTGTTCATATGCACTTCAGGAGGAGGGTAGGTTTGCTGGTTTGGTTTATTTATTCCCCCCCTTTTTTTTTTTTAAATCACAATGTATACCCACCAAATCCTGTTGCAGGGCACCCAGGTGACACCCAGGAGATACTTGTGGACTTCCTTTTGCCACCAGCTCTTCCTTTCCCAGAGCGGATAACTTGGCTAAGTTTAAGCAGGTTTTCACGAGCATAGTAAATGCCAGGAAATTCTGGTGCAGGTTATTTAAAATCTTTCCCTTTCAGAGCTTCACAGCCTTATTCCAGGACATGAGGCTCGTACTGCAGGTACCTGCCCATCTAATAGAGATCACTGGAGCTTCACAATGGCTCATTTTTCAGTGGGTGTGTTGTTTGCCATTGGGGTTTCTGTTTGTTTTTGAATCTGAAATCAATTATCTGTCATGGGAAATGTTTTCTTGGATGAGCAATATTTGGAAAATGTGTTTTAAAAAAGAGAAAATGAGGGTGTTAATAAAGGGCGGTTTGGGGTTATCATGTTAAACAGTGCCACTATACTGCCTATAGATAGTACACGGATTATTGCTTTAACCATTATTTCAGAACACCCTGGAACACTAATTTTTACATAAATGCATGTTTATGATAATTTATTCCAAACTTTGTAAAGGTTCCATCATTACTTTCTTTTTAAATTACACTTAATTTGAGTGTGCTTCTGCATTGCTGGCTTCTCTCATTTCTGTCTCCTTTTCAATTAGAGTGGAAGAAATACTGAAATATTGTTGCGGTGGACTTGAAATTCCTCAACCAGAACATACCAGTGGTTTCGGGAGAATAGAAACCCCTTTTGTCCTGAGCCACAACAGAATATTTTTCTGTTGTCCAAATGTCTCCCTGGGGACAGCCTTCACATGTAAACAATTTTTGCTCACTAGCAACAGGGGCTTACCTGGCAATTCCTGCTCTGTGTCCTCCTACCAGCTCCCCTGGCCCAACTGCTGCTGCTAATGCAAGCTCAGAGGAGCTCACACCCCTCTCAGAAACTATCCAATGTCTTTCAGCCCCAAAATGAAATTGGCAGAGCAAGAAACAGACTATTCTGTGCTAATCACATAGTATAAATAGCCACAAAATATGATGGCTAAGGAAAATGCATGTGGTTTTTCTTTTCTCTGGTTTATTCATTCTCCAAGCACACTTTTTCTCCAGGTGATACATGTGGTTTAAGCTTAGAAAACTTTTGATGTCAGCTTGGAAAACTATAGGGTGTAAACTGTATGACTTCAGACTCGATGATCTTAAAGGTCTTTTCCAACCTAAATGATTCTATGATTCTATTCCTGCCTGGTTTTGTTAGTAGACATTATATATGAAAATTATCTTTTTCTTTTTTTTTTTTTTCCTTGTGTTCCGCTGTCGTAAGCAGCAGCGAAGTGGAATACTGAATGAAATCCTAGCTCAGATGGGCTGGCTGTCTACGTAAAGGCATCAGATGAAGCTTGTTGAACTCAGACCCTCTCTTACATGAGGTCATCATGTTGACTGTCTCAGGCCTCTGGTCAGCTTTGATGTGAGCTGCAATATTTCTGTGACCTCAGCCTAGGGATAAGCTGTAGCCTGGGACTCAGCAGCAGTAAAACGTGACTATAAACAAAGAGGAGATCTCCTTTGTGCCAGGCAAGGTCACTTTCAAGTGTATCCACAAACTCATTGAAAACTGATATCTTTGGTTTATTGCAAATATGTAACGGTACCAAAAGCAGCAGAATTCCAGGCAAAATAATATTTAGTGCTTACAGCTCACATACCTTGACTCCGTGATTTCAGTCTGCGGAACAGAGCAGACACTGGTGGAAGGCTTTGAATGTATTGTCAGCTTCATTTCTTACAGATTGAAGGGATTCTGCACTACCGATTTCAGACCTTCATTTTCATTTTTTTTCCTTGACTAAGTCAAGGACGTAAACTTTGGAGAGGCTTGGTTTACTTCTCTGTGTCTCTGTGTGCTGCGGAGAGCTGAGCAGCATGTTCTAGCACTGCTTTGATGTTTAGCAGTTGGGTTTATTTTTTAGCATTTTAGTTAAGCTTCACAAAGTCATGAAGATTCCCTCTGGGACTGCAGTTGTTGAAGAGTAAACTTAAAAGGGGGGGCTCAAGCTGAAACCTGCTGAAGCTGCTTCCTTGAGCATCCACCCTAGGAGAAAAGACCTTTTTGGGAGCAATTCTTCCAAATGATAATGAAAAGCTATGAAGCTGTCAGTGCAACCCCTGAAAATCAAGAGTTTTGAAATGGTAATGTGTTCATTGTAACAGGTAATGGGAACATTACATCTGGTCTTCTTCAGGATGAGTCACACACTTTTCCTCTTTTCTAATTCTACAGAGACTTGGCACCTCTGTGTGATGAAATCCATATACTGGCTGTTGTTACAGGGCTGAGCAAAACACAGAGCAGATGAAGAGATACAGGTCAGTATGTGCATCTATAGCTGTTTGCCAAGATGACAGGGATCCAGAGGAATGTTTGAATATTATCCAGAAATTGTCATTCCTGAATATACATCCACTGAGATGACCCTAGAGAATACACACCTGGTTTTTACTTAACCAATTGCAGAAGAGATACCAGCTCAAGAGTCCTGAGACACTGGAAAAATTTCAGACAGGTCAATGCCGTTGCTAAAATATCCTGGGATTTGGGGTACGATGGGCTGTATTTTTAATTTTGTTCAAAAAGAAAAAAGACTCTGCCCTAAGAAAGAGGGCAGAAAATGTACAAAACTACTTCAGCTTTAGCATTTTGATGAACCAGCCACTTCTTGGTTTTTTCCACTTGCTTGTTTTTGTATTTATTTTACATAAGCAATAGATAATTTTTAGAAGTGATTTCTGCAATGGATGATATTCCCTGCAGTCAGGAGGCCTTTTATCTGGAAGATGGTGCTTATGGAGAGGAACCCTCTCTGGTTTCTGAGACTAACAGTGCAAAATTGTGTCCTCCATACCAACTGACTTTAAACAGGGAGGTGATAAAACCATGTGTGCTAAGCAAAAGTATTTCTACTCAGATCCCTGGGAATGTTCCACTTCCCGGGACCTGTTATGGTAAAAAAGTCTTTGATGTTTAGTCTAAATTTTACCTTTCTTAGTGTTGTCATTATTTCTAGCTGTTGCTCTTTTACTATCCTAACTTGTTATTCTTCTGCTAGCTGTTTATTTCTAACAGATGCTTGTAGCCAGTTAACATATGTCCCCTCAGACACTGCTCAGCTAAGCTGTACACACAGCAGCTACTCCTTTCATTTTTTTTCCCCAGCTGAACCCCCTCTTCAGCTACTTAACATTTTCTTTGGTTTCTCATGTCTTCTAATATGTCTACATTTCTGCAGAGCTGACTAAAGTATCCTGGGAGTGGCAATTTGGTTTTTAAAAAAACATAAATAAATAAATAAATAAACACACAATCTTTTTTTAATTAAAGCTGTTTATTATTTTCAGTGCTGTAACTTGCGAGACCTCATTGTTCTGGAAGGCTGCATAACAAAACAAGAGGCCATGCTCTACGGATCTATTGCTTTGGCATGGAACTTCTTCAAAAAGGAAAAAAAACCCAATAAAGCAAAACCACCAGCTTACTCTGCAGACCGAATAGCCAATGCCAAAATTGTCTTGGTACCTGCTGATATTCAACAGGTGCAATACCTCTCTCTCTTCTCAGTTGTTTTTTCCATCCCTTCTGCTGTCTTTGCTAAATGAGTTTTCCATTAATTAATTCAGTAATTGTAGGTATACTTGGGCTTCCCTCCCCAGTGTGGCTGTGACTTTCTTTCATGTTTAGTTTAAACCTCACAGTAGCTGGCAGCTCCTTGTTAAAACCGGCTGGCGATGAACACCACTGCGCTTGAAGCGCTGCGTGTGCTGAGGAGGACAGACCGTCTCCAGCCTGGGTCTGCGCGCAGCCGTAGAAAACCAACGCTGGTCTCGTGCCTGGAGGCTTGCGGGCAAAGTCCAGGGAAGACGTGGCATGGTGCAACCATGGGAGGCGCAGCCACCTTGTCCCAACGAGACCTGGAGCGCCGGGAGGGCTCTTCTTCTTGCAGATGGGGATGGGAATGGTGGCTGTCCTTTTGGGATGGCAACACTACCAGCAAAAGCTGCTTCCCTAAGCAGCTGGTGTCCATCCTGTGGCACTGTGGGCTGCCAACCCAGTGGCCTGGGAGGTCTGCTGAGATGGAGCAAGCGGTGGGGCTGCCGTTCTTTGTGCAACCTCGGGAGTGCTGCAAGCAAGACATGGCTGGGTGAGCCTAGCCAAGGACTGGGAAGGGTGCCTGTGCAAAGGGTGCAGTCGAGTTGTAGCCATGTGGGACTGACTTCAGTTTCTTCCTCTTGTGGCTGTGTTCATGTGTGAAAATGGTAACATGGAGATTTGAGGAAGAACAGACCATAGATGAAAGCAACGATGGGTCTTAAAGGGCCTTTAAAAGAAAGTATGGTTAAGTATCCAGCGTAGTGGAAAACACTTACCTAGGTAAGACACTTTCCAAGAACAAACGAAGGATGGTTTCTTCTGTCATTGACATCAGTGCACATATGTGGATAAGCATCAGAGTCAGCAGCAGCCTTGCTGTAATCCACAGGGCCACTGGAGGAACAAAACTCTTGGGTGACACTTCCAAGCAGTCAGTTAGGTTTTGTTCTCCAAATGTACCTAGATGAAGGATCTGTGATCTCCCAAATGTGGGAACTGTGCAGTCTCCATGTGTAACATACTTTTCCAAGAGCTTAAAGGTTGCTATTGAGCAGCTCCTGTTACCTGTAATTATTTCCTCTGATGGGAAGTGTAAGGTGGGCATTCGCACTCAAGTAGCGCTGCTATTTCAGCATTAGCTTGGGAAAGGCACAGGATAATATTGAGAAGCCAAGCTGCAATTTTTTCCAGCATTTTGCTGGCTCCCTTCATTGCATGTCTGGGAGAAGTAAACAAGATCTGATACATTTATATTGAAAACAGTTTTGGCAAAATTAGAATCTCTCAACCGCAGCTGCTGGAGGTAGACATGGTGCTTCACATTTCTGGTCTACTGGATATGCAGGGCTCTATCTGCCTTCAGTTCCAGCACTGCTTCAGCCCTCAGATCATTAGGTTCATTTTGTTCGGCCTTCAGCAATGTGGCTCCCAGATGTGTTTTCCGGTATTTCGTTTATAACTGTGAGGAATCTACAGCATCCAGTCACCCCTGTGTCTGTCTGTTTTTTCCTGGCATTGAAGTTCTTTGAACAGGACATTCCTATTAACATCAACAGTCAAAAAATGAAGTAAAACCAAAAAATGCTGTCAGGTTTTTATTCTCACTAGGAAGATCTTTAAGGTGGAACTTAAACACACACTTTTGTAGAAATATTTGCTGGTAAAGCTTTGGGGTTTTTTTGTTTGCCACTACGCTGAAACAGGTTTCAGCTGACATCTTACATTCATATGCAGTGTGACTTTTCAGTCTTCAGCTTTGTGAGTATTGGTATCAGTGTTGTAGCTATGATAGTTTTGGGATGTAAATGGTTTATTTTATTATACCAACTTATGAAGTCGAGGGAATAAAAGAGCTGGAGGAAGGCTTGTGTGCCTGAAAGCTTCTCTGCTTTCTCCAGCTACAGGGACTTGAAAGATATTATCTCTCTTATAAATCTTGCTTTCTTTTGTAAGCATGTGGTTGGATAATTATCTTTAACTGTTGCTTGGATAAATGGTTTCTAAAGAATTTGGGCACACAAAGTAGCCTTTGCTAAATTGTCTAATGACGATTTCTTAAAAGAAGTGATTTTCTCTCTAAGTTTATTTCACAGACACACAAAAATGCTTTTTGCCATATGTATTTCTAGCCACTCTTTAAAGCACATGGAATGATTTGGTCTTACAAATTTCCACATGCATAGCAAAAAATGCAGGCACTTGTTTTTGTCTAAGTCATTTTGAAAAGGTGTCACTATGACTTCAAAGTGCCTGGTAAATCTAGATCAGAAAGGCAATGAATTTGAAATATTAAATCATGCATCTCAGAGCACTGGGGAAAATGAAAAAGGGATGCTGACAAAAAGATCAGAAGAACATAGCTCAGGCAGGACTGTGGGAGTTTGAGTCACTTTCTTCTTTAAATTGATTTTGTTTCAGAGGATCTTCCTATACCTCCTGCTGCAATGAGAAAATAGCTTCAGCACACTTTGCTTTTGCAGGCTTTGCATTTGCAGACTCACCAGCTGGATCCTGAAAGAGGTTCATGAACTTCACAGCAAGCAGCTAGTCTGATCTTGCCTGCGCATAGTTTTAAAAATTGCAGTATCTAACAACTGGTTTGTACTCTAAAGTTTAGGGTATACCACCTCTTCCAAAAGTATTGCTGTTAATGATGATAACTTTGCATGTTTTCCATATCCATATCCCAGTATTTGAATCCTGATTATGCCTCAGCCTCTCCAGCTTTTGGAACAGTGTGCTTCTTGTTTTAATCCTGTGCTTCACAGAGAAGCACTGTGGATATTAAGCTATGTTTTATTGCACTGACTGCAGGGTGCAGGACAGAATGAAGGAAGGCCGCATCCAGTCTTCTCAGAATATGCCATATTTTATATACTTCCATCAGATCCCAGACTACCTATCACCTTCCTAATGTTAGTGATTCCAGGCTTTACAAACTTGCTTGGCAGGAGAAGCTCTGCCTCTTGGCTAATCCTACCTCTACCCTGCCATGCCCTCACTGAGGTGGTTATTCCTCCCCTTCCCTATGAAGCCCAACATTTCCTTTGCTCTCGGCTGCCATTGAACGAGAGGCTTTCTCCAAGCTCCCTGCCATATCTCACACTTTCTCTCCTTGAACTGAAATTGTTGTCAGGACCCTGTCAGGTACAAGAACAGGTTATATTTATTTTTTTGCTTTTCAGAAGGGTGCTTTTTCTGTTTTACATTTGGCTTTACCACTGTGTTTCTGGTTTTCTTGACCTCTGGCCTGGACCAAGGCCTAAATAGCCAAATCATCTGTCAGTGCTGGCTGATTCCTTCCCCACCAGTGCACCATTTCAAGGCTCTGGCTGATTATTGCTGCATAAAGAATTCATTACTTGATCCTACCCTTTGTTTTCTAGCCTGTTTCTGATCTGGCAGCAATTCTCTGCCTTTCCCCCCATAAGTACGCAACTGTTGTATGGCTCTCGGAAAAGACATTTCAGTTGTGTCTCCACTGCACGCCAGGGAAGGACCCCAGTCACCTTTAGGAGGATAACTTTTTAGGCCCGCCAGGATGACCACCGATATGACATGTTGTCTTCAAAAAGGCTGGCAATTCGACAGTTGTAGTTTCAGACTTGCCCAGTGCTCAGCTGAAAAACATATACAAAAGCTTGCTAAAAAAATAATAAATAAAAAATTTGGTTTAGCGTTAAAAAAATTGCTGCATGAAATATTAAATTTCCCTAGGAAATACTGAATCCCAATTCTGAAGCGTTTCATGATTTAAAAAATTGGGATGTGCCGTGGCAGAACCTCATGAGGTTTCTAGTTCTGTAGCCTCAGGTCATTATTCTGCCATATGGGTAACGTTAAAAAGGCTGACTTAACGTTCTTTGAGGCAACATAACAACCACTCTGGATCTAAGCATTTTCATTCTTATATTATTTTGTTTATTTTTTGTGTGTGTGAAAAGACTGAACTGTCTATAGTGGGGAAGGGAAAGGAGAGAGGGTTTTGTGTTTGGTTTTCTTTGACCAGCTTCTAGTTAAGCTTTCAAGTATGTTAAAATCTAATGTACTCTCCAAGGCCTTGTTCTGTGTATTATAATCTCTGATCATCTGTGCCACAGTTTTCACGGAAGTGCTAAAACCATTTTACCACCACTTCCCTGGCAAGACTATTCAGAGTCTTTCGAAGAATGAAACTTTTCATGAACTACAAATCCAAGACATTTGCGAGGCCTTTACAAAAACTTGGCATTTAAATTATTGTGTTAAGTCCAAGAGTAATTTTCAGATCTGCAGTATATAAAATCAGTCCTTTAGCTCCTTGTAAATATCAGCACAGAAAGAGGACTGTGAAAAGTCAATTGTCTGTTGCATAATTAGTAGAAGAAAGTAAATGGGTATTAAGGGCCAGAGAGCAGGTTTGCAGAGGAGAAAAGGTCTCGACACTTTTTTTTTTTTTCTCCCCAGAATTGTATACAAAATTGAAAACTGGTCTCTCTTACTACAAATTTGTACGTTTGTGGATATGATTGTTTTAATACAGATACCCACTCTACAATAAAAAATACTTTAATTCAGGACAAATGTGACTCCATGTAGAACAAAGCATGTTATTTTACCCATTTTCTATACCAAAATTTTCAAGTTCACAATTGGCAAAGGACAAAAGTGGAGGAAAGGAAGGTATGAACTTTTCCAAAGTGAAATGGTGTAAAATGGAAATTTCACAGATTTTTTTCCCCATTTCCATACAAGGAAGACCAGTAAGATCAGGCCTTAATGAAGAAATACGAAGATATATTTGGGTTTTTTTTTACCATTTAGAACTGGCCTTAATTTTCATGTTAGAACTTGATCTGGAGCTTTTGATGTTTTTCAACTCACTCCCTTTCCCCCACCCTTCTTTTAAATATGAAAAATAGAGATGGAATCCATTTCTGATTGCACTTGACTGTGACAGAAGTCTTGAATAGTATAACTCTACCTGGTGAAAATGAGTGTGTATGAGACTGGAGCTAAGGCCTGACTGTTTTTATTGGACAGGTAGATGGCATGGGAAGAATGCATGCAAACAAAGTGCAGAACACTACTGTCACTCCAGGTTTGGGTGGAACGAACATGCTTTTAGCTTGTGAACTTAGAAAAATATCAACAAAGCCTTTGCTTTTCAAATCCCCTGAATTTCTCTCAATCTATGGGACTGTGTAAATGCCTCAGAAATCTCATTCTTGACATTTGATTGATACCAGATAAGAGATCTGAGCCTCTTCTTTACCAAGGTTTCTCTGAGAATCAGACAGATTGATCTCAATCATACTCATGCAGGCAGTGAAGTCAATGCTATAATTACAGTAAGTTCCCAGGGAGAGAGGGAAGGTACTGAATGCTTATGAATTAGTTTTGGGGTCTGGACTTTGCAGGTGTGAACCGTTTGCCAGTTAATGGTTTTAGGAATTCGTTCTGAGATTGCTTCTAAATCTTGTCCTGTAATCACACGCCATGACAATAAATCATTACATAAATATCTAACACCTTGTATGTACGCATACATTTTTTTTTTCTCCTAACACTTCCAGGTATGGGGAACACTTATGTGGTTATGCTCTGTGCTTTTCTGAGGGGAGAAGAGGAGCTCAGTGAATTTGGCCTTGCACAGGAGCCTGTGGCAAAACAGGAGGCTGAGCCCCGTTCCTGCATCCCAATTTGGTGGTGTAGTCTCATGACCACTGTGCTCCTCTGTAGGTATTTTCCATGCCTTGTGCCTAGAGTGGGAATTAGTCTGAAAATTTGAACGTTGCAGTAATCTAAGGTAAGATCACTGAGGAAGAAATTTTTTTTTGCCTGCACCTTGTTTGATGGAGGTAGCTTCACAACTCTCAGACTGCCATATAAATGTCAATAGACAGCTCAATGTGCATCAATTTAGAGACCAGCACATCTGCTTACTCAACAACTGCCTCAGAGATTGAGTGAGCCTTGGCAGTTTTACTTTGCTGTTCTTCCATGGGTGAGAGGTGTGAGAGATGCCACTGTACAGATCTGACAGTAAAGAATGAAGCAGCATCTTTCCTCAGCAGCGAAATGTGAGTGGTTGTGGTAGCTTATAGACATTTTAATCCCTTGCTGTTAATTTGGTTTTGGAACAAAAGGATGAAAGATATTGTGTTTCCTAGAGGCCATAAGCCAGATTGCCAAAGAAGAAAGTTATCCACAGCAGACAATAACAATAATTTAGATACTGATACCGTCTTTTATCTGTTTTGTGCTTTGCAAGCTTCTATCTTAGAAAGTTGCTGAAACTTAACAAGATTTCAGAAGAGCAGTAGCAATTTAAATTGTGGTGTAGTATCATGACAGCTCTTACCCCTTTGAAAAACACAGCAGGATATTAATCATTCTTTCAAACTAGAGCTGAGTACTTCAGACCAGTAGTATTAACCTCTGAAGGGTGAATGTTGACAGGTGTTTTCCCAGTTCCCATTCCTTGTCACCACTGCAGCAGTCTCTCCCCTGAAACACCATATTAGAGAAGCCAGCTGTAAACATGTCATGAGCATATCGTAACACTACATTACATGGAACGTTTGAGAGCCTGAGCACATCTCAGTTTACCATACAAGGGTCTCACGAGACAGCACAAGCGGCTTTACCATGCTAATTTCTCTTGTTTCTATGGATTTTTTCAGCAACCTGAAATAGTAGATCACTTATGTGAAATATATGTCTGAAATCTTTTGGCTTTTTCTTAACCCCACATCTTTGTCTAGCTGCAGCATTTTTAGTTTTCTACTGGGACATATTGCCATGGGGTGAAGCACCTGTTGGGTCCAGGGGGTGAAGCAGAAATGAGCATAACCCACCAATGAGGCTGAGCTTAACAGGTTTGCCTGCAAGGGCAAAGACATTTCTAGCTGCTGTATATCCTCAAACCCGAAGACTTGAAGCTCCTATGTTATGTTTTCGTATTTACCTAAAGTAATGGCTACGTGACCTTTCACAAGGAGGTGTGAGCTTGCTCTGTCTCTTCTCTGAGCTGACTGGAAACCATATAGCAAATTAACATGGCACCAGGCCTAAACTAATATGCCCTGCTTCTCAGCTGAACTTTATTAGCTTGGGCTTGGTGCCCTGCTAACCACAGCTGTGGGTTTCTTGTCAGCTTGGGAGTACAAACAGAGCAAGCTCAAGTCTCTCTACAGGTAGTGCTGTAAGGTTTTAGTGCTTGTGAATAGTGCCAGCATTAGAAGTTTGAATGTTTCTTCTTTCTGTCCTCAAAACAAGCCACAAGATGAGTTGCATTTCCTTCTGCTTACAGCCCCTCCATTAGCAAGTCCAGTGTATTTTTTAGTCTTCGTAATCTTTGTTTTGCTGTTAGAAAGTCATCCTTTGTGCCATTAAGGAGTCTTTTCTTTTGTGCTCCTTTTGTAGTTGGAGAGACAGTCATTTTTCTAGCTCCTTTAAAAAAAAAAAAAAAAAGCAAGCAACCAAATAGGACAACTGTACAAGATTAATAAAAAGTAGTTGAGAAAAGACTTGGAAATTTGTGTGGAAGAAACAGATGTTTCTTGGAAATGTCTTCAAATTAAATAATCTACATCTCTGATCTGGAAATTGGCTTGCCTCTAAGAACAGCTTATTGGGAATTTTCCTTGTGAAAACATATTGCTGGAAAATGCCTATTTGTTAAAACCAAACTCAGCATTTAGCAAAAGATGAAGTACCTTGGGGATAATGGTCCTTCTCTAGGTTCTGCTTCAATCCAGTTGGAATGAATCTGGGTGGAAAACTTCAGTAAAGGTGAGTGCTGGCCTGCTGTGAGGAGGCTATCAAACTTTCTGGAGTACATCTTTGTTTATTATTGTCATCCTGTTTGGTTTTGTAATTACAGGGTCCATAGTTCATAGATTCATGGCATTTAGGAGTATGGGGGTGTGCTGCCTGCTGAACTACTAGCTTAAGTGGGTTTTCTTCACCCCCTTTTCACTTTCCACCTCTTCCTTTCACACCCAAAGACTTGCTACTGTTGAAATGGGTGCTTACCTCTTACTGATAAATTTGAGTTTGACAAACTGGGTTTTTTTTACTCTAGAATTTGGGATGAGAACTTAGCAGTTCTTTCTTCCCATTCAGAATTGCTCAAGCATTTTGACTAAGCTTTCTAACTTTGAACGAGGTGAAGGCATTGAAAGAATAACAAGTTATACTATTTTCTCAGATTTTAGCTAAAACTAGACAGAAGAGCATGTGGAAATGGAAATCAGTTAACAAAAATGTTTCCTCATCAAAAGCTCTGTTTTCATTTATTTCTCTATTTTTTTTGCAGAGATTTAATTAATGTGCTATGAAGGTATGCAAATTTGTCATTTTACATAACTGCTATCAGTTTACAGACACCCCTGCAATTGCAAAAAATGGTCTCCAAAATGCATTGACCTTTTTACTAAGGGCATATTCAGATAACTTTTTTCTAGCTCACAAAAAAAGCAGATAAAAGTTCATATTTCCCACCTTCATACTTCTTTGTAAAGTCATGAAATCCTATGGGTTTGCTTGGGGCAGAATCCAATCCTGAATTTGGAGATATGGTGTGAGTTGGTATGGCAGTTGGACATCATTGTGCACCAGATCAGGGAGAGAGGGGAACTGAGAATTTCATGATGCTGTCCGATGCCTCTGTTGTTGGTGCCTTCTATGCTTCTTTTGGAGGAAAAATTCCTGTGGAGTATCAGAGGGTAGCGCAACCAGCCTACCTTCTCCTTGGCTGTAGAGTGGTAGCTATTTCCCAGAATGGGACAAGATTGCCTTTGAGCAAATAGATGTTGTTTACTACTGGGAGTGCCATTTTGTTTGCCTTGCATATTTTTCATTTTTATGTTGGTAGCCAGGGTTTCATGCCACTGGAATGGCAGGATGGCATCTGGAAGATCATGTTTTCTGCTCATAGAGATGGGCATAACACTTTTGCAATGAAGGTCTCTGGAATTCCTAACACCTGTTTTTTATAATCCTATAGAGAAAATGATGGATGTGTTTTACTGTTCATCCTTCAAGGGAAGGTGGAGGCCCATACACCAGTGGGGAAAGAGCTTATCGCAAGAGATGAGAAAATGGTTCCTTTATCTGTGAAGCAATGAAAATGTGTCTTGTAACAATGCAAGGTTATACTTTCCAGGCAAATCAACACTTACAAAATAAGGTGTTTCCACTTTTCTGCTTCTTCTGGACAGACGCCTTGTGTTTTGAACATGCTTCATTAAAGCTGATGGAAAAGTGATGTTGAAATTCAATTTTTTTTTTTTATCTAGAGGCAGTTTTCTAAATTCTCTGTTTTTCTACATTATTTTTACATTACTCAGCCATGGAAAATAATTTGATGGGGGTGGATGGAGAGGAAGAAAAAGAGGCTTTTCCTACCCTTCTTTCTGTGATTTTGTTGTTGTGGTGATGGTGTAGTGCACCACACAAGCAGGCCACCCATTTGTCTCCCTTGAAGGAGTTTACAGAGCTTCTGCCATTTGCTAAATTCACATAACCCTCTGCTCCATTGTAGTTGCCTCTGTAACAATAGAAGATGATACCACAAATAATTTATTATTTCAAATGAAGGAAGGAAGTAAATGAGCAGGTAGAGCTGGCTTTTTTTCTTCATCATCTATTATTTCTGTTTCAGTAAAACATTAAGGGGAACATGACCTGGCTATTAGACAGAGGACAGATGCAGCAACATATACCAGAAATGAATTGATAACCAGGTTCTTCACAGTCTGCTCAGAGGTGATTCTTCCTTCTACAACATACCCCCCTGCACCTTCTCAGTTTGAGCATGCTCCCTGGGCAAGATAGAGGACTGAGTTTAAAAAAGAAGAATAAAACCCTAAGATTGATTTAAAAATCCATGAGCCTTAAGGGAAACATTCATAAAAGTGTGATGCCAGCAGTCTTGTCCCTACTTGCAGTGCTAAGACAGTCGCAGGGCTGGGATTGTGGCCTTTAGCTTTGTCTCATAAGCCTTACAATACCATCATGTGTCAATGCTCTCATGATGCAAGTGAAGCTGATTAAAAGTGACTGGGTGAGAAAAGTTCCATCTTTGTGGAAAAACTGCAGCACTCAAAGTTTGGTTTTCTTTGTTCCCCACTGGAACAAAACAGACACTTAAAGCTGCTCCTGCAGGAAAACCCTGAATTAGCCTAATCTGGGTCTTGAAAATCCTCAATGAGTTTAAACCAGGTCTTGAATCTGGGATTTCTTCACTCTAAAGAGGGGCCTGATAACTCAGTTGGCTTGGGTAGCAGGGGGTGGTCTTGCTCTGTCTTGAAGAATGGTAATTTCTGGGGTTTGCCTCTGCAAATATGCTCCTTTATATGTGAGAGTTGGTTGTTTTTGTTTTTTTTTTTTATTAAGAGATATTTGACCTCTCTGAAGTCATTACTTGGGACAGTTTAAATTAATAAAGAACAAAGTACATGCCAGACTTGCTCAATAGTTTCTTTGTTCTGAAAATAACTGTAAAATGTCTAATAATTGACCAAACCTATATGAAGCACTGTGTTACAAGGTCAGGGTAATGGATGTAGTAGGTACATGAACTTGGGAGATGTTTTTTTATCTACCTTCCCCTTTGATCACAGGTGTGTTCTGTCATTCCACTTCAGTAACCACACAGATTAGCTCCTAAAATGAAAAATGGCTTGAAATTTGATATAAAAGACCTAGTGTCCAGGACAAAATGAAAGGAGGAGGGAGAGAATTAGTTATAAATTATGCTGTCTTCATATTGTGACACTGGCAGCATAATTTTCTAGAAAGGAGATAATCTTTCCTCATTATTCAGCTGGCCAATGAGGTGCACAATTTTTGCCAGAAGCAGGAAAAGTTGCTATGAAGAATGTGTCAAGTTATAGTTTGCCAAATTAAACATCAGCAAAAAGAGAAGTATCTGCTATCTCTATCTGCATATGGTGACAGCTGGGTCACCTCTGTAGGCAGAGAATCTAGATTCACAAATTTTGAATGTGGTGAATGGGTTGGCTAAATGACCTTGAGAAGATGTATTGTCCCAAAATACCTGTTAAAAAGTTGTAGTTGATTGCAGGTTTGGGTTTTATCACATGCATAGAAATAAATGTTATGGTATTCTTATCAAATGCACAGGAGCAGTGGGTATGGAGAATAGTGCCTGAACAATTAACAACATGAGTTCTGATATTCGCCCCCGTTTGGTCCCCCCCCCCTTTTTTTTTTCCTTTTTTTTTTTTTACTGGAGTCAAGATGCTATGGTTAGCCTAGCATTTTGGAGTTTCAGAAATCTGCTGGAACTTTTTCTCACTTGCTGTGGCTCTTCCAATTGTGACTGTATGCAATGACTCCATATTAAAATAAGAAAGCATTGCTGAAAATCTAAAGGAAACTTCTCTAAGCCCAAGGGTTGATTGAGGATCTAAATTGTAGTGGTTGAGATTGTTGTCACATTAAGTTTGAAAACATTTCTAGATGTCATTGGTAATGCTTTTCAAAGTAGATTTTTTTTAGGTAGAGTGACTTTGAAATAATGGATAAATGAAAGAAGTTCCAATGTAAGAAAAGATGACAAAACACTTTCCTATTTGGCTGTATTTTGTGGGTTGGCATTGGGGCCTAAATTATAGTGTGCACTGTAAATCTCAAGGCAAATGCTGGGATCAGTGTGATTTACTTAACTGCAAACTGTCAAACTCTCCCACCTTTATATACAGTACAGGCTTTGCATATTCAGAGAAACCAGCTAGCTGCAATTCACTGTTTGCAGAAAGCAGTGGTAAATCAACTTTTCAGCAAGACTAGTATATAAATCAATGAACAGTATATTCCTTTGAGACTGTCAAACCTGCACAGGAAAGCCACTCTAAAACCAGATTAACAGGGATCCTGATTTATGGTTGAATCAAACAGCCAAAGTCTATTTTCGGAGATCTGAAATACTAGATTTATGCAACTTATCTAGGTGACAATCTTATGGCTTTCCACTGGTGCTGTTTATTCATTAGGGGTTTTTTTTTAGATATATGGGAGCTCAAAGTATGCATTGCTATGTGTATGCATGCTTATGTTCTACGCTTGTAGGGGGTTACTGCTATTCAGCTGAAATATGGAATACCGTACCTGCTACTGTAGAGCCTCTGCATGGGTGCTCCTTTCCTTCCCTTCATCCTTTTGCTGTGGTTTGTATCTCTGGTATCTACTGTAGTTCACACTTGAACATTGAACCTGGAACCCTTACAAAGCAGCAGGTGACTCAAGTCTTCAGCTGGACTAAGGAAACAGTACCACTGCAGTCAGCAAACTTTATTTCCCCTCATTGATGTGGCTCACAGTACAAGGTGTATTGTTATTGCTGTGCTGTCACCTGCCTGGCTGGCTGTCACGACTGGCTATTTCATTATCCCGTGCTTCCTGCTAATCAGTTAGTGGAGACTGTGCCAGGACTGAAAACAATGCGAACTGTGTGGAGGCAAACTAAAAAACCAAAATCTGTGAACGTACCTCATGAATTAAAATACACTACATGCAATTGGCTGTCTGTTGTCAAAGACGTGGAGGCGGTTGCAGAGTTTCAGCTGGGGTAAAAAGACTTTTACAACTGTAATATGGATCTGAATGAGATTTTAAAGAGGGAAAAAAAAAAAGTAAGTTATATCCTGCCCTTAGCTGGACAGCAGTAGTGAGCTCCCTTGTTTTCTAGGGACTGAATCACAGAAAAGATAACTTCATATTCATAACACCACATGCTAGATATTCCTAACTTCTATGTTAAGTAATCCTGTTCATGATTTCTTCAGCACTTAGCTTCTCTCTATAAAACTACTGAACTGGAGCCTCAGAAGTGGGGAGTGAGCATGGGCTGTGTGAGTAGCTACCCCTCAGGAGCTGAGCAGGCCCCCATCTTTTCCCTGAGGTGGAAGTTGTGTGCAGTGGAAATGTACTGCAGCACCGTGGTCAGATGACTTATATAGCAGTGGCCTTACTGGTAATGTTTTTCAAGACAGGAGTATCAGCAGATGATGCCTATCATTTCTTATAGAACAGGAGCTGGCTATATACAACCAAAAGCATCTCTGCTTAAAAAAAAAAAAAAAGTAAAAGTCAAAACCAAACATTTGTTCCATGGTACACAAAGTTATCAATAACTAATACAAACACTGAAGCAAGAGGGCAGTATAATGGTTTGTCCTTGATACCAATAATTCAGTTGTTTGAATTGTGCATTAAATGAACCAACAATTTAATGAATTATTAGAAGCAGAGTATCTCTAAAACTTAAGATATCTTTTGCCGAAATTGCAAAGATAAGATTAGCCATAAATTTCAGTACAAGCAGACTGTAGCATATTAAATATGAGAAAGTTATTAACTTTTAAATTTAAAGACCTTTTTCCTTCCACAGCAGTTAAATCAAAAGACTGCAAAACTTTTGAGAGCAGAAGAAAAATGACTCATGTTTTTTTCTACATAGATGTAGCCAAACTTGGAGGTAGTTTGTCTTTTAATTTATTCCAGTACATTTTTGCTACTATTTAGCAAATATGATTGTTTGTTTGACCTGAAGCTGGTGTGTGGCTCTGTGTTATTAGCTAGAAATTCTGATTTGGGACTTTGCCACCTTAATATCTACTTAACTAGACCTGGGCTGCAGGTTGAGTTCCCCTGTCTAGACCCATAGTCTTCATCTCCCAGGGGCTGCTTTTTACAGTAGCCTCCATACCTGGCATGTCTATTCCTTTCTTGATCTTCAGAAACCTAAATTTATCTCATCTTTCTCTTCTGTCATCATTTCTCATTTCCTCAGATTTTTATTTATTTTTATTTATTTTTAGCTGCCAAGGTTTTGCTTTTCTTCAGGAAGCTTTCTGAGCCTGCTTTTTAATAGATATAACTGGTGTTTTTTTCTGAGAAGGGTGCAAGCTGGTAAATCAAACTTACTGGGGCACATCACTGGAAGACATACAGTAAAGGCTGACTTCTTTCATCAGGGCCAGACCCTGGCTCTATAGGTTGTCGGCAGAAAGAAAGAGCTGCTGCACCTGGGTGAAGCACCTGTAATCAGTGGGCTGAGTCTTTTATTGGTATTTTCAACTTAAATGTTATCTGACTTAGAGCTGCCTAAATCTAGGTGAGGCGTTCGCAAGGCAGTTTGAGTGTGAAGTCTTTTGCTGTCATGTCTCAGTCTTGAGGGGGTGATTTCTGTCCTGCTGATGTGATGCTGGATACAGGGTTTAATCCTTTATCATTGCCTTATAAAAAGTCTCCCTCAGTTCAGTTGGACTGTGCATTAAACTGGGGGCTGCCTGGCTGGAGTAAAGATCCTGAAGGATTTGACTCTTCCCCTTCCTTTCCTACCATCCTTTTATTTCCTTGCTCTGTTAGAAAGTGTCCCTCGTTCCTGGCTGAAGGCAGGTGGGAGGAAAGTGGTGGGAAAAGCCTGGAGCTAGGCAGAGGTAAAAAAATTAGATAGCCCTTCTCGGGCGTGGTGGAGTCTTCAGAGAGTATAACTAACCTTTGAAAATTAAGAGTATGTTTTAAAGATGTCTTCCTCCAAATTCTGCCTGGTTGTCATAATTTATTAGAAGGACCCTTCCCTGTCTTCAGATTAATCTTTACGATTGCTGTCCTGTTTAGCTTTTCTTCCTCTGCTATATTCTCTGTGACTCTCACCACCCTGGCAATCCCTTCTTTTACTTATTTGGCTCTCACAGAGGGATGGGATATCTTTGTTGTGAAGCCAAAATGTAAATGTCTGGCTGCTGCCTTGATTTCTTGTCTTGAAGTACTGGACCAGGGTAGGAGAGGATGCAGTGTATATGCCACATTTGTTTTGAACCATCTAATGGTGGTTTAAAATACAGATCACTGATATAAGCCAGACATACATGGGGAAATGTGAGTACAGAAGGTATTAATGAAGCCCTTGATTTTTTTTTTTCTTGATGATGTACAATGCATCTAGTACCTACCTAGCATCTAAAATTGCACTTTTTTGTGGCCTCATTATAACTTGTGTAAAATCTTACACTTTGTATGCAAAATTCTTATATTGTGTACATTGGAGGGTGAACTGGCTGCAATACAATTGCTGTGCCATTATCATACATGAAAGGACACCACCACTGTATGCATGTGTCAGCATCGCTGTTTGCTCAGGCCTGTTGTGGAAGAAATAAGTATGCTTAGGCAAACTTGCGCTTTTCAAACTGTTGAGTTGGTGGTTGTCTAACAGCATTAGGAAGCTTGTTGAATAGCTTGCGATAGCCTTTGAAAATCTGGGCCAGCCTTGGATGCTGGCAAGTGTCCCTAGATTATTTATGGTGCTCAGTTTTTAACTTCATCTGATAGAAAAAGGAAGAAGTTTGAATAAATGTGACACTCCCTTATTACTGTAACTTGGAAATTAATTTATGGCTCACTGTAAAATCTTTTGTAGTCCCCCTATTGAATGCCAAAATCTTCAAAGGACAGCCTAGTAAGGTCATATTGTTTTTAAGGAGCTTTAATTATATGACATCCAGTTAAACTCCTAGCAGGATTTCCAAGAAGCTTAGGTACCAAATTCCCAATGGAATGCACTGGGGGAGGAGGGATCTGGACTGATTTTAGAATAATTTATTCTCTGATTATTTGATTCTGTGGTATTAGTAAGTGGAGAGCTTAGTAGCTTTGTCGTGCTGGACTTGGTGCAAACATGAGAGGAAGGAGCCTTCCTTTGCCATTGCAGTAGTCAGGAGAGGCAGGGAGTGGGTGAAGAAAGGTGCAAAAAAGGAAGCAGTTTGCCCAGGTAGTGGCTGATGCTCTAGAAGGGCCTGGTTCACTTCTCCACTGCCATGACATTGGTCACTGGTGGGTCTAGAGGCTCTGCAGACCCTCTGCAACCTCAGCCCAGCTCACGGGGGCTGTGAAGGAATGATGCCTTTTGGAATTGTTTGCCATGATTATTTAAGGAAAAAAATTTTCCTCTTCAGTGCCTAGCAGTTCAGTTGGGTTGATAAAAAAGCTAGGCTGCTCTGTTTCCTTGGTCTGTGCCAGGTGGACAGACGCCATGGTGATCTGCAGCCACCCTGCTTGCTGACGTGCCCTCTGTGACCATCACCCAGCAGAGGAGCTGCCTGTCGTAGGAGCTGGGGCTCGCAGCAAGCCTTGACCACCCTCTCTGAGCTCCAAGGAGCTCCACTTGGTGCGTTGTCTCGGGCTTGACATGCCTGTGCCACACAAATGACTACAGCTGTTGCCTCTTGGCTTCCAATTTCAAAGCCTCCAGCCCTCCTGGAAAGGGCAGTCACTCTCTTGCTTTGGGAGGCTAACAAACTCTACCATTCCCCGGGAGCTCTGGAGGTCAGGCTTTCATCCGGATGCCTTGACAGATCAGGCTGCCTCCCCCACCTTTCTTTTCTGTCCTTTTTTTCCTGGGGATTGTAGAAGGCCATAAAATGCTTTGATAATTAAGCAGGGAAAATTTCCACAACCCATAAAACATAAAAGGTAATACTAAGCCCAATTTAGCTTTCAAATGCCTTTCAAATAACCTGTATTTAACACATGGTAAAGGTGCTTGGTTGGTCCTCTTGAACAAACAAATCTCTGAGCCTGGTTTTAACGTTGTGTGTCCAGACCGGCTGTAGCCATTCTGAGAGCATTCCTTGGTTCAGGTTTCCATCGTAAACTGCAATGCGGGAACTGGTGGAGGTAAAATAAAGAGCTGACCTGAAACGTTGCCCAAACCACAGGCTGGACATAAATTGTTCTTTTGAAATTTGAAATAATTTTTTCTTCTTTGTATAATCTTTCTCAGCCAAGACTGTGAGAAACTTGGTAAAGGCTGGCACTTGCAGCAGACTGGAAGAGTTTGGAGAATAGCCTGAACTGTGTTTGGAGATGATGAGCAGCTTTTGGTAGAAACTATGTCAGAATAGTTTGCTTAGGAATTACAAGAAAGCATTCAAAGAAGTCATCTGCTGGGGTCTTCAAAACTTTGAATGTAGAACAATTTCATAGAAACTGAGCATGGACTCCTTCAAATTTAAACCACCTTGTTTTGCATACCTCTGTCATGAGTGGAAATGGCCATCCTGAGATACTGTTTTATGGCTAGCCTATAACTGAATTGCAAGTTACTCTTAATTTTTTTGACCCATCACATTTTTGTAAGGTAACATGTTTGACTCCTTTCAGCTTTACGTTGGCCCGTTCTTGGCATGTGGTCACATACCTGCACAGCAAGGAGCCACCATGAGCAGCTGTGGTCCCTGGGTCAACGTACAAAGGGGCCCAGCAGAAGCCAATGAAGCCCTTGAGAGGTAGAAGTAGATCCAGGCATTTGGCCATCTCCTTCCATAGGCTGAACAGCAGAAAAAACCCAGCATGGCTAAAAAACTCCTTTTTGCAGCTCCAGACACAGTCTTTGTGGTCAGGAGGAAATTTGCTTTGCAATGGGAATATCACTGCCAGGCTGGGATATTGTGGGCAGAGGGGATCAAATGGTGACTTTAATCTTTATTTTTTTAAGAGACAGGCACCATATTTCTATGAACTAGCAATTGCCAGCCTTGGGTTGGGGAATGTGGGGCTGTGGTAAGAAGCTGTCTGAGGCAGGGAAACCAGATTAGGGGTTTAGGGAGAAAGGGGATATGGGGCCAGGAATTCTGGATACTGAGATGGGGGAAAGACCTTGATATTGAAAAACTGCAAGTCTTCAGCAGTCAATGTCTGATATAGTAGCAGGTCCCTGTATTTTTGTTTTTCTGACCAAGTAAAATCAGGAAATAATGGAAATTTTGGAACTGTCCAAATCGAATTAGAATTTTTCTTCCATGATAATCTTAATGAGAAATCTCTTACAGTAGCCCTTGTGATAACTTGTTCCTGTGCTGTCTAGTTAGACGTTTGCAGGGCCAAATTAAGGTGCAAGTGTTAGGCTCTTTATGTTGTTTGAGATCTGGTATTGTTGGAGTCTTTTTACAGTACTTCCAATGCTAACTTGTTTCAGTTTTCCTCGTTGCAGAGCTGGTGGCAGGCGTTCCCAGTGGAGGCCAACATTGTTTGCAAGGTAGAGTTTCACTCCCTCTGATTTAGGCTGACTAATCTGCCTACAGTAATCACCCACGCTATAACATCCTGGCCTGATAATTCAAAGGCAAAATGCAATTGCCTCTGCCTTTAAAGTTCATTTTGTTATTTTAGGAAAGGTTATAGCACTGTCATGATCAGCCCTTGCAAGCTTACTGAGTTAATGTTGTGTAAATTCCAGAAAGAGTGCACTTAACGGAAAGCCTAATTAACTCAGCTTTTAGTTAGATGATAATGACTGGACAAGATTGATATGCGAGTTGGACATTCATTTCCTGAAGCACTTCTAAAATTCCTATTCTGAGTAACCAACTTGCGCTATTTTCCTGAATCAACCAAAGCAGTCTCTGACAAGTGCTAAATAATTACTATCATAGCTGCACCCACTCCTTTCTTTAAGAGGCAGGTACCATATTTCTGTGAACTAGCAACTGCCAGCCAAATCCCTAGCTGTGCTTCAGTAAACTGTCAGACGTTTTTAGCAGTGAATTTCAAGAGAGATGAAGCTCTGGAAGGGCTTCACACTAGGGGAAATTTGTGTGTGTGTGAGACTGATCACTTTACATTTTATTTTTTTAAATGAAAGATTAACAGAAATAAGGCTTGTGCTTCAGGAGCATGCTGAATGACTAACCCAAGGAAAACCTAATGCCCCAAACAACCAGCAAAGCCAGCCAGCCAAGCTGGGTGATGCTTCTTACATGTATGCTCATTCACAGCCATTGAGACAGGGAGACTTTTCTTTTAAAGATTACTAAGTGACTTTGGAGGAAAAATGCATTGCAGATGTTTGGTTTTTTTAATTAAAAAAAAAAAAGAAGCTTTTTGCTGCAGTATGTTGAGGGACTGGAGGTTAAGACCCTTTACATCCTCTAATATAAGTTATTGCTTCATCTTAAAATGAACTTCATATGCTTCCAATGATCCTAGGTCATTTCCTCTAGACAGAAATCAGCATGGTGTCTAATATTCTAAGTGTGGGTAATTAAATGTAGGGCCAGTCATAACACACTGAAAATTCAGTCCTAGTTAACTTTAAGGAGCAAGATAGTAAAGAATTTATTTGAACATAATATATTTCAAAAGATTTGGAAGTGAGTGTTGGATAAAAAGGAAATTGCAGTAAAATTGCATAAATTTTCTTTAAAGTTTTGTTAATAATGCCCCACAGGTATAGTAGCTTAACTATACCTGTGCTCTTATATGGTTTACTTTGAGGTTTCACCCTCATATGGGAAGTAACCTAAGTTATACTGTCACTGTCACATAGGTACTTTTCCCCTTACACTGAAGACACTGACAAGATTTCCCTGGTATTGTATGATATTAAAATAGGACTATCTTCTCTTATGTAGTTGGAAAATGTTGAGGTATTGTAGTGCTAAGTTCAACAGAAATGTTGGTCCCAGACTCAGCTCTGTTGGGCTATCATCTGTGTAAGTACCTTGACGGATATTTACAGAAGATGTAGCTGCAGCCCAGGGAGGGTAATCTGTGGTTTCTCCTGTCCTTGGTGGAAAATGAGATTGCTCAAGAAGCTGATTCAAAATGTCTAAAGTAAACCCGTGTTGTTAATCTCACCTTCTGGAGAAGTATCTCTCCATTAGGCATAGAGGCTCAATTTCCATTTCCCTCACCTCAGGCCCCACTCCTGATTTCTGTCCTCCAGCAATGTAGAAAGCAGAGGTGGAGCTTACTAACAAATCAGTCATAACTTAGAAAAGGCAGGTATAATTGCCAGTACATAGGTTTTCTAATGTTATGAATTTTCATGAAGTGTCACAAATGTGTTTATTATGTCTATCAGTTAGAAATGTTATATCTGCTTTGCTGATACATGGACAAAAAAAATGTATGGCTCAGATGTCACTTTACACTTTTCCACTGAGTGCTTTCATCTGCTGAAAGCATAAACAGAGAGGGTCATGCAACAGAATTTCACTATCACTCAGCTTTGATTAAAATCTTTGCTTACATTCTTTTTTTTTAAACAGGTTTTCTATCAATGGAAAATCTTGCAGAACTCTACAAATGACATACAACAGTACCATATTACAATGTACATTAAAATGTCACTGTCTTTCTAATTACCATGCAATCAGGCATCTTTCCCTAATTTGCTAATAGAATCATGAAAGTGAAGATATTCTTTAACATAAAATTTAAATTAGGGGGATGATTTGGAAAAAAAAAAAAAACTAGAGAAGGATGTTGTTAATTAAGCTTCCTTATGATACTTACAAATGTATTCTTCAAAAGAGGGCTCATTAATGTCTGTGCTGTAACCAACTTTTCATTTTATAAGCTCTTGAGTTAGAGATTTACCAGAATGAAAATGTTGAGTAGCTGATAATTGGAGCATAAGGAATTGGCTGCTGCCATGGGTCTGATCTTGTCTCGGCTCTGCTCCATGGTTTGAGAGAGATTCTACGTTTATGGCATGCTCAAGACATGGTAATGATGCAAGCTGTGCTCTGAGCAAGACAAATGTTAAGGAATCCTTCTTCTGCCTGAGAATAGAACATGTTTGATTTGTCAGGGAAACCCAAGTCAAGATGCATGTGATAATGGAGATGAATTGACTAAATGGTATGCCAATAAGGATAAACAGTTACAGATTTGAAGCTGGACTGCTGTTGCTCCAAGAGCACTCTAAAGCTGAGACTACTGCGCTGCAGAAGCGTATTACTGCAACAGCGTAGAAAGAAAATGTATCATTATCAGTTCAAATAAATCCTCTGGGTGGAGGAAAAATTTTAAGCATTTTTCAAGTGATGTTATCTCCCAGGCTCTCATCTTTTCTAGGAAAACCGGCTGAAGTGTTGAGATATGTAGCCTGGGAGCTACATATCTCAGACCAGGGATTTGAAAAGTTGATAGCTGTGCTGTCTATCCATGCAGAGCAGAGGGGCTGCTCGGTAGGCTGAATTCATGGATCCCTCTTTGGTCCCCATTTGAACAAATCTCCTTTTTAAGAGCATATTTTGGACAAGGAAGAGCAGTGAGAACTTTGGGGTTTGCTCCAATGACATGCAAGTGCTTTGGAAATGCTACGTGTTTTGTAGGGTCCTGAGAGATTTTGGGAAAGGGCAATAAAAAGTCACTAAAAGCTTAGGTGAAATCCATGAAGAACAAAAAGATTCAAGCTTCAGAGACATTTAGAGGATAATTTTAAATTTGGAATTGGGTTTTGAAACCTAAGGATATTTGGGGTCATTTAAGTCACCAGAGGGTTTTTTCCTTTTTTTTCTTTTTTTTTTTTTTTTTTTTCTTCTAGTTTGCAACATCCTAGCTTTGGTGGTGGACAGCTAGAAATAATATAACTGGAGATAATGGCAATATGTTAACATACTCATTACAAACCCATGAACTACTAAAACTGTTGAATTTCCTTTTGTGAAGTGTTCCTTGAGATTCACCTCAGCAAGACAGATTTCTTTGTGGGTTTTTTTGGTTTTCTTTTGAATGGATAGAAATCATAAATGCTACAAACAGGTTAGGCAGCCTGAAACAGCTAGAAAGCCTCTTGAAAACAGTTCTGGTCAGCCTACAACTACAGGAGAAAACATCCGACTCATCACCTTAATTAAAATACCAGCAGGTCTTATTTATGTCTCTTGTTTTGTTGGCTGAAGAGGTAAGACATTGGAGTGCAGGTGCACACCCAACCTGAGCCCTTATTTTGCTTCAGCCAAAATCTAGACCCTTATCAGTATCACCCAGGTCACCATCCTCCTACCTGATCCCCACTGGAGGGAAACTTGACCATATACGAGTCCGGGAACCAAACCTGTTTTGATAAAGCTGTGTCGAGTAAATGGTTGGTGGTGTGGTGTTTGTTTTCACGGGCTTCCATGCACAGCAAAGCCCTTCCATATTGGGGGTTTACCCTGTTTTTCAGGTACCTTATTCACTGATGCCAGTGCAGATTTTAGAATGCTGGGAAACTATGATTAGCATCCTTCACCCATTGTGTTCACCTGGCTTGATAGCCCCACACTGTGGATGACTAGTGGTGCTGAGGTGTCTCTTTCTCCCGAAAGAAAACTTACATGCAACAGTGTAGTCAACAGCAAATGATCAATCAGTCTTATGTGGGTAGAAACTCCAAGTCTGTAAGAACTAGTGGTGGTTTATACCTGCAAAAGCTAAGTGTTTAGCTGAAATGTCCTGTCTAACATACTTTTTGAATTTACTCTTTCTGGTTGTTTAGAAATGTGATTCATCGTGTTTGTTTGGCTTTAAAAAAAAATTATTTTAATGAATTTCAGTAAGCTCATTATGTCATGCAGCATCTACTGTAAAATAGGCATAACTGCTTATTTTTGTTAGCTGTAGCTATATTCCTCTCAATCCTGTTGAAAGGGTTTACAGTTGTGTTTGATGGGAATTTGTAAAAGCATATGGCTTGCTAACTATACCACACATTTTTTTCTGTATGACTCTCCTTTTTGTTTCAGTTCCAGTAATCTCAGCCATTCTGATCTTTCTGTGAACAAGGATTGCAAAATTGCGTGCTCATTAGTAGAGATCACACAAATAACAAAATGGATTTTAACCTTTCCTAATGTTTTGAGAAGTGGATGTGAGTTTTGATTCAGACCCATGAGTATCAAGAGGGGGAGTGTACATGTGGGTATGGGATAACTGGGGTTCTTACCAGCTTTGTGCTGAAAGTATTCCAAGTGACTGTGGGCTTTGTATCTATCCGGTTTCATCCCCAAAGAATGAGTTTTGAGTTCTGAGGTCTGAGCTGAAAACATAATGGAAAGCTTATGAGAAGCTTGGTATGTAAAACAGAAATTCTTCACTAATTTCTCTCTGCTGGGGAAGAGGAAGAAGGAACTAAAGATTCCAAGATGATCATGCAACACTTCAGAAGACAATTGAAATCCTGGCTTCAATGAAATCCTTCAAAAAAACCACTCTGGCTTCAGGGCATCTCTTCCCATATTTTGTTAGGAAACTGGAAACTTAATGTAGCCTTTAATTGATCCTGGTAATATTTCCCTGAAGAAGCCTGGATAATGCTACACAATTACTTCAAATTTCAGGTATTAACCTGTAGTGGTTCACTTCAAAAAGAGCATGAACAATGCTGAATTGCCATCCTCGCTCTGCAAAATATCCTTTATTAACAAAGTAAACCTCAAGGTAACCTTATGGAAGTTTTTGTAAGGCTCCTCTTAGTTTTCTTTTTATAGAAGTCAGTAGAACTAATGACAGAAACTGTCTGCAGTTAACCCTAAGGTCATATGATAATTCAGGTTGCTCTCAACTCCAATCTCCTGCTTGAAGCCAGGTCAGCTCTGGGATCATTCCAGGTGACTCAGGAATATGGTCCTGGAAACATCCAAGGGCAGAGATTGCATGTTATAGTGGGTTTTTGGGGGGATGGGGGTATTTTTACCAGTTTAGCAGGCACATTGCCTTCAAGTGCACCTAAAAGAACTGCTGAGTATGATGCATAAACAACTGGAAATGGTCCAGATTCCCAGCTCCCAAGGTGGAGGGAGGAGGGAGGGAGCTGACTGTAGCTTTTTGCTCTTGAAGGCTCTGTTGTTGCAGCCTTGGGGCCATGCACCAGCCCAGGTCATCCTCTTGAGTGATACAGCTCCTTAACGTCAGTGGAGTGGTACACAGTGGCCTTACTGTTTTAGGATTATTCTTCTTTTTTGTTTTCCTCTGGTCAGGCCTGTATTGTGTGCAACGCTCTTGAGAGAAAATTGCTCAGGAAATGAAGCATGGAAATGTCCTCTTCAAATGCTGTGGTAAGCGTGGGGTGAGAAGGGTATTGATGAGTGCAGACACATCTGAGCCACCCACTGCTGCTGCCTGGGATGGGTGCCGCAGGTCGGGGGGGCATCTGAGGAGGGGGACCTGTCCCAAGGGCCGCAGCATCTCACCGCGGCACTTCTGGTTTCCCTTCAGCATGGACTGAACACGTATTCGTACTGTTCCTGGAAGTGTTTGGAGCTCCTCACTGTTTCCCCAAACACAAGAAATGTTAAAAGTGATTAGTCAGGGACATATAATGAACTGTTTGAAATCTCTGTGATGTGTTTGATTTCGTCTTTAATCAAAGCTGTATTCATATGTTGGTAATTGCTGTGAAGCCCACATCATATGATCACATCATCCCCAGCTTTTGCTTAAAAATAGAAGTGTCTTTCTTGAAAGCATGATAACATATTCCCAGGGTGACTTAATCTGTACCCGCTTTATTCAGGACTAAAAAGTTAACACTTTCAGATTCAAATGCCAGCATGAATGCCTTGCCTCTTTCAGTAAGGCATGTTTTGCTTTTGCTTTTTTTCTTTAAAATACCCTAACCAAAGTTACTTCTAACTGTTCAGTCTACTTCTGTTTATGCAGCTTGGAGTATATGTGATCTATGGAGCTGAACAAATGCAAAGGTAACAGCTGAGTTCTTGGGCTAATATTTAAAGAGGGCAATGAATAACCTGAAAAGTAAGATAAATTTCTTAGACATTCTGCTTTTGGTGTAATTTTAATTTTTGCGGTCTCTTACTGCCAGCCTGAACTGAACCATTTGAGATTTGCCTGACGTTTTCCTGGCAGATATGCATCTGAAAATTTTTCATTGTTTTGATTTCTCTTGACATTTTCTTGCTAGTCAGTATTCAACTTTTACAGAGGAGGAATCTTGCTCCATAACAAGTTGGGGTACTGCTTAGTTTAAGTGATAGCAGTGAGATACTGCTCTTGGGTTATATCTACAGCATCCACAGTGAACATGCTCCATTCTGTACAGTTCTGAGAATGGCCCTGAGCTTATTGCTTTCTGGGCTAATTCTGCTGCTGCTTTACACAAAATGCTCTACAGGAAAGCTGAGGATAGCTCACCCGGTGTCTCTAGCCATGGGTTGAGCTGCCAGAGGCTTTTAGCAACATAATGGCTCTCTAGATGTCCTCCAGTACACGGTCCCTTCACAGTTCTGGAAAAAACCTTCTAATCAAGCATTTAATTTTTCTCCCACACTTGTTGCCTGGATGGAAAGTATGCCTGTCCCCAGGTATAGCTCTTGCAGATCACTCAAAAAAAACCAAACCCCAAAAATCCCAAACCAGTGTCCAAGTAGTTATTGAAAAAACTTACAGGGAATTCATTCATACACTGAATAAATGCATCAGACAACATTGTAGTTTCTGCCCAATAACAGACACAGCTGTGGCTTTCATTCAGCAGTTTCTGGCAGATGCTGGAGTATACCATAAATTGTTATTCAATAGAGAAGAATTTGGCATATGAATTAAGGTGAGCAATTTTATAGCATTATCCAAAATGGATTTCCTAGAGCATGACATACTCCCTTAGGAACGTTTCCAAAAAGGCGGCTGCAAATTTTCCCTTTAGTAAAATTTATCTGTGGTGAGGTCTATTCACATTCAGAGATTTTTATCTTCACAAGCAACTTCAAAACCCTATTAAAAAAAAAAAAATCCAGTTGTTTACATAGATAAGACTCTGGAACAGTCCAAATTATACTATGAGATTAATTTGCATTTAGATTATGCCTTTCCAATGGCGCTGAAAGATGTTACAAACACAGATTAAGTTTCACACTAGGACTGTAGAAACCTTTTGGGGTTGGCAAAATTAGAGATGCCATGACCTGCAAGGCCTTCCTTCTAAGCCGAGATGCCCTGCAAGTCAAGCAGTAGAAATTCTGCCCCTTCTAAAACAAAAGTAATTATTGCTGATTAAAATGAATTGGTTTCTGCATTATGTTGCTCTGGTGGACATTTTGTTGAAAAGTTAACATCATTTGTGTTGCCAGCAAATATAAATCTACTGTAACTGACTGTGAGGCTTTCCTGTGTTTGTAATTTAACTTGAAGAGATGATGTTTAAGTGATAATTTATGGCTAGTATTTTCCACATTGGTATTCACTTTGTCACTAAACCAGTGTCAAGGCACTTCCTATACTAATACTCCAATATTTTTTGTAACACTTTTTTTTTTTTTTTAAATATAGTCTGTGCAATGCAGTACATTGCTATGAGAAACCGTTAGTACTGTGGTCTCTTTTGGGAAACTCCATTTGTCAAGCTGTAAAAAGGAGATGCAGAACAAGTTATCTGACAATTAATGGAGAGGCTGCGATTAAAAAAAAAAAAAAAGCTATAGAAACACACTGAAGAAAACTGGTTTAATCATACTCCTGCCTTACCTGAAAGTGGAAGTATGTAATATTTGGAGAGTCTGTATACAATTCCTAAGAGCATCTCTAACTTCATATGCATATTAGGCCTAAGTCAGGCTTGGTGTTTTCCCAGTGCCTGCTCAACATGGCCTAAGCCATGTGAAATGCTGTCAGCCAAATGTGAGAACTGGAAAGACAGTGGGTGACAAACATGCTTGGAAGGGCTTGATTGCTGTTTGATTACATCCTATTTTAATTTCTTCTCAGCCTTTCCACTCCGCCTGTTTCAGTAACTCCTTCAGGGATACCTTGTGTGGTCCTGTTTACTCCACGCGATTGTTTGGAAAAGGACTTTTACTTGTACCTGACCAGAATCACCAAGCAGAGAGCTGAAAATGTGCCATGTCCCTGCACTGACCAACAACGCGGCAGGTCTGGGTCACATGCAGAGACCCATCATTATTTAAAAAAGCCCTGCCACACAAATGTTAGTGAAAACCAGTTCTTTAGTATAAATACTGTTACACTGGGTCAGTGGAAAGATTTAGTGGACTAGTGTCCTCTCCCTGATGATGGCCAGTGTGAGGTGCCTAGGGAAGAATATCCTGGTAGGAGAGTTAACCAGCAGCACTACCCTGTATTTATTTTCATAGCTTCTGGCAATCTGTCGCTGAAGTCCTTGGGCTGGAGGCTGCTTTATCATTGTGTTTAAGCATTTTTGGGGGACTTCTCCTCTGCATGTTGGTCTGATTGCTCTTGGGACCCTTTTGCTTCTAGTCCCCATAATACTTCATGGTGAAGAGTTCCACAATTCTGTCATCTGCTGTGTGAACAGGGACTTCAGCAGCTTGTGTTAAATCTGTTGCTTGATGGTGTCATGTGGAGTTTAACATTTCCCTGTTCACATTCTTCATGCCCTTCAGAAATTGCAGAAATTCCTTCATATCTGTCACTTACTGTCTCTTTTTCCAGGCTGAAGAGACCTGGCTTGCTTCATTTTTTTCCCTCATGGAGAAATTATTCTATACTTATCCTATCCTCTTGCTTTTTTCTGTACCTTTTCTGTTCTAATATATCTCCTTTCAGTATCAATCGAGGCACAGATCCACAACAAGTTTATACTGCTAGAAACACATTGATAGTGATATTTTATATCTCTAATTTCTCTGTTCTTTTCCTATAAGTTTGGTAGCTTCTAATAAGTTAATATCCTTAAAAGTCTACTTTTGTTACATATTCCCAGTTTCTTTCCTAGATCTTTCTTGAATGATAATTAGTGTAGAGCCTGTCATTCTGCCTGTATAGTTAAGGTTATTCTTACTGACATATGTTACTTTATGTTTAATGCTGTGGACCACTATCTGACACCTTATTGTTCAGTCATGCAGTGATCTTTCTGTAAGTCTCTGCAGTACATTATCATTTATATGATGCTGAGAAATTTTATTTTATGAATAACCTTTACTCACTATTCAGTGTCTGCTATAGATCTGTTACTGATAGGTTGAGAAGCAGAGATCACAGAGCAGATCCCTCTTCTTTGAAAGCAGCTGTTCATTTCAGCTTTTCTTTCTTTAAAAACAAAAAAAAGTTACTTATTACATATTAACTCCTGAGAGAATCTTTCTCCTTTCTCCATGACAACTTAGCTTCTTTATGTGTCTCAATCTATTAAAGGCTTTTTGTGAATTCAAATATAATATATCAAATGAATCATCCTATTCACATGTTTATTGGTGTCTTCAAAGAACTGCAATGTATCTAGGAGGTATGACAGCCCTCTAAATACTACTCGTTTCTTCTCTGTTATGAGGTATTTATGGGTATATCTACTATTAAAATTCCACCCAATCTGCCTGATGTAGAAACCTAACTAATGGTCTATAGCATCCTGTATGTCCTTGCTCCTGAGACCTGTTTAATAAGTTTTGTCATCTATGCAGCCTTCCATTTTTGGGGGGGCTGGGAGCCCTCTGAAGCCATTTCGGTGATGAATCACATACTTAGGACTTTGTATATTAGTTCCTCTAGGGCTGCTGAGTGAATGGCATCTGGTCTTAGAGGTTTGCTACTGTTTTATTGACCTACCCTAATCCCCTGCCAGTGGCGCTTCTGTTGGAGATTTCAAACTTGCTTCACACATGAAAACTCTCTGAGCTTTTTCCCTTATAAACACCAACTCATTTAGCTTTTCTGATACAGCCTTGAACTCTCCTTTTACACCTCTGTCATGTATTAGTCACGCAAACTCTGACAAAGCTCTTGCTGCTTCTGTGTTTGCAAGACTTTTGTGATTAATTGGGATGCCTGTAGCAAGTTATTCTTCAAAATGTTTTCTAATTTGTTATGTTTTTGCATTTAACACACAAACTTTTGAACCATTTTTATTTGCTTCACTTGGACATGACCTCTACTTCTGAATAATGTCTTTCTACTTGTAAAAGCCTCCTTTAGTCTGACATTTAACAATGCTAGATATATATTTTTTTTTTTGGTCCTTTTTGAAACTTTTAAAGAGGTGGTACACATTTACTCTGAAACACTAGTAAAATATTTTTAGTCTCTTACTGAGCCTAAAGCTGACTTAGAAGCTGACTTCAGGTGCTTTACCCTTTTAGCAACTTATCTTGTTTTCCTTTTGCTTGCCTCTCCCACTTTTATGTAGTTTCTTAAGTAACACTGAAGTAGTTTTTTTTCTTCCCCCTTATTCCTACAAGGTTCTTGAATTTGATTGTTATCATCATTAGCAATCATGGAGGACCTTTGCAATAAACTTTGAACTGAGTCCCGTGGAGTGCTTGGAACTAGGTCAAGAAATGCTTCTCCTTCTGTTAGGTCTCTCACTGGTTACTCCATGAGGCAGTCATTTATACCATGTAAAAAATAAACAAGCCAATTAGCTTTTTGCTTCACAACCCAGTGTGGCACTTCTTTGGTTTGCATGGGAGTAACTAAAATCTCCCATGATTATTGCCCAGTGTTTGCTCCCATGGCTTTTGTAATTAGCCTTAAAATGTCTCGGGCACCTTTTAATCTAGGTGGACCCTGTGGCTGAGGCATCTGCTTTTTCATTTGCCTATAGACTCATTGCAAATTTACTGTATTTCATTCTTCCATCAGTGTGGAAGATGATTTGGGTGATTTCTGTTCTGATCCCACTGATTTTTTTTTTTTATTATTATTATTTTTATTTTTTTCCCTTCTGTCAAAATTTGGAGGTGATTTGGAAGTGACTTTAGTCCAGGTCTGGCTGTCTAATTTCATACACTAAGTTTAAATGAGTCTTTATTTACTTAGACTGTTTTTCATGGTTTCCTCCCTGGATTTCATTGTTTCTATCCCATACCTTCCTGTGGTGAGCTTTGGCAGAAGGATGTTATAGTTCAGGACCGCTATTATGGGAATTGCATACCTTAGGGAGACCTAGTTAACCAGATAAGGATCTGCAGCTAGCTGGAGAAGGGAAGAAGGGAGAGATGCTGCTTGGAAGGAAGAAAAGGGGAGGAAGTTTAGCAGCTCCCCTCCCACCTTCTCCAATCATCCATCGAGGACAAGTTGAATTCCCAGGCCTCAGAGCAGAAGATGTCTGTAAAAATTACAAGAGAAGAAGGAATTGGGAATGGTCTGCCTTGAAAAGAATCGCTTACTTAATGCTTTGATGTGATTTTAATCCCATACCCTAAAAGGAAAAGGGTCTCCAGGGACTGGTTTGCCTACATATTTAGGGAGTGAGAAAATATGAATGCCTCACTGGGGAGAGCAGCCATGAGAGGGCACAGCAGCCCAGGAAAAACACTAATAACAACCAGTTCCTAAAAATGTGTTCATTTGTGTTTTTCTTCTAGGATCAAATGGGGCAATTGTTTCTGACTCAATAAAACTTCTCAGATTTTTTTTTTTTGATGGCATGTTTTATCTTTATGAATTATTCACTGAAATGAGCAGATCCACCAGGATATGTCAGGTTCTGGCATGCTCCCGGGTTGCTTCTTGCCAGCTTGACCTCCTGGCTTCCTCATTAGCCACCTGCCTGATGATAGGAAACCAAAGAGCTCCAGAGAAGCCAGAGCTTCAGTTTCCAGGGATAAGAAGCTTCAGCATTTTAATGATGAAATTGTTCCCATATACCTGGTCTGCTGTGGACGATCTTGGGTTTCCCAAGGTGCATGGCTCCTTAATCCACCTCTGGCAGCTCAAGAAAACTTGGAGGTCTTCAGAAAACTGACATGGGATTCCCCTTCCCTGGGGGCCTTCAATATTTCATTCTCCTGTTCCATTGTCAAGCCAAAACTCCAAGATCACTTTTTAATTTTCTACTGAATAGAGATTTTGGGGTCCAGCACCCTTTATAGCCAGTTCTGCTGAGGATTCAAGAGTCAAACATTCTGGCTGGCATATTTGAGGTTTGGAAAGCTTCTAGAATGTAGGGAGAAGCATTGCATCTGAAATCAGTACAATGTGTATGTGTGCCACCACTGCTGCTGTGGGTCGTTATGGCAGGACACTGATACAGCCTGAACTGGGAAAGGCTGAGGGCTCTGAATACTGCTTGTTTCCCACTGTTCATCTGCACTGATAAACGAGAGAGAAAGATCTGCCCGTCGCTGGGGAATATATTACACATTGCTAAAGAAAAAGAGAGGTTTCTTTCCTAACACATCACTAAAAAGGAAAAGAGAGGTTTCTTTCCTATTATCTTCTAATCTGCATGCAAAAGTATAGCCATCTGCCTTGAGCAGCATCCCTCCCACCCCAGTGCATACACAAACTGCAGAATCAGAGCAGTTGCGATGAGAATGTTTTATTCCACAGTCTCACAAGGTTATCCCATGATAACAAAGCATATTAGTTGTGTTTGAAAAATTGTTATAAAGTGGACTTTTAAGGGTATAGGGGTTTCCCTTAAGTCACCAGACTAGCTTACAGTGTCATTAGAAGTCAGTGCTAGTATCTGTTCATCACAGTGGATGCAGTAACAATCTTTCCTCTGTTGGCTACTCCTTAGCTGATATGTGCTGATACAGGAAAAAGATTGACACAAAGAAGAAAAAGCTTTCTTGAATATGCAAAATTTCATTCTATTTTGTATGCATGTTTTCTTTTTTCCTTTTCTTTGGTAGTCAGGTAAATGTGGTATGGGAATGCATATGGAAAAGCATCTGTCCTAAAGAGGCACAATCAATTTGAATTGATGCTTCGGTCAGTGACTGCGCAATAATTCGTCTGTGTTAGAAATAACCCCTGAAGTTCTTATGATTGGAAAAGTTTGGGGAAGAAACTGATGTTTGTTCTTTTAGGCAGTTTACAACCTCGTATTTATTTGACAACACTATGTTGTTGCTCTTTCTTCAGTTATATCAGATGCTTTCTCCATCTGTTGTGAATAAGGGCATTCCATACATGAAAAAAGAAATGAGTGTGTATGTGACTATATATATATATATATGTATATATAGCGTAAAAAAGAAAATAAAAAAAAGCCGTCTCTGCCAACTTTTGTAGTTTTAGGAGTGGGCAGAATTCTTGAGACCAAGCTTCAGCTGTGGTTTGTAACTGAGCTTGATTGAACACGACTTGATTTTGTGTATTATCTCCAAAATCTGCCACTCTGACAGGAAGCATGAATGTACTGAGAAAACTGGTGTTTGCAAAAAGTACATTTAATGCACAGAGTTTTTTTGTCCTTTGATTTTCCTTCCTACCTTTCTGTAACTGTGCAAGTCCATAATTCCCAATGATAATGATAGACTCATAGGAGGGGTTACACTGTGGGTAGAATAACACTTCCCACTATTTTGGAATTTAAGCTGTTTCTATGAGAAATATTAATATATTAAAATCAAGGTGTGTGTGATAGTTTTACAGTGTCTTGGATCTATTTTCCCTTTGATATTAGCTGAGCTTTTACAGGGTTAACAAAAACTTGAAATAAATGTTTATTTTAAAGGTGCTTTTTGTTCCTGTGGGGCTTTTTGGGGGTGTGTGTCAGATGCTTTCAGTACTTTTAAAATCAAACACATTGGTTTTGAGCAGTGGAGAGTTCATTTTGGAGGTATTAAAAGTGTTGGTCAGGCAGGAACAATTGTAGGTGTTAAAGTGTTTTTAAAATTATAACCATAAGATTAATGATTTCCTATTAAAAAAAAATAATCCATTTATTACAATATTTTTTTAAAGGTATACTTGAATCTTTTTTTGTTAGCATATCCCTTCATAAAGGACCATATCTTCTGTTTCAGCACCATGCAAAAAGCAAGCTTTACATTTTCATGGCATATGCTACTTCCTAACATTGGTCTGACATGTTCTTCCCTCCTTAATTCTGCTTGTGATAAACTTGTCTTTTAAAATAAGCTCTTCAACTCTCAAAACTATGAAGCGACGCTTCTTCTGCAGGTGACTGTGTTCACGGGCACCCAGGCCCCTGAGGTCAGTAGTACAAGCACTTGGCAGACCCTGAGTCACCCTTCTGAATTGAATGGAGATGTTCTGATGGTCAGTAATAATTGTTTTTAATTTTTTTTAAAGCTATTAGGAAGGTTAATATAGGTGAACAGTATGCAGGAATTAATTTTTTTATGTGTTCTACCCCGTCTGTTCCCCACTTTTTTTTTCTGAATGTTGTCAATGCTTTTTTTTGTTCTTTAAAAATGTGTTTGCTATTATAAGTTAATCATGGAAACATGTACATGAATAATTCTGAAGAGAATATGTAAAATATGAAAACCAAGACACTTTTATTCCACTGTGAACTGAACATACACTTTCCTTCTGTGATCATCCTCATTTCACTCATGAAATCAACTGTTAGTTTGAAAAATTGCTATTGCAAACCTGAGTTTAATTTTCTGGGTGCATTCCATTTTCCTGCTGTTTCACTCAAAGTACATGTATAAAATGAGCCCAGGAAGTATAGGAATGCCACTGAGGAGAACCAATTGGGTTAATATTTGAATTTGTTATTGAAAATGTTAGGTTACTTCAAGTAGTGAGTGATGCTGTGTGGGTAAGATGACTATTGACATCTTTCTCTGGTAACGTTCCCTTCCTGCCCTCTATTTGTTTTTCCAGTTGAGAAGAGAAATAATGAGTTACAGAGGGGAAATCAGTCTGCCTGGGTCTGAGAGATTACCATAACGCTATGAAGAATGGCAGTACCAGGCTGGACCTAAGCTCCATCTTGCCCAATGCTGTCTCTATCAGTGATATGTAGGAACACTAGGACAAGTAGGCACTGGGCAAATATCTTATCTTCTCCCCCCTCCCCAAATCCAATCCCAGCCTCTATTTTTGGCTTGGGGACCTACTGATCCTCTCATGGTTTGTCTGTTCAGTAGCTCTGTATGGATCTTTTTGGCACCTTCCCATCAACTTGTACAAACTTCTTGTATTTGCAACGTCCTTTGACAAGGACAGGCTTAACATGGTTGCATGAAAAGCCATCTCCTGTCTATTTTGAACTTGGTTTCTATTAGCTTCATCTGAGTGCATGTGTTGCTTGTGGCTGTGGAGAGAGTGGACTCTTGATCTCCCTTCACTCTCCCCATGCTGTTTGTGACTTTGCAGGCCTTGGCTGTAGGTGCTCTAAGTTCTCCCTCTTCCAGAGTGAAGAGGCTCAGACTCCTCACTTGTTCATCATAAATAAGCCCTTCCACACCTCTCATCAGCTTCCCTGCACCTCTGAACCTTCTGCAATTTAAATGCTATTCCCCTACTCTCCAAAAGGACTGCATGCAATTTGAATGGTAAGTGTCAACCAAGGGTTGATACAACAGCACCGAAAAGATTTTGCTTTGTTCTCTCTTCTGATTATTCCTGACATTGTCACTTCGCTTTTATGGAACCATTTACCATGACACCAAGGTCTTGCTCCAAAATGCTAAATGTTATTTCAGAAACCACTGCTGTCTATCCAGATCTAGGATTGTCTTTCCCCACATGCATCACTTTACAGTTATACACAATGAATTTCAATTGTTATTTTATTGCCCAGTCATTCAGTGTTGTCGGACCCTTCTGTAATTCTTCACACTCTGCTTATGTTCCTATTCTTCTGCATAACTTAGTGTCATCAGCAGTCTCTACCTCATGCCTCATCCCTTTTTCTAACAACATCTGCATATATTAGCTCATGTCTGAGCACCAGTGCCAGTAAAACTGGACTGGTGACCTCCCTCTGTTGTGAAAACTGACCACTTACTTATACCCCGTTTCCTATCTTTTAATGAATTTATTCATGCAAGGACTCTCCTTGTCCTGTAGTCACTCAGCTTCCTCTGTTACCCCCAGCCAAGAAACCATAGAAATCTTGGTCTGTAGCTTCCTTTCTGTGAGCCTACGTGTCACCTCCCGAGTGTCCATCTGTCGCCGCTGTCACTGATGCCCAGGCAGATCACCGCCACACACCCTTTCCCCAGGCTTCCTCAGATCCTGCCCAGGTTTCCGGTGAAATCCACCACCTTTCTTCTTGTGAGACAAGCTCCCCTGCAGTCCTCTCCAGGGTCATGCACCCTGTTGTTTATTTGCCTGATGATTGAATCTTCCACTGCTACAACCTGCTTCTTCCTATCTGGTCTTTGATCTTCCCCTCGCTTTAACTTCCTTTGAAGAAATCTGTCCTTGGACTTAAGAATGTAGCTTCCAGGAATTTTCAGTCTGGTGAAGCTTTGTTTTGAAGTGGGAGAGGAAGGCCTCTTCTGTTGCTTCCTCTGGAGACCCTTCCTGAGAGCCAGGTGCTGCTCCTGAGCATGCATCAAGCTCTTGCTGCAAGGGCAGGCAGCAGGCAAACTGAGATATGCTGCTTTGCAGGCATACGTTGGTGAGAGGGATTAAGACCTACATAGAATACTTTTATAAAACCGTAAGATAAAAGGATAAACTGATCTCCAGACTTGGGTATTTCATGCTTTCACATAGTTCTTCTGGACTCAGTTTCACTGTCTAGAAGGAAAATCTTTCATATTTTGTATAGGAGATTTTCAAAGGTTGTGGTAGCCCATTTGTACCCATAGCCTGCTCATTTTCACCCAGCCTTAGCAATAGTTCCAGTCTGTATACACCAATGTGTGTGGCCTCTGAAACATAAAGGACTGTGATATATTTTGTCATTTAAGAAGAAACCTACTTGCTTCTAGGTATAAAAAGAATGAGCAGCTTACAAATGGGATCTTTTCTTTCCTTCCCTTTTTGCACTAAATTTCCAAGGAGTACCTGATGGCATTGCTTCATAGGGGTTGGCTGAAATACATGTTGCAAACAACTCTTGTTGAGTCTCAGCTGAGTTGCGCAGGTTTTTTTTAGAGCGGTGAAGAACAAATTGATTATTAAAATAGTACCTGGAAAAGCTTAATTTTCTTCTCTTTTTTTTTGTTTTTTCCTAGAGGAAATTCATCACTTCTATGTTTGTGTGTCAGGTTGATATATATTACTGAGCAAACATATGAAAGCCTAAGAGATGCCAGCAAATAGCTGGTGGCTTTACACTACCTGGTCTGAACTGCTGCTGATATGCAGCAGTGGTGATTTACAGCTTAGTTTGGATCTCTAGTGTAATCTTTCTATGAAATGAAAACTTAGAAGTCAAGTAAAAAAAAAATGGAGGAGATGTCTTTAATATGATGATTAAATTATTGAGCAGGTGAGTGTAAGATTTGCAGTGCAGTATCATTGAAATGATAAATCAGTGAATGCTCTCTGACACCCTGTGGGGGAGGTGGGGAAGAAGAAGGAGGGCAGCCAGGCAGTTTGAAATGAAGCACGCATGCATGCTTTGTTGTCAGCAAAGGTACTTGGAGAGTTAAATATCTGAGATGGAGTTCAACTGTTGTTGGCTTAACAGGAAGCAACTGCGCTTCTTATGAAGGCTGAAATAAAATCTAAACCATACACAGACACAGCTCTAAGCACTGAGAGGATGTCCTCCAGAACCTTTTTCCCTAGTGTGCTGATGAGTGGCTGTGACTGTCAATACTCTTCGTGGCTTGGGGAGCCACTATCAGTAGCTGCCTACTCTTTTTGGAGCACACTATAGGAGCCCTAGGGTTCTACAGCCTGGCAAATTTAGTGTTTTGTCTGTGTGTGTGGGGGGGGGTTTGTTTGTTTGTTTGGGTTTTTTCCTCCTCAGTTGTGGGGCTGGCTTTGAAAGACAGTTTCTTGTGTGCAGGGTCTGGCTGAAGACCCTAACCTACTCATCTGTGCTGTGGGTTGTACAGGTGGGAAGAAGCAGGGAAGGGCAAGCAAGGGGAAGAAGCTGCCGGCTGGGTGCCACCCTGAATGGCCTTGTTGTTCTCCAGCTCTCTGGACCTAATTAAGCAATTCCATTTCTACAGGCGATGGCGAGGTCTAATGGCGGCAAAGAGAAGATCACTAACACATGGGGCAGGCCTGTGATGTGGCTTTCTGGAATGAGAGATTGCAGTTGTGAGAGGAGGAGAGAAAGGATGAGAAGGAGTGCGAGGAGCAGAGGGAAGGAGGTCCCTCCGTAGAGAAAGAAGTGGCAGACACAGGAAGGACTTTTGTTTCCTCCCAGGAATGCTGGGAAGAGCCGGGGAGAGTTTGATTTCAAAGTCCAACAATGCAGCTATGGCATTTGTTTCCAATTCAGCAGGAATGAGCGTATGGTTTGAACAATTCTTTCGAGGTTCCTGGCAGGGGGAATATAACTCATCTCAGCTGGCTGTTTTAAGAGATCAAATGACACAAAAATTTTCACTCAAAGCTTAGGGTATCCTTCTGGCAGCCAGAGACCATGCACATCTTCACAGATTTGCTATTTGCTCTAATGTGGACCAAGAGCTGTGTAGAAAACTGCTTGCTTACAAAACAATCTTATTATTGCCAGATGTTGGCTCCCTGCCTGCTTTTACATAATTCAGTCTTTTCTTTGCTCAAGATGTTACAATTTAAAGGTGCTTTAGAAGTTTTATTTTAAAAGCTTTGATAATACTTTCTTCCTTATTCTTTTTTCCCCTTGCTTGGAGTGGCTCTTCCATCAGCACATGGTGCAATCCAGTGTATGTGGTATATGTTAACATATACAACCAAGGATAGCAAAACTCCTTCTTAGCTCTGCCTCTGGGTTGATACAAACAAGAATAAAAATATCCATAAGGCCATACTGTCTGCATCCTGGTGACTCTCACATACCAAATACAATGTATATCTTTGTTTCAATAGCTGTCCTACATAGAGAATATACCTTTTGCTTTTTTTAAAAGATTTTTCATTTTTTTTTTTTTAATTTGAAACTGTAGGTAACAGATTATTGTAAGTGTCCAAAGACTGATAACAGATGCTTAAGCCAGGCAGGTGATATACCTCTCTAAGCAAACTTCTCCATGTGGCTACTGGTGCTTTGCTTGTAGGCTTCATCCTTCATCGACAGACCAAATAACTGTCAAAGAATTGTCATAATAAGCCTGTGACATATTCCTTATTGAATCTGCAGTGGGTTACCCAAAGCACCAATGAGTAAAAATTATTTTTACAAGGTTAGCCTAGCAGGTTACCAGCTGAGTTAGAAATGGGGTGCTTCAGTTCTGCCTCTGAACTTTTTGCTTTACTTGCTTCAGAGACGGGAGTTGCATGGCTTGCCTAATTGCAGTCTGGACACCTAAAATGTGCAGATCTAGGTGAGGCAGATTCTCAAGGCTCCCTTTATTGCCAGTGAAGAGAGAAGGACAACTTCAAGTGCCAGCTCATCCCATTTGAAGGGAGGCAGGCCAAATGGGAAAACCTTCTCCAGAGGTCTCTGTAGGGTGCTATAGGAGGAACCAAGGCAGCCCACTTACAGCTGAGCTTCTTGGCAGCCCATGCCATGCACATGCTTGACACAGTTGTTTGTGCTTAGCTAATGACTTCAGTTGACCATTTACCTGGACGACAGAACATGGTCCATCATTTCTTTTATTATACAGTGTACTTGTACTTCCTATTCTGTAGCCAGGAAATTCAACAGTGCTTAGAAAATTGTAGCAACTTAAAGGAAATCAGGCAAAAATCAACACTGTACATCTGAGATTCTCCTCTAGTTCTACACCAACATCAGGATAATACAAATTTGAAAAGGGTAACTGTAAGCCCATTATTTCACCCTGTCTTTAGAGAAGCAATAATGCAAATCACAGGATAATCCTACCAGAAGAGCAGTAGCCGTGTGAGCTGGTGGTGAAATATTCTCCCCACACTACCCTTCATATTTAGGGTTTTGAATGAGCAATTCTCACTGGGAAATCAGTTCCACTGTACTTTACCATGCAAGTTCACAATTTTCCAGTGACATCTAAAACACTTTAAAAAAAAACACCAAAAAACCAAAACCCCCCTCTCATGCTTAGAATAAACACCATTGTAAAGTAATAGAATAAACAGATGATGGAAATAGTTGTAAGAAAAAATAAGTGATAATAAGAAGCTATTGTCATTTGGGGACTGAGAGCTAGTTTATATTTTACTTATTTAGTGTATTTTTTTTCTTTTATTTTACTCAATGGGTAGGATTTATTTCACAAAACACTGGCCTGAAAACATCACAATGATTAGAGCAATGTGAGTGACATGAGCATCTTGGAGAAATAGCTGAAATATACAGAAAAATCTGCTATTTTTTTGTTTGAGATGGTTGTGAGCTAAGACAATCTGTTTACCCAAAATGGGACTTTTGTTCTGTGCTGTCCTGTTGCTGTGTGCATTATCAGAGTCTCTGAAGGCCACAGTTTGTAGCTAGCAGTAAGGACTACACGCTTAACTCACTTCTGAGCATTTTTTTTTTCTTGTATGTGAAAGCATAATTTTTATCTCTGTTGGAGTCTCATCTGTAACATAAGAGTTTAAAATGTTTCTCCTGCTTCTGAATCTGGATTCCTTGGCCAATATTAGTTATGCACTGTGCTGGGACTTGTATGATCAGATGCTGCCCTTTGTTTGCCAGTGGGGGTAAAGACTCACTGTGTTCATGCTTCCTGGAGGACCTAGCTGGTAACAAGATCTGGTTGAAATTAGGCATTTTTATCTTCTTAGATACGTTAATATTTGGAAATCTATTTTGGTTTGACTTAAAATGAAAACACATTGTTTTAAGATTTCATGCAAAACAAATTGCTTCAGAAAGTTATATATAAATAAGCGATCATTTGTTTTGAAACACAGGCATTTCAAAACAGATTAAACATAGACTGTTTTGAGAGTTTCTTTTGCTATTTTTTCCATTCTAAAAGGAAGATTTGTCTGAGGTGTCATGACATAGTGTATGAATAATATTAAAAACCCTCCCCAAACAAATCTCCCTTACAATCAGAGAATTTTCTGAAATAAAAAAGTCATGATGTTTCTCTTTTAAAAGTGTTCTCACTAGAATTAATGCAGTTTTCAAAATGCCTCACTTCAACTTCAAAGCAAACATTTTGAAAACATTTGGGTGAATGCAGTTGGCAAGAGCTTGTTTTCCTGGATAGATACCGCGTAGAAATACAAGAGGCAAACACAGCCTTATTGACCAACTGTTCTCTGCTACTGAGGAGCTATTGAATGAAAGGTTTTATTTATTTTTTTTCTTTCCATAAACTTTGTTGTTTTCGGCAGAGAAGTAAAGACATGTTCCAGCAGGCACTCATTTGGCTGTGACACTGCAAATGTAAAAACAGCAGAATGAAGTCTGCCAGTCTTTTTTTTCCCTCTGGGCTCTCTCTCTGTTCCCCAAATCTAGCTGGGTGTACCATTTGTATGTGGGTGTGCATGTATCCACATGCACACGGAGGGACTTGCACTTCCCTGGCGTTATCTGGAGTGTGCATTTCCCACCAGCTGGTGCTCATGGCAGGATCTCAGCCATGCTGGTAAATCCTTGTGTGGATACGTGATTGGGGAAAGGGACACAGTACCATTTAGGATGGGCTGGGGACTATCTAGCTTTGAGCTTTAAACATGTCATTTCTAGCCTGTGATACTACAATTCAGTCCATGTGTTGCTACAGGAGGACATGTATGCAATGTTCTCTCATAAATGATGGGCATCAGTTATTCTTTGATGGAGAAACTGTGCAGAAAAAACAGCCCTTATTTTAATAATATATTCTTTTTTTCATCCACTTTGAAGACCGTTTATTAGTTCATAACATTGCTTTCCAGAAGTATAGAGTAGCAGATTGAAGGAGGAGGGAGGGGAACAAATAGTTCTGGGTTTTCTTGTTGAGAGCCCATTTCACTGGAGCAGATCCTTTAGTTTTACTGCATCCCCAGTCATAACATGGCTGTAATAATGATTAGCAATTTCTAGCGTATTTGTAAGATTGTGCTAATACTGTTGGGATTATATGATGAAAGGATCTTTAGAAATGCAAAGTGTCATTGTACAGAAAAACAATCAGTTAAAATTGCTTGAGCTTGCTTTATTTTATCATTTAACAATACACTGAAACATAAGCCCCTGTTCAAAGGATCATTTTAAACAGCATTTCTGAGAAAGCCTTTAGGTTTGGAGTTTTCCAAAATGATCAGCACTTTCCTGCCGCTGGAGCCAAAGGTGAATCTCTCATGAGTCAGGCACATGCTAGTGATTTTTTAACATCCCACTCCAAATACTTGCTCGAACTCTTACCAAACCACAACAGAGCTGAAAAAAAGAAATCACAGAATTTGTTGAGGAGAAAGGCTTAACCAGCTTTCACACCCTAAAATCTACTAGAGTGTTTCTGGTTCCTGAAGATGAGAACAGAAGATGTGAATGATGTCACACTGAGCTATTTTTAGTGTATATATTGGTCCCTATGATAAAGGGCAAAAGCATTGCAAGCTCTGTCAACAGCATCTTTTTACAAGAAAGAAGTGGAATTTTTTCTTTGGTGCCTCTAAGTATCAAACTGCCTGTGTGACACACAAATAATGCAATGGATCTGAAAGCAAAGCATATAATTACACTGGGCGTGGCTGGGCCAATTCCTTCCACACTGTGAAACTGTGTGGCTGGGTGCTGGATGATTGGATAACACAGGCGCTCTCAGAGCACTCTGCATAGATAACTGTTTCTTTACTATTTGTGGGTTAACAAAGGAGCAAAAGCCCCTCAGCTGACAATTAAAATGAGCAATGATGAATCTCAGTAGTAATGATTCTCCCATGCCTTACCTTTTCTACATCTCTTTGGAGATGGCAATGTCTTTTTACAAGTATATTTTTCTCCTAAAATAGACAGATCTCCTGTGAATCTTGGAAGAAATTATAGGGATCTTGGTACAAGGTATAAAGAGGTATCACAGCTTCAGAGATTACAAACAAGAAATTGGTAATAGGATTGGTCTGTGTTTACCTTTTGGACATCTACAGCAGAAACTAGTCATCCCTGCTCCTTTAGCATCACTTCTAGAAATAGGCACTTTCTAGAGAACAGCCCACATATTTTTTTTTTTTTTTTTCGATTTCCCTCCTAGGGTGAGATGACTCATAAGACAACTGCCTACACAGGAGCTGACGAATCCCACCCTTTCCACTGCTGACTCCAACACATATTCCAAACACCCAGATAGAAGTCATGCATGCTGTCTCCCTCTTGGCAAGGTGGAAGCTCTCCCTTGCAGAGCTGCTTGCAGAGAGAAGTCGGGGACAGTGCATCCTCTTGGTTTGTTCTCCAGCCACTTGCTGTTGGATCTCCCTCCCACTCTTCCATATCCTGATACCTCAGGGACTTCCAGACCATCCAGAAAATAGGCAGAATAGACAGAAAACATATCAGTTGATGAACACAGTTTAATGTGAGCAGAAGGAAAAGTTGCCTGAGGCTGAGCGACCCTGCCCACTAAAGTATGTCCTAGCCTGCTGATGGTGTTCAGAGCTGATCTGCTTCAGTGCAGCTCTGGGGCAGGCTGGCAGGGCTGTTTGCCCCATTCACAGTCCGACATAATCAGGCCTCCTGAAGGGATTCGTCTCCCTCTGTGGAAAGCATAAATATGTAAGCAGAAGCCATCAGCGCCTGTGTGGGGGGTCCCAAAGTAATAAGGAATCATGCTGGTCCAGATGGTGTAATCCTGAATCTGATAACTGCAGAGGGAATATATTCAGTTTCTTTGGATAAGATTGGATATTTTCCTCATTAAAAGTAATAATACAGTGGTTCATTCCTTTTGTTTTCAAACTAAGCAGTAAATTTTGTCTGAATAGATTTGTGCATGTGAGAGATGCTATCCCTGTTCAACATTTAAGAGGAGACTGAGTTGAGGCATATATATAGACAACCCCTAGATTACTGTCTTCACTACCAGAACCAGGCTCTGGTGTTGTTAATTGATGTAGCAAACTGACTGAAGCTGAGACAGAAGAGATGAACAAAAAAATCTCAACTCCAGGCTCTTGGAGTAACACCCAGACTAGTAATTTGTTCTCTCTCTCTCTCTCTCTCTCAGTAGGATTTGGCTTCTAAAGAGGGATTGCACTGAACAGCTAGCATTGCCTGCTGCTGAGGAGCAAATTATTTTATCAAGGAGGCTGCTGGTAAAATGTGACCAAAACGATGCAATGAAAAAGTTCTCAACTTTAAGAGCTGGAGGAACTTTCTTAATCATGTAGCAAGGCGTTCTCTCTAAGAGAAGCAGTAAGTAAAAGCTTGCATCAAGACCAGCAATTTCAGTTTGATCTTTCCTTCACCTTCCCAGGAGACTTGCAGTCTCCTATGACTTTCTGGGATGGCATGCCCAGACCTCATCCAGAGAAGGAGTCAGGACTCAGCAAGGGTGCACACTAGGATCTGTGTGTGGGAAGTACTCTTGGATCCCACAGTCTAGGCATAGCTTCAGGGAAGATTTCCTTTCCCCTTGTTTTTGGGTTTGTTTGTTCCCCCCCACTCCCCTGTCCACTTCTCCTTTTTTGCATCTTGTGACTCTGAATTGAATTGCTACAACTTACTTATGTGAGCAGTTCTGCTTGGAGTAAGTGACCAGTGGGGAGGAATGTGGTGTGTTGATCTCACAATGGTCTTTGAAGGAGAAAGCACTTAGAAACCATTCTAATTTCACACTAATTGTATCCAAGTGTAATTTTGCCAGTGTCAGTGGAGCTGCAGCAACAGGCTTCCTCTTGCCAGTGAAAACTCTTAATAAGAAGGTAGTGTTAGATGTTTTTGGCTAGGGTGGCATGGAGAAAACTAAGAGAAGGCAATGCTGAGCAAGTAAATTACTGAATTTCTCATCTCTGAGATGGGTGCAGGGTGCAGGAAAACTGAAGTTAGAGAACAAGAGGGGGTTTTTTTTAATTTATTGCAAGAAAGTTAACTATGCTTAGGATGCAGAAGTGTAAAAATATTCTAGGAAACTCAGCAGGGGCTGGCAAGCTCTTAGATTCAGGTCAAACCATGAGGTCTGGAGGTGTCTTTCTTGTAGCTCTGCCTGGGAGAGGTTTGCTTGTGTTCAGGGATCCATTCTCTTTGAAACCAGCACCTTCTCATTCATTCTACTGCACCAGTATTGAAGTAGAAGCTCCTATGATTTGCTAACGTCCAAGTTGCTAAAACACTAGCAGCTTTTTTCCCCAGTGCATGTTTAGTGTGGGCAGATAAAGCCAAGCCATGGCAAGCAGCAAAACTGAGAAGGATTCTTCATTTACGTTTTATTTCCTTACTACAATCTGAAGAATAATATAGAACATGCTGGTTTTGTGTGATAAAGAGAAAAACAGTGCAAGGACCTGGCAGCCAAAGTTTTGAAACAGCCATTTATAAACGAAACAAGAGCAACCCCACAACCCAATTTTTTGCTGGATGCCATCCACAGCCCTCTGATCAACCTTATAGGTTGTGGACTATGCATCATACATGGTAAAAATATCTAGCTGTGCTTTCCTCACTTGTGTTCCCAGACAGCTGGAGGCTGGATGATAGTATGCCATTAAATACAATAATAACTCCCAGCAGTGCCAGCATAGAGCCATATGTTCTAAAGAAGAAAAATTAGGGTGCTTAAATGTTTTAAAACATTAATCTATTGGCTGGAGGAAAAAAATGATCCCTTTTAAATAGCACTGACTGTTGTATTCTCCAACCAGAATAAACAGCCAAGATCTTCTGGAACAGGAGGCTGAAAGTAAATTTGATCTCTTGTGTAATAAAATCAACAGGTTAAAATCTTATTCTGCTATTATTTCTAATAGATTAGCAGCATCTTGAGCTATAGATGGCAAAGTGTGGTTAAACAATTAAAACCTCCCATTGATACAAATGCATTGATAGAACTGATGACAGAGCTTCTAGATCTAGAGTAGAGTTTCTTCTTAAAATCTGTTCTTCCACCTTTTACTTATATTTTTTCACTGAAACACTTAAGCTTACACTGTAAGCAAGGGTAAGTGTATGTTATGCATGCAATGGCTGAGGAGAATCAGCCAGTGTCATTGCAGAATGCTTTCCTAAACATCTCACAGCTATTTTAAAGCATATTTAAGAGTCTAAACAATCACATGCTTTAAAAAAGCATATTGGAAAACTGTCACCTTCCCCATGGATTTTTGTTCTATCGGAAAGGCAGTCAGATTCAATTATAATCCCTTAGATTTTTACTAATTCCAGGAAAACTGAAATTGGTATAAATGCTGTGTTCTTTGGGGGAAAAAAGATTTCTTGAGCCATAACTATTTTTTACTTAGACTTCAAATCACAGATAAAAGCAAAAGCTTTCAGAATTGTAAGGTGTCTTGACAGCAGAAAGCATTTCTTATAATTAAGATTTCTCTATACAAGGCAACTTTTCACAATTTTCTCTCTTTTCCCTAGCACTGCCCCTCAAGTTAATCCAGTTTGAAAACCTAAGAAATTACTTTTTTTGTTTGCTGAAATTGCACCCCCCCCCCCCAATCAGCTTGACCTGCTTTCATTGGAATATCTAAAGCATAAGTCAGCAGTGGGGAAAAAATAATTAAATCCTCGATTTATCTCACATTTTTGGGCTTGGGTAACAGGCGTTTCCCATCTGCTATTGCAGAGAGGGGCCAGAAGGGGGGAAAGCAACTGAAGGGCTGTGTTGCACTTGGGTTTTCTAGGGTATGAAGGGAATTACCCCTCCAGTTTCTCAGTCTTTGGAGCTACCAGTCAGTCTTTCACTTGGAATGGCATGTGCTCTCTTGCTGAGCGTAAAAAATGTGTTTTGATGTAGAAAGACCTTCTCTTCTTGTGCCCACAGCCTTGCTTATATCTTCAGCAGTTGGTGCAAGAGTCTGGGCTCAAATATCATGAGGTGCAAATGATGGGATTTGTGAGTGGGCATTAGAAGTGCTGTGTTTGTTATTTACAAGTTAATAACACTGTTCTTATAGTTGATGTATGGATGGATGACTGGTTGCTTAGCGGAAACATGGTCCAAAAGCCAGGCTTGCAAATGAGACAAAGTTACAAAGAATAGTTCTATTTCTGTGGCTAAAGCAATGTGCTTTTCAGTGAACTCAGTTGCAAAGTACCTCTACACACAGTATATTTCCGCATTTTGTGAATGATTAAAATTCCCCGGTGGTCCAGTTTCTCTCTGCATGGAACAAATACACTCATTGTGTGGTCCACACAGAAGCCCAAACTTACCTGAATATGAACCGAAACCTACATTTTTGCTTGGTCTTTGCATGCAGCTAGTATTCTCCTGTCAGTTATCTGAGTGAATATTTTTCAGTTTCATCTTCTATGTAAGAATTTTGTATCACACAATGTAGTATTTGTTCTCCAGAAGGCTGAGTCAAAAATCTTAATGAAGTAAAGAAATAGTGGAGAAAAAACCTCAACAAAACCAAATTCTCTCACTATTTTATTCTTCCTGCACTCATTTATAATTTCTAGAGGTAGGTTCATTGACAGAGTTCTAGAAATCTGCCTTCTTAAAAGCTGTATTGTTCCATTCATGCCCAGGTAATGTTTTTCAGAAGCTCTTTAGTGTGAGTGAACCAACGAACATACAGACATTTTTTTTATTTCTCTCTTTCAGATGGTTTCTTAGAAGCAATTTTCAGACCAACATATTTTCTAGAAAATATGCAAGATATGAATCTGAATCACTTGAGACAACTGTAAGATACTCGTTGGCAAATGATACAATATGCGGATGAGGTATAAACTTCGATAACAGCCACTCAATATACCCAGATAAAATCAGTAAGATGACTTCTGGTTAGTGATAAACTGATGGTCACCCTCTTGAATTTTTGTTTACTGGTATTTTCATTAGTAGATTACTTTATTTAAATAGCATTATCAATGGCTTGGGCATGAATAATGAAGATCTATTGTTATGGGCAGGATTTAGAAACTTGCAGGCATGGCTTAGACAAGTGACCCAAAAGTTGCGTAGGACTTCTGCTGTTTTTTCAAGCACCAGGTTTAAATCTAGATGTTATTTGTAAGAGGGCAAGATTTTTCTTGATGAAAGAAAATGTGATTTTCCAGCTGGGACTGAATATGTTTGCTAACTACTGCATGCCTTCTCCTGGTGAGACAGGCCCAGTTCCAGTGCTATTTCTGTAGACAATAGTCCTATTGCATCTGCCTGTAGGGGCTAAACTTTTCACAGACAAAAATCCCATTCAAACAAATGGTTTTTTGTTTATGGAAATTCAGTCACTTGTGTGCTCAATTGTTAGTTCTAGCTATGTATGCAGAGAGAAAAATTTGTACAAGAGAAAAGGCTAGAGTTTAAAAATCAACCACTAGGCTTTATCTATAATAACAGATAATATTTCAGCCTTATATACTTGGAGTGTATATCTGTGTGTGTCTTGGTTTGAAAGACAGGTGTCTGCCAAGGAAGGCAGGAGCCCACCCTGGAATGGCAGATGCAACCCCCCTTCCCTCCGAGTTATTACAATTTTGAAATCAAGGAGCTTCCAGGCAAAGAT